>JARHVA010003060.1:1375000-1470000 GCA_037957365.1 Torreya grandis | reverse complement strand
CATTACGTATATCATCATATCGTTAATTAAAATAATAGTCATTATCTTCACTATAAATGAAATCATTTTCTACGTTCTTCGCTAATGTGCAATTTTGCAAATTTGTCCAATCATTGTCATAATTATAAGAAAATTTTAGAAATGTATCTATGGGATGAGGAGGAATTACCTTTGCAGCCATTTTATTTATTTCACTAAAGATAATTTTGAAAAGTACTACAAAGAACTACTATCATCAAAATTTTGAAATTACTTTTTATAATCTAAACAATTTGCAAAAAATTCAAACTATTGTTCTAAAAATTGTAGGGGAGGAAAATTAGATGTTTGAGGACCTAGTTTGGAAATCTAGGGTTTTGAGATAGGGTTTTAGAATTTTTAAAATTATGCAATAATTTTAAATTATAAAAATAAAATTTGGATAGGAATAATGCACAAAAATTTATACAAAAAATCAGAAATTCAAATTCAAATTTTTTCCCAAGAAACTACTAATTTTGAAAATTTGAAATTATTTTTTGACAAATTAAACAATTTACAAAAAATCAAAAATAGTTTCCTAAAATTTTCAAGGAAAGGAGGCTTGAGGTTTAAGGACTTAGTTTTGAAATCTAGCGTTTTAGAATTTTTGAAAATTATGCAATAATTTTAAATTCTAAAAATAATTTTGAATAGGATAAATGCATAAAATTTTATACAAAATTAAGAATTTTGAATTTGAATTTTTGAAAAAGAAACTAATAATTTTGAAATTATTTTTGACAAAGTAAATAATTTGAAAAAAATCCAAAATAGTTTTCTAAAATTTGCAAGAAAGGAAGGCTTGAGGTTTAAGGACCTAGTTTTGGAATCTAGGGTTTTTAGCTAGGGTTTTAATTTTTTTGAAAATTATGTAATATTTTTAAATTATAAAAATAATTTTGAATAGGATAAATGGATAAAAAGTTATGTTAGGTTGTGGAGCTAAAAGCTTCACTAATGCAAATAGGGGAGGAGGTTGCTGAGTGTCACAGTCACCGATGTCGGTTAGGCCAACCGACGTCAGCCAGTGGTGGACAGGAAGCAACCAACATCGGTCAAGAGTCGACCAACGTTGGTCACCTCCAGGTAGATAGGGACCAACGTCAGTCACCTGTGCAGTTTTAGAACTGTCAGTTGCACGAACATTTAGTTAACAAACCAATTATTTGCATGTAGAAGGCCAATTATAGAATTGAAGCTATGGATCTAATTATTGTAATTAGGTGTCTAATTATTGTTTGCATGAGATATATATAATAGACTCATGGGTTGTATTGTAATTTGTGCTAGAGATTAAGAGAGAAAAAATTAGCTCCTTCAGAGTGAAGAGAGCAAGGTGTGTTTCTCCTAGTGCCACAGTGCCAAGTATGGGTGCTGGTTTGGAGAATTAGAAGGATTCTTCATGTATGTAGGATCTTGGTTAGCAGGTGTGTAAGGAAGATCATTGATTTGAAGGTGTATGTGTGAGCGAGATCTAGGTTTGCAGGTGTGCAAAACCAAATTGATTTGCAGGTGTGCAAGATCAGGGAGGTCATCAACACAATAGGGAGCAATATCAGGGGAGATCTACTTAGAGTACGGTGTGTACTCAGTCAGAGAGCAATAGAGGAAGGCAAGGTAGATCCTTCCAAAGTAAGATCATTTGAGTTGCAGGTTGTTGCAAGTTCATGGGAGATCTACTTGGAGTGCATTGTGTACTCGGTTGAGTATGTGTGTATACTCGGTGTACAGGCAGTAGTGGATACTGACTGGTTGGAGGTGAACACCAACTCTATGTTTGAGTTGTGTGTTGGGACCGTAAGAGAGAGAGTGAGCTCTTGAAGAGATTTATTGTTTATGCCCTAGAGGTGTGGGAGCCCTAGAGGTGTGGGAGCCCTAGAGGTGTGTAAGGAAGAAGACTGTGGCATCTTCTTTGTTGTATTTCCTTCTAGAAGAGTATTAATACAATTGGGTATTGTCTCTCATATTCTGTGTTGTTTTTTATTCTAGTTAATTATTGCTTCTGGTTAATTCTACATGTTTAGTTGTTTGGTAATCAATTGTGCTTCCTAGATCCCAACAAGTGGTATCAGAGCTAAGGTTGCAGGGAGCAGGTTTGTGTTTGGTTATAGGTCACTCTCAAGGGTTTTTGATTGAGTGGGAGTATAGCAATGGTAGAATAAAGTACACTAAGAATGGAGGAATTCAAAGGCATGAATGGTCAATTACGGTGTTATGGAAAGAAAGCGCAGGTAAAGAAAGATTGTTGGTTAGTAACAAATCAACATGAAGGAACTAAATAAGTAGATGTTGTAGGTGTTGTTGCATAGGATGCTCTGGGATGTTCTTTGGATAAATTAGAATCTTGTTTTATAGATTTTGTTGCCTCTTTCCATGCAGCCCCAATTAGAGGGGTTGGTGAGCCTTGTCATAGTATTGGCAAAGGGGAAGTGCGGCTGAAATTGCAGGCGGCCAACACATGGGTGTTGAAGAAGGTCATGCAGGTCCCAGTCTTGGAGATGTGGCTAATTTATATAGGAAATCTGGGTGATGAGAGATGCATAGGTACTCTCATAGTGGATTCTTGGAATGTTACCAAGGATGCACTTGAATTAGCATGTGGTAAGAAAGCAGGTACTCTTTATCTACTTGCTTGTATTACTATTTCCACTTCTATTGCATAGGTGTGGCTTTGTAAGCATGGTCACATAAGTGAGAAGGGAATGGATGTTCTTAAGTCAAATGGTAAGAGTTTAGCTTCAGAGAGCAAAGACCAAGATTTTTGTGAGCAGTGGGATGCTACAAGAAAGGATTGTGTTTATTACAGGAAAAGGAAGACTGATGTATTTGATAAACTTAAGAACTAGAAAGCCTTGGTGTTCTTAGAGGAGATGAAAGATAGAGATCAATGGATGGGGATGGATACCTCTGAGCAGGGCAATTTGGATAGGGTTTTTATTCAAAGTAAGCTCACAGGTAAAAAGTCATCACTCACAAGTGAACACAGGTACTGGCATTGGTCAAAGGTAACCGACGTTGAACAGATAGGTACCAACATTAGTCACGTGCAAACCAGAGAAGTCAGTGGTGTTAGGTAGGTTAAGACCGATGTCGATAGGATAACCAGCATTGGTGACCTGGATAGTTTCATGGAACTGACATCGGTCAGATGCAGACTGTGTGGTGACCGAGGTCAGTCACTGGAATAGATTTTGGGCAAACAACAAGCTGTCAAGGAGTCTCAAATGCCCATATGGAGGATTGAAAGGGTAAGTAAGCCTCAAATTCATTGTTCCTCTTCTTTATACTCATTGCTCACTGTAGATTAGGAAGGATCTAGGAAACAGTGGGAGCATGGTATGAACAGGATACAGAACCAAACGGGAGATTTGGTAGGGTTGCCAGCCGATATGAAAGCACTGAAAGACAAATGGATACCTTAGTTAAAGAATAGAGAGAATGGATACGTGAGATGGAAGGCTAGGTTATATGGTCTTGAAGAAGCTGTAGGATAGTGGTATAGGTTTGATAGGTGGATGACAAAGCAAGGCTTTAGTCAATGTCAGTGTAACCATTGTATTTGTCTTACCAGGTTGGGTAATGATTGCAACATTATCCTGTTACTGTATGTGGATGGTATGCTAGCTACAAGTTCAGACATACAATGTTTTACTGAGCTAAGGGTAAGGTTAGTTTAGTGGTTTGCATTAAGAATTTTGGAGTAGCAAAATTCTTTGGCATGAGTAATCCTAGAGACAAGGAGATCACAAGTTGATGTTGTCACAGGATGATTGTGTGAAGGTAGTGTAGGATGCAGAACAGGGCAGCACACCTATGGATGGACAGTTCATAGAATAGAGTCCCCAATCACATGATGAGGTTGAGTACAAGTGTACTCCCTGATTTTGCCCCAGTAGTGGGAGCTATGAGAAAGTTTGGAGCCAATCCGAGAAAGAAGAATTAGAGGGCAGTTCAGTGGATTCTCAGGTATCTGAGAGGGACCAGCAGTAGGTTGACATGCTATGCAGGGTCAAGTTCTTTTCTATATGGGTTTGTAGATGCAGATGCGGTAGGTTACTTGGATGATAGGAGGTGCACCATAAGATTTGTGGTGGTTGGTCTTCAAGGTTGAGCATGAAGAGGGATACAAGTTAGGAAACAAATTAGATGGGGTATAGGTAAAGGTACAGTGCAGCTATTTATCTCCAAGTGGGATATTGTTAGGTTGTGGAGCTAAAAGCTTCACTAATGCAAATAGGGGAGGAGGTTGCTGAGTGTCACAGTCACCGACGTTGGTTAGGCCGATTGACGTTGGCCAGTGGTGGACAGGAAGCAACCGACATTGGTCAGGAGTCGGCTGATGTCAGTCACCTCCAAGCAGATAGGGACCGATGTCAGTCACCTGTGTAGTTTTAGAACTGTCAGTTGTATGAATAGTTAGTTAACGAACTGGTTGTTTGCATGTAGAAGGCCAATTATAGACTTGAAGCTGTGGAGATAATTATTGTAATTAGGTGTCTAATTATTGTTTGCATGAGATCTATATAATAGACTCATGGGTTGTATTGTAATTTGTGCTAGAGAGTAAGAGAGAAAAAATTAGCTCCTTCAGAGTGAAGAGAGCAAGGTGTGTTCCTCCTAGTGCCACTGTGCCAAGTATGGGTGCTGGTTTGGAGAATCAGAAGGATTATTCATGTATGTAGGATCTTGGTCAGTAGGTGTGCAAGGCCACGTTTGGAGATCTACATGGTAAGTAAGATCATTGATTTGAAAGTGTATGTGTGTGCGAGATCTAGGTTTGTAGGTGGGTAGAACCAGATTGATTTATAGGTGTGTAATATTAGGGAGGTCAGCAACACAATAGGGAGCAATATCAGGGGAGATCTACTTGGAGTACGGTGTGTACTCAGTCAGAGAGCAATAGAGGAAGTCAAGGTAGATCCTTCCAAAGTAATATCATTTGAGTTGCAGGTTGTTGCAAGTTCATGGGAGATATACTTGGAGTGAATTGTGTACTCGGTTGAGTATGTGTGTATACTTAGTGTACTAGCAGTAGTGGATACTGACTGGTTGGAGGTGAACACCAACTCTGTGTTTGAGTTGTGTGTTGGGACCGTAAGAGAGAGAGTGAGCTCTTGAAGAGATTTACTGTTTATGCCCTAGAGGTGTGGGAGCCTTAGAGGTGTGTAAGGAATAAGACTATGGCATCTTCTTTGTTGTATTTCCTTCTAGAAGAATATTAATACAATTGGGTATTGTCTCTCATATTTTGTGTTGTTTATGATTCTAGTTACTTATTGCTTTTGGTTAATTCCACATGTTTAGTTGCTTGGTAATCAATTATGCTTCCTAGATCCTGACAAGTTATACAAAAATTATAATTTTGAGATTAAATTTTTGCACAAAATATGAAGGAAAAACTCTAAGTATAGCTAGGGTTTTAGGTTTGTTCACAATAAGTAGGGTTCACCAAATTTTTTATTATTTTTGGGAATCTAGTGTTTAGATCCTAAATAATAAGGGTATGGAATTATAGTAAAAATATAATTTAATAGGGAAAATTATATATTTTAAATAGTTAATTTTATAAGAGGAAGAATAATAAACCTATCTTAAATCAGGTTAAAATAAATGATTCCAGAGCTAGTAATTGAAAAGTAGGACTAAGACACTATCAAGAATCTAAACCTATCTTTCATTTTTTGATTAGATAGGAGCATTGGAATATTACACCCTATTGTCTAGTGCTATAGTCCCTCCCTAGCATTATTATCCTCAAGATCTAAGCTTTTTGGTTTTTGTTCACCAGGTCGATGTGAGCCTATGAACCAAATTTTAGGGGTTGAAAGTTAATAGAGATTGTTTTAGCTCCATTTTATTATTCAATACCTATATCCATCTACATGCATGAAAAAAATGAATATATAAAAAGTAAAATGGGGGGGGGAATATGTTAGGGTAAGAATGATCGCATGATCTAGAACCTCTACTATCCTGACTATTACCTACATGGACCCTCAAGCTAGGGTCTTAAATCAAATGTAGTTATCCCTTAGGGAATGTCCATAATCAATGCACATGATAAATAAAATAATTAATTTGGCTTAGGCCCTTCCTTGATCAATCATTCAAGTCTATGTGTGATGCAGAGAAGTTGAGCTATACTATTGATTGATTTTTATTATGTCTAATGTGCCAAAGTAGTAAGTTCTAGATATAAAATGCCTTGTGTATTCCTTTATATATGAGACTCATTATTTTGATTTTGGGAGATTTATTTGCATTTGGTTGACATTATAAAAATTAAGAATGAAGTAAATAGAAGGGGTAAGATCCATCCAATGGAATAAACTGATTGTTTAGGCTCAAATTGGCTTTGGACAGGAGTGCTAGAAACTAGACACCCTTGGTTTTAACATTGTATTCCAATCCTAATGCTCCTATCCTATAGGCTAGGGACTAAGGGGGATGAAATGAACATGGGAAACCTAACCTGTCTAAGGTGGAATGACCATTTAAAAGACTCAGGTGACTAGGAATGGGTAAAAAGGTGACTCAAGCTTAAAACCAGACCCAAAGGGATAAAATGAAAGACATGGCTAAATGTGAACAAAGCTAATATTCTCTAGTCAAAGTCTCCTATGAAAGGAGTATGAAAATACATAATATGTGTGGTTTATTAACCAATTTAGGGTGTATAAACTCATATTTATATGGACTCACTTCCTTATATATCTACCTTATTATTATAGATATACCATTGATGTATATTTCCACTAGTTTATCACATCCCTCTTCTTTATATCTTGTTTACTTTTTATTTCATTTAGATTTGACTTTTAATTTTCATTATGATGTATCTTAGGTTTTTTAGTGTGTTAGGTATTGTAAGACCTTGGGGAGTACACATAAGAATTCATCATAAAATCCCCTCACCCATCATATCTAGATCACATCCAACATTTTGGTTATGACTGTAGATGGTTTTCCTTCCTACAATACAATCTAGAATAAACATTAATTTCAATTTTTAATTTATTTGTGTATTTGATTCCATGTGTCACATATCCTTTTTAAAGTTAGGTTTCTCTCTCTTGCATTTGATGTTTATGTAATCATTTTATAGTATTTCATGTGACTTTAGTTTTATTTAATTTTTCAATTATATTACTTTAGATGCTTTTTTACTTTATAGTGCAAACAATAATTTCAAGTTTTCATTTATTGGAGTCTTTATTTCCACATATCAAAAATACTTATATGAGTTAGTTGTTATCTCCTTTACATTAGATGTTTTTAAAATCATTTTGAAGACTTTGATTTCTTTTTTATTTTATTTAAGTTTTCAATTACTTAATTTGGTTGCATTTTTACACTCATGTGGAATCATAGATTTAAATTTTTCATTTATTTGGATCCTTTGCTTCCATGTGTCATGTATCCTTATTTGAGATAGGTTTTAATCTCTCTTACATTAGATGTTTTTTAAATAATTGTATAGTATTTAATTTCATTTTTGTTTGATTTAAATTTTCACCTATCTTATTTTGGGTGTTGTTATTATCCTTATATTATCTCAAGCTGATTACATTTTCATTGTGTGTGTGTGTGTGCGTATATATATATATATATATATATATATATATATATATATATATATATATATATATATATATATATATATATATATATATATATATATATATATATATATATATATATATATATATATATATATATATATATATATGTACACACACACGCGCGCATGCACACATGCACACACTCGCACATGCACGTGCACGCACACACACACGCACACACACACACACACACACACACACACACACACACACACACACACACACACACACACACACACACACACACACACACACACACACACACACACACACACACACACACACACACACACATGAATGCATGCATGCACACATGCGTGCACACATACACACACATGTAATCTTACATTTTTATGTGAATTATGGATTTATATTAAAATATCGCATGTATCTTATGTTTTTCCTTAGATTTTATCTTTCCTACATTCAATATGTTATAAAATAATTCATTACAATTTTTGTTTTCCATCTACTCACTTAAGATGTATTTTTATTTATTTATTTCTTTTTAATCATGCATATCCTAACATTTTCTCAAAAATAATGAAGCATACATAGAATAATTGCTTCATAAAATGATATTGAACCATAAAAATTAGTATGTACACATTAATAACATATGTATAAAATAGGATAAAAATTGAATGACACACACAACACACATATATGTGTTGTAAAAAATTACATAAAAATATAGTCATGTGTGCCTTGTTATATGGTTTCGGGTCACCTTGATCTATAAAGAGATGAGGGACCATGATTACAAGTGAATATTCATACCTATAATCCCTTAATTTATCCCTCTACATGAGCTAGTTATGTCTACAACTATGTGATTCAATCATTAATTCATCACTCTCACTCAACACATATTGAAATGATAGTCAAATATGATCCTCACTTATTGGATAATGAATTATAATATATATATCTAACTATTTACAAGCTATATCATCTCCTCTCATTGGAATCAAAGCTATAAATTCAAGTTGCTATTATTGTTTTAGATCTTATGTAACCATTATAACCATCCTAAAATAATTAGTATGATACCCTAAAAATGGTGTTTTATGTTTTCACTTGGATACTATATCAATATATGGTAGAACTGCATCCAAGATCATATGGCGATTGACTTACATCATGACTCCCCACTTTATCATCTCCACCATAGAGTCTGTAAAGGCAATAAAATAAATGTAAAATATTGATATATAACAAAAACATGAGCAATATATCATTAATCACTATAATTCATATCTATAAGGATATGAAATAAAATGATAAAAAAAAAAAATTAATATATATTTATAATTAGGTGTGGGTGTATTTCATAGATAGTCTTTCTATTTTATTTGTTGTCAGTGACAAGCTCTTCCTCTCACTGCAATATCCCATAATCCCTCACCCATTTATTTAATTACAAAATAAATATTTAACCCAAAAATAACCCATAACTTCATCATGAGACCCATTTATCAATTATTTTTTTACTAAACCTCTATCATTGGTACATTAGGATCTACCTTAGATTCCTCTTATTCCCACATTTATTATCACCACCACTTTTATCTCCTCCTAAATTTTATTATATGATGAGGTATCAAAATCGGGACATATTTTGGTGACCCCTATCCCCATTTTCCTCTTAGCTCCTAGTCATTCCTCATCTAATGGGGTTAGATAGTTTATGGAACCACTAGGTGTAGTTAATTGAAATGAGTCATAACCTAGGCACATGAGTGGGGATCTATCCACCATGTATGGTGGCTAATGACCACTACTAATCCATGTTCCCACATTATGGATGGTTAATTACTCCTTTAGTTCATTGTATTTTTCTATGGTGTCTACACTATCTAATATATTTTCATGGTCCCCAATGTTGTCTATATTAGGATGTGCCTAACCCTATGGTCTTATGCTTATCTCCTCAACTAAGGTAGTTGGTCCTTGATTTGGTAAGGTAACTATGTTATATATTACATATGATGTAAATCATATATAAAACATGGAAATATAGTAAGGGACCTCTAATTTATTTTCCTCAACTCAACATACATTAAAACTCATGCTTTAACTTCACCCATATGTTCATTCCCATATCATACATTTCTCTTGACTTTGATGAATACTAACACAAATATATCACATATAAATTCACAATACCATATTAATTATGACATAACATGCAAATGGTAATCAAGATAATAATGACCTTATAGATATCCCTAATGCTTGATACATATAAAGTAAAATGTCTAACTATTATCTTACATTGATCATTGGATTTGGAATCCATAAATAACTACACTATATTCTGATGATCTCAATGGTATTTAATGCAACAAAAACCATGGGTATTCCCTCTATCAATATTCCTAAATTATAATGTAATCATCTAGTTTGATGAATATTTCAACTATGTCCCCACCCACCTCTAATCTATATGTGTATGTGATTCTTTCCTAGCCTCCCAAGTACATATCTGTCATCTTAGTTCTAAGAGGATGAGACACACCTAAATAATCCCACTAAACCCAAAGATAATAAATCCATATTTCTCCTAGTTAAGTAGCATGGATAATAAATTAGGATACTAGATAAATTCAATATCTTTCATAGCTATAGTTGCATCTACAAAAATCCAAATGACAATATCTAGTCAATAATTAACCATAAAATTTTATATCAATTTTAAATCTTTCTATAAAAAAATACAAATGGCCTATATTTTTTATTATATCAATGATCCTATTTTTTAATTACTATATCAACCATTTAAGTTTTCACTATATCAATCATGCAGTTCATATTAAACTATATCGGTAATATATACTACATAGACCATACTATTTACTTATACTATACCATCCATATACATATTATATCAACCATATCTATAAAATATCAACTTTATAGTTAATCTCATATATATCATCCATATCTATACTTCATTATCTATTTTAAGAACATTTTGATTTTACTAGCCTTCTTCTACATTATCAATCATTACAAGAACCTTCTAGCTCATAAATGTATCATCCATTTCATATAGTGTCAGTCTTTTCAGTGATATTATATCACATAATTATATTTACATTTCCAATGTAGTTATCTTGTGATGGTGATTTATTTTATGCACCTTGAATATAACTAAAGACTAAAAGTAAAAATATTATTTCTTACACATTTCCTAGCAAAACTTTCTTTACATTTTGATGTTTTTGGGAAAAAAATCCACTACACATATTTTACACAGTGCATATATTTCCTAAATATACTCTATCTAACCATCATAACATTAATTACATCATAGACCTCAATGGATCTTGTGAAACCTCATTGGTGACCTCATTTGCATATTTTTCATCATCATTTAGCCAACATATCTCATTGTATAAGAACCGATTAGCTAGAGCTCTAAATATTTAAAAAGAAACACATGGCCAAATGATTAACCTTTTGGCCAATTTATATTTACCAATCTAAAATTAAAAATATGTTGATATTGTCCTATCAAATCCATATTTTTTTCATATATTTTTGTATCTACTTCTTATAAATTATAAGAAGCATTATAATCCTAGATAAATAAAGAATTTTGTGACACTAACAAAAAACTAATGAAATATAGATTTATTACTTATTTTTAGGTCTACCTATCACACTTTTAGATTATCATGCTACATTTTCATCACATCAAACATAATTTATACAATTGGAAAGGTAAGTTAAGGTAAATATTTTTATTTGTTTACTTTAATCTATTTCATCATTTAATTATATACTTTGATGTTGCTATGTATATTTCCCAAAGCACCATCTCACATTATAATATTATGACTCATGATGAGATTTGTGTGATATATATGTATACACTGATATTTTTCATTTTTATATTTTCTAATGATCTCCCTTTTAGGGATCTTATACATGTTGATCTCCCTAATTTCATTTCCTAAGGAGTTCACCAATAAATGGGTGAGATCAACTTGTACTTTATGAGAGACGTACAAATAATATCTAGTATTACCTACATCACTATCATCATATCATCCCATGAGTATCTTTTCATTTTCCATTATCCATATAATTTTACTTAGTTTTGTATCCTCCCTATATTTCCTACTATATGATCACTACGAATACAATTTTTTCTTTTCATAGTTATCTTTGTACTATATTGTCAATGTTGATATAGTTATAATTTATGTGTATTTTTTACTATATTATAATTGATGATACAATATTGAGTTGGAAAATATTGTTCTATTGTATTGATGTAAATCAATACTATTATCTTGGATTAACAATTATTTTATAGGTTTGGATCCCTATAGACAAGGGTCATAAACATCATTTCCAACATGCATATGTTATTCTTGCACTCATATTTCTTCCCTTAAGTAGTGAAAGGATGAATTATTGGATTAAAAACTTATTCTTTTGGAGGTTAATTATTGCTCAGGATCATTGAATATAAATAGGATGAATTTAAACCAAGGAGGCACTCCATAGTCTTTGGAGTCCCAAACTAAGGACACTTAGGTATTGATCCTTACCATTTGATGTCTTCACTGAAAACATCTCTTTTAAATTTCCAATGTATAAAAATTTGATTTTTATCATTTGAAATTCAACCCAAGATAAGTATATATATCCCTATTATATTTAATTTTATTTAATTAGTAAATATATATAATCTTATTATCATATTAAAATAACCCATTTTGTGCATATCTTGAAATCATTATAGTCCATGAGATTATGTATCCTTGAGTCATTTTTTCAAATAAATAACATTTTGTATGCAATAAAAATAGACACATGGTAGATAATATAGCCTATAATAACACTATAATCAATTGAAATGTATTAAAATATGCAATCTCAACATTATAGTTTACATACATAAGTTGAAATATAATATTGCATCATATCCATACCTATGAAATTATTATTTTACTTTTGATCATAATTTTGACCATACAAGGATTTGTTTTTCACTTGGGATTACAGTGACCTATTCTTTGGATTTATCTATTAATAATAAAGAATCCATACACATATTTTACATTTAAACTAATGTACATGAAAAAATTGAATGACTATTAGCCCCACATTCAAAACTTATAATTATTAATATATTATTCTTACCTTTCTCCCATAGGTATCTAACAAATGAGCCTATGAAATGGGATAATATTATTGTAAGTGTTGTAACCCAAATTCATCTCTAGGACCTCTCAAGAGTATATTTGGATTTTTTTTGGGTGTCCAATTTTAAAATATTTTCATCAAGCTTAAATTTTAAAATTGATTAAAGACATGCCTAGATATATATAAATGTTGAATAATAATTAACATCTATATGATAAGAGTGATGATGTTTTTATGGTGGTATGGGAAGTTTAATCTTTAATGAAAAAGAGTGCAGAGAGGTTGAATAATTTTATGTAGATAATTTTTAATATCAAAAAATCATGAACATACTAATTAGATTATTTGTCCTTTTATACACATTAGGTACCTATCAACATGATGTAATTAAAAATCAAGGAATTTTCAAAACCAAGATATATATCTAATACCTAGTTTTGTTGATAAAACTTTTCATATGATTTATTATTTTGGGTGGGTGTGTAGGGGGTGATTTATCAAGTTGAGGTGAGGGTCCCAAAATGTGTTGAAATCCTATGATCATAATGAAATGGTTAAAATATTGGTATTCACATCTTCATTAGTTACAATTGTTTGAAAATAAAATATAAATTCAATTTTTAACCTCTAAAAAATACATTAGATTTATGTAAACCTTTGAAAAAAATGAAGGTATGTTTAACTTAATTTTAGACCACTACCCTGTATAGTATTTGTATCAATAGATAAGAAATAAGTTAATAAAATTTAAAGATGGATTATTATTTTTAAATTAATGGTATAAAGTAGCCAAAACACTATTAGATAAGATAACATGGCCCTTAGAAATGGGTAGAACAATGAGTACAACAACAAGCAATTCATGTCTAGTTGTAGGGTTTGTCTTGAGATACAAAACCTCAAGATATACCATTTCATGTCTTAAAGTTAACACCTCTATTAATATAATTTTATTTTTATACTTTATTTTATTATAATGTTAACCAATTAATTTAAATAGAATATGTTTCTACATTATTTTTTAATACATTATTTTCAATGGGATCATGGTTCATTTGTGTTTTAATCATAAAATTGATTACAAGGATGATGATACTAATTAGGTATTCAGAAATTCAGTTCACTTCCTTCTTATAATAATAGAGATATTAGTGAATACACACTACCACTATATATTCCTTTGTATCAAATGGTTCATAGGTTGTCACTTTCAATTTTTTAATGAGAATACTCTTATGTTCTACTTACATATTTTAATTTTAAACCATTATGTAATGAGGTTTCTAGTCAATTTTTAAAATTTTATCATGGAAAGAAAGTGAAGCACATGCATGATTCATATTAATGATTTTTTTTTCTATATTACAAGTCCCAAATGATATATTTATATGTGATAATATTTTTAAACATTTTTTGGCATTTTTTAATGAGTATCAGAATTTGGTATGAAAATTTAAATGCCTCCTTGTATTTGATTTGTTAAATTATTTTTCATATAAAGCACATTTTAGCTCAATTCTAAAATGAAATTTTTTTCATCTAATAAATAATTTCCATGTTTCACATGAGTTAAATTTATCATTTCATGAGCACATGTGGTTCATGAATGCACTCATGAATAGATAGATGGAATTATATTAAAATGTGATGAGGTATTTTCTTTATCAAGAATGGATATCTTAAAATAATGTCATGTTTGTATTTATCATCTACATCTTCCAAATAAATAATCTAGGGTTGTTGTTAATGTGGTTCCCTACAATAGTTTTCAATGAAATTCATACACCAATAAATAATGTTCTTAGGATTCAAGTATTAAAATATAATTTATAAATGCTTATTGAAATGTTTAGTATTCATTTTTTATTTTGTAGTGTATAGTAAATATAGCTATATTTTAATTTGTTATAATTATATTCAAGAAATTATATTTTGGAAAAATTGGATAAAGTAAAATTATGTCAAAAAATAATTTCAATGATCATGATAGTTACCTTATCTTCTGGAATCTATAGTTATGATGATTAATGAGAAGATAAATCATTCATCAATTTCACCAAAAATATTGTGAAAATCCACTTAAGTATTCCATCTTCCTTATATATGTTTATATTTGGTATATTATAGTATGCTTAGGCTTGTCTTTATTATCATATTTTAGAAGCTTTCTTAGACCACATTTTTTGAGATTAAAACTAAAATAATCCATTTTTCATGTATACTTTAGTTTATTTAACATGTTGGATCTAGGTTACACTTGTTCATTAGTTTCTTGCATAAAAATTCATTACTATATCCTTGACACCCATTTTAAACCCTTTGATGTACATAATTGATTATATAGTGTAATCTAATTAGACCCCATATCACATATCTTAGACATAGGATTTTGAACCATATACCTATAATATTGAGGTGTAGATGATATTTAATGATTATATAGATGCATGGATAGAGTACACCTATGTATGTGTCATGTAGTAATAGGGTCTAAAGTGATTGATACTAAAGAAGTAGACAAGGGAGTTGTAACCTCATACATATTCTATCCAGGAAGATGAGTGAGTCTAAAAGTGGTAAAAGTGTATTTCACCATGGTGGTGTTGTATCTAGAGTAATGAGAGTTGGGAGGTGATCATACCCCCAACTCATAATAGGAAGACTAGTGATTTAACCATCAATAGTATCATCTCTCAATGAGCACAACTTGAGTGAAAAAGATATTTGTATGTATATCTTAGTATATGGTTAGTGATGTAACCAATCTCACCCAAAAAACTGATGAGACTAGATGATTTAATCCCTCCAATCACACCCAAAAAGAAGAACCAACTATTGTAAATGGGTAAGGCTCAATACAGTCTATAAATTATCAATTACTATATCAAGTTTTTAGGGTATCAGTACATAGTGGTTTAATAATTTTCAATCTAATTTTAGATTTTTACAATATTATGCACATATTTTATAGCACATGAACCTTGGATATGTATTTTGAGCATGGTCATTAATGTCTTAGGTTATCATTGATGTCAAAGAGAGTATATGGTTTGAGTGCATGAATTACAAAGAAGTTGTCTTTGATAACTTAGATAGATATGGCACATTTGTAGGTCTATAAAGACAACAGAGTTATGAGGAATCCATATATGTATTAGTGAAGTTTTAATGTGTCACTTGATCATTTGGAAAGATAAGCATGCATATTATAGCTTAAGAGAAGCTAGAATGTCACTGCACATCATGCATATATTAATGAACTAGAAAGTTTGTGAATTTTAAGTAGGTACTCAAAAAGTCAATTATGGTCAAATGTTTGTATGGAGATGTTGTCTATAGTGCCAAGAAGTTACCCTGAATATTTTGACTCTTGAAGTGTTTTCTAACTCAAGTTATAAACCTTTAAAGTTACTATTGTAGATTATGATGTGCCAGAGACTGTAAGGTTTAACTACTTTGAAGTCTGGGGTCAAATCATCAATTAGATCTAATGATGAGTGTTCATTATCCAAATTGTGATCCAATGGCATGTATGAAGTCAATACATCAAAGGTTCCTGAGATTGAATGCATTAGTGATATGTGTCTCAATCTTGTTGATTTGATAGAAGATCAACAGTATGTAAGTGTTCATGTAGATGGAGGTTGATGGTGTGGGTTAAGTTAAATAGTCAAATGTGTAGAAAGCACATAGAAATTCCAAGTGGCTTGATCTTAGAAGTAAGGATCTAAAATAAATGGTGAGCATTATAAGTTAGATACCAAACTACTCCTGAGGAGATGATGCACTGTGTTTGATCTAGTTACTAGGAGAAATGATATGTAGATATGTGTATGATGTTTTTACAAATACATAGTGACTATTAGAATTTGAATATTCAAATAAATGAAGGAAAACTATTCTATAGTTTTTAATCTATATCTTTTGATCCAGAACAAATTTCTTGATGATGTAAAAATAAAAGTTGAAGAGGACTTCAAGGAGCATCCAAAAAAGTTATTATAAGGTATGAATGTTTGTAAAATTGTAAATATTTAGCTTAAAATTTGACTATTTATTTTTTCATGGTGTTACTATGTATAAGACTACTATTTTAGTAAATTATTCTTTAGTAAAAGAGTGTTTTGGTAAATGTATTTACCTAAAGATGCCATAAGTGTTATATGGAGTGGACCTAGGTATTTTAACATGATGTTATGTTATTAATTTTCTTGATGAAGTGATAAATGTGTGAATAGGTATCCATGAGACTTATAAGGGATACTAAGACCTAATTGAAAGGCATAGTTGCTTAAGTATGACCCATGGATGTTATGGCCAACCTATGAGGATGGTATTGAGCTATGTGTTAGCATGATATAAGTATTAAGGGTTTGGTTTCACTTGAATTTTCACCCTTTGATTATATGTCTTATCTCTCCTCATCCAAGTGGCATAATTGAAACACCTCTAGGCTTGTGGGTAGCCTAAGGATGAGGTGAATCTCTAAGTAGGGCTAGCTCCCTTAATGTACCACTTTGGATAACTACTACACCTAAACATTGGGGGGGGAGGTAAAGATATAAATAAAAGTGAACTATCCTAATGGAGGTGATATAAAAAAATATTTGATGACTTCCAACCAGCTGCATGTTACACATGAAATTAAGAGACTAACCAAACATACAGTTCTCCAATTTGCATCTTCTCAGATTAATATTACATTATGAGCTTATGGATGAATGTTTAGGATAGGAGGAATATACAAGAGGTATTTAATGGAACTATTAAATATAATAGCTCACTCAAACTTACCACTTCCTATAACACTTCACATGCCCTATAAGAAGAATCTTTCCAACTGCAAATAGGATGAAAAATGTGACAACATGCTAAGGAATCCATAGTATTCACTAAGCAAGATCCAATATTCAAGTATAAAACACTATAAAAATTCATGGAGAGTTAAAATTTAGTAGTATTAATGATAAAATTGTATGTAAATGAGTAGGGATTCACTATACTCAGGTGGAACATAACTTACAATGGCTAAAGTGGCTAGTTGTTATAGAACTTAAGAGAGAGATGAGAAGAGAGAAGACCAAGGGTCACAAGGACACTTGTAAAGATAATAAAAGGATTTAATTGTGCATGGGAATAGGCTGTGGGATGAACCATGCAAGGTAAGGAAGCACAATTGTCCATCCAAGTAATAAAACTCATGAAAAGTGGTATGAAACTCCTCATTTTGGCTCAAAAAATTGCCTTCATGATTTTGACCTATTTTAAGGTCCCAAAAATGATTTTGGATAGGTATTATGATTATTATTAAGTTTAATTATATCATAAATACATCTTCATGCATTGGTTGTAGGCTTGGTCATTGGGAACCATCTAAGAATGAGCCATCATTATCTACAGTCCAGAAAACTCCTCCTTCATGCACCATGCACACTTGGCTTTCAAAAAGGAATAATTTTTCCATTATAATAAATTTTATTTATTTTATGAAACTTTTAAATATCCTTCATGTCCCTATAATCATTTGGGACACCTTAAAATCAATTCCACTTGAAGTTTTCTCACTTCTCACTAGCTTGGTCACTATGCTAGTTTTAACTAGCTAAGATGAGGGATATTTTTATAACACTTAAGAGATTTTAAAAATTAATTAAATGGACATATATATTTATTAAAAGTCTTAATATTTCCCAAAAACTTTATTTCATCTTTAGACTCCTTATATAACATGTAAAACACACAAAATAGTCAAAAGTACCCTATTTTATACTCTATCCGTAAAATATATATATAGCCAAAATGTATGTGGAGTATCTAGAATGAGTCTTGTAAAACATAAAATCATCATCTGAGTCGAAATTATCCATTAGATCATCTATCCAATTCTATTTCTCCAAACTGGTCACTAGCAAGGGTTTAGAGTGTTTAGCCATGTTTTACCCTCTTAAGGTTCATTCATAAATATGGGACATTTAATATAATAAAAAAATTTGAAATTTCATATTTAAATACCCTCATCAACATCTTTTAACTTCTTATTTTCCAATTCATAGTTTCAAAAGAGGTGTGAACTTCCAAACTTCTCTTATTGAGCTTGTTTTCACATTTTGTAAAAGTTTGAGTTGTCTTTTGGGCCAAAAATGGCTTATTTACAATTTATATAACTTATAAATTATTTATCACATTTTTATATACCATAAAATCATGTTTAAATCCATTTGTATTCTCATCTCATACTATAAATGTGAATGACCCCCCATTTAGCCATAGCCTAAACCTTGTTTAACAGGCTTGAGTTAGATTTTAGCTTAAAACATGACCTATTTATACTTCATATATGTTAAATAAGATTATAAACATCAAAATTCACCCCATAAACATGTTACAACTAGTTATAGATCTTACCTCATTCTAAAAATAGTTTTAACCTTTCATTTGAGCACTAAGACAAAACCTACCTAGTAGGCCTACTTGCAAACCTAATGGTTTGGGACACCCTATTAATATTCACCCAATATTTTTTAGTTTTATATTTATTAATATGTGTTATATATATTATAAATCCTTATTAAAATTTCCAACCATGTCCTAACCATCCATTTACCATCCTTTTTGAAAATTGTCAGGGTTTATGCATGAGGGGAACGCCCTTTGTTTGAGACAAAATAGAGGGCACTCCCCTACCTCCTCAGATAATTATAGATATTTTATGGGCTTATATAATTCTTATATAATCAATATAAAAAATTATATCCCTTTATTATATTATTATACCCTCCAAAAACATTGAAAACCAAAGTAGACTATGAGGAAAGACACTGTGTGCAAGCTTTTCCTAATTTGATTATATTTTGCATTATGGAGTCCTTTATTATGATTTATTTCAATTATATTAGGGTGACATGATACTATTATATTTATTATAAATTTTTATGATCTTTCTCATCACTCTAAAACTCCATGTTCCCTTTTATACATTTTGCCTAGTCAGGACTGAGTGTCACTTCCTTAACTGTGTTTTTTCCTTAGAGGGGATACCTATAGGTATAGATGTCTAATTTTATGTTGAAAGTAATTATTTTTATCCCTTAAGATTTTTTATGGAAACTTTACATTTTTTTGGACCGACTTGTTCACTTTACTCAATCTAGGCCATCATTTATATCTCAAAGCTGCTTATTATTTGTCAAAACTAGTCACAATCAACTGTAGGTCAAAAAGTCCTATAGGTGTCTTCCATTAGTTATAAGACTTTAATATAATGAAAAAAACCCTCCTTTAATCTCTCCAAACCATTTTATACCTTAAATTACTTCTCATTCTTGTAATGGAGTCTATTACCAAAGTTATCAAGCTTATCCTCCATGATGACCCTATAGCCAACCTGTAGATGCATATTTATGTTGCAAAGAGGCTTGTAGGTGTGATTTAAGGAAAAAAACCTTCATAAAAAATCATATTAATGGTTACCCATATCTCATACATGTTATTTTTCAACCATAAAAACCATTCAAACATGAAGGCATTGATTATAATTATAACATTGGGTGAAGAGTCTATTTTAGGAGCTCAAAGCCTATACACATGAATGCAGTTTTTAGTATATTTCTAGGCGACTTTGATATTCCTAAAAACCACTCTCTATTGATATTATGCACCTAAAACTCTTAAAATTAATTAGTATATATTAATACTATAATTTATGGTTATAAAAATGCATAAAATATCTTTGCAACCCTATTATGAGATATCAACAAAACACCAAGGATCATTGTTTTTTTCTTTTGGGAAAAAAAGACCTGAATTAGTCATCTTATGATTTTTACAGTAGTATCCACTATCATTTTCTCATATAACCTTGAAAAAAATTCTACCAAGGTCTATTTAACACAATAATATTTTAATAATGTTTAATCATGTTCACTCTCCTCCTTATAGTTACTTTCATACCTATGCCAACAAACCCTGTAGGTGGACATTATCAAGTCTGCAAATAGTAACAATGTGCATTGATTTGACTATTTACTGAGTTTTGAACTAATATCAAAACTTCCAAATTCACTCTTTATTCCTCAAATATCTTGACACCACTACTAAATCTCTCATCATAGCATGATGTCGTCATGGAAACCCCTATAGGTGTACCTTGAAAGCTATGCAGGCAGTACACAAATGTGTACAATTAGTATTATTTATCCTTAAATGAGTTTTAATCCTATTACACTACCTAAAAATTAATTTTAAAAACCTATAAATTTATTCAAAATTTTGTGTTCCTATTTTCCACGTGGTTTTCTTCTTTTAAGCACCTGTAGATGAACATTTCCATGGCAGACTATGTGCATAGGTAGTGGATAGTGATATAGGAAGTATATAAGAGATATATTCTTGATATTATTTATAAATCTTCACCAAATAGTAATATACATTCTTTCCACTCCAAAATATTTGAAAACCCTATCATAACTCCCCTTTTATCATGGCATCATTTTGAGGACTTGTATATTGAAAGAGTTACCTATATATGCATAGTGTATTGACTGGACCCATGAAACATTGCTTGGAGAATCAAATTTTAAGGTTAATGTATTTATATTACATTTATAACATGATAAATAAACTATCTTATCCCTTTATAACCATGGTCAAAACTTGAATATCTTGAAAAAGGTGAAAAACTACCTACAACATAAAATGATGCTTCTCTTGTAACCTTGATGTACATGACCTATCCAAACAATTTAAAACATTAAAATAATCATGGTAATAATTTTATTATGGAGGTAAAATAATATAAAAATGACATCATCAACTAGTTTGTATGAACTTTCCCAAAATGGAGTAAAACCTATAGGGTGCATAAAATAGCAAGCAGGAAAACATAGTCATCTTCATGAGGATGGTTCATAAATCAAAATCCACCATTATTATAAATATTTTTATTTAAATAAATTTATTTAAGTTTAATACCACCTCCCAAAATCATTTGACATAAAATTTCTCCAACTATATGCACCAAGTATAAACCTAAAAACTGGTTCTATGTGCCTAGAAGGGTAAAAAAGGAGAAGAACAATTTTGGGACCTTTTTAGCACTTCAAAATAATTTCAAGAAATAATATGGATATAATTAATATTAATAGTCATATTAAAACCTTATCCCATGTGTAAAACTCTCCCATAGGCCGTACAAGTGACAAACTCTCCTTTTTCTCAAGAAAACAACCTTTTCTTCTAAAGAACCTACCACTTTTCAGTTTTTACAATTGATTAAGACCTATTAGGACACATTTCATGTTGAATCACCTTTTTAAAAATTCAAATTTCCCTAGGAGATTTTATAACTCATTTAATGTGCATTTATGACCCCCAAAATGACTCAAAATGATAAATAGACTAAAAGACTAATTAACCAAGGCTAATATATCATTAAATGACATTAATTAACCTATAAAATACCCCATGACATAAAATTAGACCCTAAAATCACCTAAAACTCAATTTTTTACCTATAGGTACCCCAATTTGACCTACAAGGTCCAATTTGGTCAATAAATTTATGACTCATAGGGGTAGTATACCTGTTATACTAACTAGACTAGTAGCCTTATCAGTCCATTGGGCTTAGGGATTCATTTTAAATTTGAGACATAACAAGAGAAATTTGACCATAATTTTTCATCAAGATAATACCACTTGACTACCTTAACCACACAAAACAAAGGACACACATAAAACCAAGCAAACACACTAGCAAGACATACACACACATGTGCTCAAGGCACTTAGAGGAATACAAAAAAAATTATTACAAATAAATAGAAACTAATCATACCTCATTTATATGATCAAAATAAAATCTCCTTGAATCTTCTTCTTCATGAGATGAATCATAGTGCCAAGCATGTTTCTCCTTAGATTGGATGCTTTGTAGGTCAGACCTATTCCTTAGCACTTCATTTGATCTAATCTCAAGTAGATCATCTTAAAATAGGTCTCTAATCTAGATATATTCCTCTTAAACTTGTATTCATTCCTCATACTACTTCCCACTCTTCATCTCATGGTCAACTTGCATCTTCTTTGTAGTCATGGCTTCAAGAGGAGTAGTTTCTTATTCCTTAGAAGATTGAGGCCAATAGGATCTTATTCCATCCTTCAAGAGCTAATGTGTTTCTCCAAATTAATTAAGAGGATTATATCCCATTTTTATGACTTCCAACATATCATCATCAAATGCATATGCCTCTTGAAAGGATAGATTTGAAAAGTTACCTTTTCTTTGCATACTAACTTGAGTGTCAAGGATACCTTCTCCATTATTTGCTAGATCATAGCATATTTGAAGAGGAGTATAACCTTATTTAGTTATTTAAAACAATTCATCCAAATTCTGATTAATAACTTGTCCTTTCCCATCCATTATATCTTGCATATTGGTGGGAAAACCAATGACTATTTCTTCCTCTTTGGCAAAAGGAAAACATTCTTCGTCATCAACCCAATCAAAAATTTCCACACAAGAAATAAATTCTTCATCATTAATTAATTCTTGAGGTATCTTAAGTTGCATCTCAATCTCTAAAATAGGACTTTTGTTTTCAAGGGATGCAATATCTTCAATCTCCTTCCTTGTGATTCCAAGACTAGGCATCTTGAAGTCATGTGACTTAGTCTAATGAGGTTACCAAGGAGCTAGGCTTTCTTCAAGTAATAATTCTAATTTTTTTTCAAACAAATTATCCTCATTAGGCTACCATACCATAGGTACATCAAGTAAAATGGTGATGTGGTGAGGACAAGATGAATTATTTGGTGGAGGTGGCACATAAAACTCAAAATCAAATTGAGAGTGAAATGTAGGGAGTTCTTTTGGAAGTTCTTGAGGAAGGGGAGGTAGACCTTGGGATAAGATATCTTGGTTATATTCTTTCCACTTGAAAATCACTTCATTCATACTTTATTTATCTTGATCATTCTCTTGAGGTAAGTCTAATGGGGTGTGTTTAGGCATAGGATCTTCTTTTTGGTCTAAACCTTCCATCACACCTTGACTTAGAAACTTCATTCTTGACTCTAGCTCTTCAATTTTCCTTACTAGGTTATTTTATAAAATTATTTATTGAAGTTAATAGGAGTATTCATGAGAAGGAGTTTAATATGGTTGACATGAAAGACAATATGTCTCTTAAAGAAGGGTGGGAAGGACTTACAAAGGATCAACTTCATTCTCAACTTCACAGTCCTTAACAATGATTCTATGTTCTTTCTTTCCCCATGATTCCCCTATCTTAATCCAGCTTAGGATGTTAATATTATAATTATTTTATTTATGTGGTGATGCAATTTGAGGATTGGATGAAGTGTTCAAGGAACTTGGAATCTCCTTAGGCTTGGATTCTCCACTTTGTCTTCAACTTGGAATCTCATATCTAGAGGTCTTTTCTTGAGGTGGGGATACAATGCAAGAGGGAAATGAGGGATTATATTCCACTTCCTTTCATGATGACAATGTAATATTTCATATGCATATTATCCAAATCAATCTACCTATTAATATTAGCTTTAAAAATAAGGTTCTTCTTTTCAACTTTCTCTTCCAACTGATTGGGAAAATGGTAACTTTAATAAGCTTGATTGGGCTCATGAGTAGGGGTCAAATAGGTCTGATATAAATATTTTGGAAGTGGATATGAAGGCTAATAGGTTTGGTGAGGTTGCTTTCATGAATTATTAGTCTATCCTCTAAGTAATAAACTAGGCCACTGACATCTAACATCTCACTTATGAGCCTTTGCCAATTGGCTCTCTCAATAGGTTCCCACTCTTTTTTGACCATCTCTAATGCATCTCTCATCTTATGAATGAAATTAATAATAATATATAGACCATATCTCATTTATGTGTCAAGATCCAACATGTACTTCTCATAGCCTAAACATGTTTTCTTAAAGGTGGAAATGGATTGACTTGAGAAGTGGCTAGGTTTACTAGGAGCAAGATATGGAGAAGGTTGATTGTAAGGCTGATACAATTTATGAATGGGTTGAATATGATTATATTAGGGATGATAATAACCATATTATGGCTAATAATAACCATGAAAACCCTGATAAGGATTGACATAATCTTAGTACATCTCACCAACTTGTGTAAAACAAAATTTAACACCAAATTCAGCCATGAAACTTCACTAAAATAAAAAACACAAATAAATATATTACCAACATTATTAAAAAGGAAACCTAGGATTATTTACCAGCTAATATATCTTTTGAGTCACCATTGATTCTTTGATAGATGCCTTCAAAGACTGGTTGCTAAAAGATAACACCAAAAATATTTCAACCATTTGGACTAAGAGTCCCACTGGGCATGCCAAAACTATTGTCACTTGGATTTCCACCCTCTAAGGAGATGTCTTATCTCTCCTCATCCAAGTGGCACATTTAAACACATCTAGGCTTGTGGGTAGGCTAAACATGATGTGAGTCTCTAGGTAGGGCTATCTCCCTTGATGTACCACTTTTGAACACTACTACACCTAAAATTTGGGGGGGGGGGCGGCGGTGGGGAAGTGAGAGAGATAATTGAAATTAAAATATCATAATGGAGGTGATACACCAAATAAGTTGATGACTTCCAACCAGATACATGTTACACATAAAATTAAGAGACTAACCACACATACACTTCTCCAATATACATATTCTCACATCAATATTACATTATGAGGTTATGGATGAATGTTTAGGATAGGAGGAATATAAAAGAGGTATTTAATGTAAATAGTGAATATAATAACTCACTGAACCTTACCACTTCCTAGAACACTTCACATACCCTACAAGAAGAAGCTTTCCAACTATAAATAAGATGAAAGAATGAGATAACATGATAAGGATTCCATAGTCTTCACTAATCAAGATCTAAAATTCAAGTACAACACTATAAATAGTCATGAATAGGTAAAAATAAGTAGTCTTATTGATCAAATGGTATTCAAATGAGTATAGATTCACCATAATCTGATAAATCATAAGTTATAATGGCCAAAATGGCTAGTTCTTATATAACTTAAGAGAGAGGAGAAGAGAGAATTCCAAGGGTCACAAAGAAAATTATCAATTTGATAAAAGGAGTTAATTGTGCATGGTAAGATGAAGTGGGATGAACCATGTAAGGTCAGGAAGCACAAGTGTCCATCCAAGTTATAAAACTCATGAAAAGTGCCATGAAACTCCTCATTTTGGCTCAAAACATTACCTTCATGATTTAGATGTATTTGAACATCCAAAAACTAATTAGGGATAGATATTATTATTGTAATGAATAGGAAGGCTATAAAAAATTCCTTTTCATGCATTTTTTTTAGTCTTGATGATTTAAAATCATTTGGGAATGAGACATCATCACTGTAGTCCAAAAAACTTCTCCTTCATGCACCCTGCACACTTGGTCTCCTAAAATTCATAAATTTTCCATGAAAATATATGGGATGGAGTTTATGACACCTTTAAAGACACTCCATGTCCCTAGAAGAATTAGGGACACCTTAAAATCACTTCCACTTAAAGTTTTCACACTTCTCACTAGCCTAGTCACTATGCTAGTTTTGACTGGTTGAGATGAGAGATATTATTCAAATACTTAGGAGTTTTAACAAGGCATGAAATGTACATAGGGATTTATAAAAATTCATAATCCTTATCCCAAACTTTATTTAATTTTTAAACTCATTTGAGAACCTAAAAGACATACAAAATAGTCAAAAGTACCTTATTTTGTACCCTTTTCATATAATTTCATACGGCTCAAATGTATGTGAAGTATCCTAACTAAGTCTTATATAACCTCCAATCATCATCCTAGTCAAATTGGTCTATTCGAGAAAATATCCAACTCCATTTCTCCAAACTAGTCATTGGCAAGGGTTTAGGAGGGTTTAGGCCTATTTTATCCTCTTAAGGTTCATTCATAAAAAATCTCCAAAATTTCATAGTTAGAGACCCTCATCAATATCCCTAAACTTCTTAGATTCTCATTCATAAAATCAAAAGAGGTGTGAGCATCGAGCTTGTTTTCACATTTTACATAAGTCTTAGTTATCTTTTTGGAAAAAAATGGATTCCTTATGATTTTTATACCTTAAAAAAGATGTATCACCTCTATATCCACCTTAAAAAAAAATTCAATCCATGTGGATGCTCATCTCATGCTATAAATTTGAATGACCCCCCATTTGGCCCTAGCCTAAACCTTATTTAATAGGCCTGAGTTGGATTTTAGCTCAAAACATGACCTCCTTATGCTTACTCTATATTAAAAAACCTTGGGCACATCCAAATTCACCCCATAAATATGTTCCAATTTTTTATAGAGATTACCTCATTCTAAAAATGGTTTTGACCTTTCATTTACGCACTAGGCTAAAACCTACCTAGTAGGCTTACTTGCAAACATGATGGTCTAAGACATCCTGTTAATATTCACCCCATCTTGCTTGGTTTTATATGTCTACATAGGTGTTATATATCTTAAAAATCCTTAATAAAATTTACAATCAACTCATTATCCATCCATTTACCATCCTTTTCCAAAACTACTAGGGTTTATGCATGAGGGGAGTGCCCTCAGTCTGAGATAAAATAGAGGGAACTCCCCTATCTCCTTAAATAATGGTAGATATTTTAGGGTATTATAAAATTATTATATATTACATATATAATATTATACCCCTTTATTTTATTATTAGACCCTCCAAAGGCATTGAAAACCAAAGTAGACTATGAGGAAAGACATTGTGTGCATGTTTTTCCTAATTTGATTATATTTTGCATTATTGAGTCCTTTATTATGATTGATTTAAATTATATGAGGGTTCCATGAGAATATTATATTAATTATAGTGTGTTATGATATTTTTCATCACTCTAAAACTCCATATTCCCTTCCATACATTCTGCCTAGTCAGGACTGAGTGTCACTTCCTTGATTGTGTTTTTTCCTTAGAGGGGATACATGTAGGTATAGATGTCTAATTTTAGCTTGAAAAAAAAGGATTGTGATCCCTTCAGATTTTTTAGGGAAAATTTACATTAATTTGGACCCACTTTTTCACTTTACTTAGTCTAGGCCATCACTTAGATCTCAAAACTGCTTACTATTTGTCAAAACCATTCATAGTCAACTGTAGGTCAAAAACTCTTGTAGGTGTCTTCCATATGTTCTAATCCTTGAATTTAATGAAAAAAAAATCCTTTAATATCCCCAAACCATGTTCTACCTACACTAACTTCTCATTATTGGAATGTATTCTATTACCAAATCTATCAATCTTGTCCTCCATGGTGACCCTACAACTAGCTTGTAGGTGCATATTTATGGTGCAAAGAGGCTTGTAGGTGTGATTTAAGGACAAAAACCTACATAAAAAATCATATTTATGGTTCCATCTAGCTCATGCATGTTTTTTTTAACCATAAAAACAATTCAAACATGAAGGCATGGATTGGAATTGTAACATTGGGTGAAGAGTCTATTTTAGGAGCTCAAAGCCTACAGACATGAATGCAATTTTTAGTGTATTTCTAGGAAACTTTGAGCTTCCCAAAAACCACTCTCTATTGATATTATGGCCCTAAAACTCAACAATTTCCTTTTTCTAGATTAATACTACAATTTATGATTACCAAAATCTACAAAATTTCTTTGCAACCCTGTTATGAGATATCAACAAAACACTAAGGATCGCTATTTTGTTCTTTGGGGAAAAAAGCCCTAAATCAGTCATCTTATACTTTTAGATGTAGTCTCCATTGTCATTTTCTCATCTAACCTAGAAATAAATTTTAACAAGGTGTATTTAACACACTAATATTGTAATAAGGTTTAAACATGTTCACTCTCCTCCGTATAGGTAATTTCATACCTCTACCAACAAATCTTGTAGGTGGACATTATCAAGTCTATAGATAGTAAAAATAAATATGGACAATGTGCATTTCTTTGAATGTTTATTGAGTTATGTGCCAATCTCAACACTTCAAAATTCACTCTTTATACCTCAAATATCTTGACACCACTACTAAATCTCTCATCATATCATGACATCATCATGGAAACCCCTATAGGTGCACCTTGAAATGTATACAAGTAATATGTAAGTGTGTACAATGATTATTTTTTAGCCTTAAATGAGTTTTAAGCCTATTAAAATACCTCAAATTTAATTTTAAAAACCAATAAATGGATTCAAAATGTTGCATTCATATTTTCCACATGGTTTTCTTCCTTCTTCCAATTACTTATAGATGAACATTTCCATGGCAGATTATATGCATAGGCAGTGCAGAGTGATATAGGTATTATATAATAAATATATTTTTTATATTAATTAAAAATATTCACTAAATGGAAATGGTCAATCTTTACACTCTAAAATATTTTAAAAACCTATCATAAGTCACCATCTATCATGGCATCCTTTTGAGAACTTCTATATTCAAAGATCTACCTACATATGTATAGTGTATTGATTATACCCATGGAACATTTCTTGGAGAATTAAATTGTATGTTGAAATTATTTATATTAAATTTATAACATGATAATTAAACTATCACAACCCTATGGAACCATGGTCAAAACCTAAAGATTTTGAAAATGGTGAAAAATTGCTTGTAACATAAAATGATGATTTTGTTGTAACCTTGTTATAATTGACCTATCCAAACACTTTGAAACATTAAAATAATAATGTTAATAATTTTATTATGGAGTAAACATAATATGTAAACAACATCACCAACTAGTTTGTACGGACTTGTCCAAAATGGAATAAAACCTATAGGATACATGAAACATCAAGTAGGAAAACATAATCAACTTCATGAAGATGGTCCATAAAGAAAATTCCACCATTAATAAAAATATTTTTATGTAAATTAATGTCTCTAATTTTAATACCACCTCCCAAAATTTTTTGACCTTGAAGTTTTCCAACTGTCCATATGAAGTACAAACCTAAAGACTAGTTTTATGTGCCTAGAAGGGTAAAAAAGGAGTAGAATAGTTTTGGGCCCTTTTTAAAACTTAAAAAGAATGTAAATAATTTATATGGATATAATTAAGTTTAATATTCATATTACAACCTTCTCCCATGTGTAAAACTCTCACATAGGCTGTATAAGTGCCAAACTCTCCTTTTTTCTCAAGAAAACTACCTTTTTTTCTAAATAACCTACCACTTTTCAATTTTTATAGTTTATTAATACCTCTTATGACAAATTTCCTGTTACATCACTTTTTTTAACCTTAAAATTTCTGTATGAGGTTGTACAACTCATTTAATGCCCATTTATGACCCCAAAAATGACTCAAAATGATAAATAGACTAAAAGACTAATTAACCAAGGCTAATATATAATTAAATGACATAAATTAACCTCAAAATACCCCATGAAATAATACTAGACCTATAAAAACACCTAAAACTCAATTTTTTACCTATAGGTACCCCAATTTGACTTATAAGGTCAAATTTGGTTAATAGGGTTAAGGCAAGTTTTATGGCTGACCTACAAGTTGATATTCTTGAAGACTCTATAAAGAGTGGATACCAACACAATGGTTTGTATAATTTATGTGGATTATTTTAGAGAGAATAATATAGAGACAAAATAAAGAGATTAGAGGGAGTTTTCTTAGTGGATGGACTGAAGTACAACACAAATTGATGATTATCGAAGAAGCATAGAGTGATCTAAAAGGGTGTTTGGATGCATTTATTGTATGAGAAAGTTTGAGTGTGTGTGATGAATATAAATATATGTATTATGCATTGTTTCTCCAATAAAATTGAAAGGCAATCAGATTTATATTGTTTTTGATTTCATAAGGTGTTGTGTGGTTGCTCAAAATCTAGAACAAGTGGTTGCTTGTTCATACTTAGGGGTGGATGTTCCTTGTGAAATGGATACTTCACTAAAAGGCCTCATTTTTTTGATCATATTATAAGAAAATTAGTCCATTTTTTTGTAGGATTGAGAGTGGGTTTTATTCCCCAAGAGGATTTCCCATGTAGATCTTGTGTTATGTGTGTGATCTTACATCATCTTTCTTATTCATTGTTATGAACATATTATATTATTTATGAATGCTTGTGATCATTGATTAAGAGTTTTAAAGGACTAAAATTGAAGTTTGAAATGTTTTGAATTACTAATTCACCCCTCCAAGTGATTATACCTCCAATAATTGATATCATAGTAGGACCTTCATTATAAGTAACCGATTGAAGTTGATCATAGGTACAATGAAATACAAAGAGGTTGAGATTTTTCTTCAAGGTGAACTAATATGTGCTTTATTAGAACTCAAATGTTCAAGGTAATAAAATTTATGTCTACAATATAATTTTGAAATATTGAATAACATAGAAGGGATTAAAAATTTAGACCTAACTTCCTCTATATATCATGAGTTGCTTGCAAGCATTGATAGTGTGAAGACACAAATAGGAATAATAGAAGCAATAGTAAATTTTTTTTAAGTTGTGGTTGATACAAATTTGAATCAAATAATGGATCAATTGGAATGTAAAGTTATGAGTTATATTTATGCATTTTTATCTAAAGACAAGAAGAAATCCATCTCTGCAAAAGAATCTATAGATGAGATGTCTTGGGGTATTGATGATCAAACAAAAGGGGTGATTAACATGAATAGTTATAGTTATGTTTTAAATGGAAAATGATATACTTATAATGAATATGGTCATAGATATAAGGATTGTACTTACTCTCCAAGGAGAAGAAATGAGGTTCTATGCTATAACTACAATCAATAGGGACATATAGCCAACTATTGCAAAAAAGACTTTTGGAAAAAGGACTTTAAATTTTTTGACACCATCAAATGGTTCAAGAAAGACAAAACCAAGATTAAAAGAAAGAAGGAGAAGGAATCAAAGGAAAAATCCATGTTTGTACAAACTACCTTACATACTCAAGAGGATAAAAATAAGAAATGGTACATACATAGTGGATGCTCAAGTCATATCACAAGAGACAAGAGTAAGTTTATTTCTCTAAAGAAACACAATTTAGGTTCAGTAAGGTTTAGTGACAATAAATATACTAAAATATCTGGGAAAGGATCTATAAGTTTGTATATTAGTCATACTAGAACTAAAAATGTTCTATATGTAAAAGGTTTGAAACACAATCTTCTAAGTGTTAGCCAAATGTGTAAACAATTAAATGTTGTGACTTTTCATGACAAAGGGTGTGAAGTGAGAAGTTATAAGTCTATAAAATTAGTTTCAAACATTCACAAGGTAGATAATAATTTGTATGTGTTCCATGAATCCAATAAATAAAAATGCTTCATGAATCAATTAAAGGAAAGTTGGCTTTGTCATAGAATACTTGGACATCTAAACTTTTATAATTTAGTAAGGATTAGTTCAAAAGGACTAGTGAGGCATATGTTGAAAATCACTAATATTACTCATACTCTCTACAAGGTATGCCTTCATGGAAAGCAAGTCAAAAGAAGATACAAATCTAAGGAGCATTCTACTTTAGTGCCATTAAAGTTGATCCACATAAACCTTTATGGACCTATATTCAAGGTAACATCTAATTTATGTTATTTATTGATGACTTCACTAGAATGACTTGGATATTTTTCTTAAAGAGAAGTCAGATGATTTTGGAAAATTTAAAGCATTCAAAGCTCTTTTTGAAAATGAAAAAGGATCAAGAATTAGGTAAGATCAGATAGAGGAGGTGAATTTTAATTTTATGAGTTTGATGACTTTTTTGAGGAACAAGGAATTATAAGACAATATTATACTACTAGGACACCTCAACAGAATGGGGTAGTTGAGAGGAAAAATAGAGTTGTCAAAGAGATGACTAGAACCATGCTTCAAAATTCCAAACTTTTAGATGGTTTTTGGGAAGATGATGTCAATACTTATGTTTATATCTTAAATTTATGCCAAGTTAGAGTAAATGTTGATAATACTCCATATGATCTATGGAAAAATAGGGTAGCTAATGTCAACACTTTAGAGTGTTTGGGAGCAAATGTTTTATCAAGAGGAATGAAGAAAATTTTGGAAATTTTGACTCAAGATATGATGAGGGCATACTCTTGGGTTATTCCTCCATAAGTTCTACTTATATATGTTTCAATAAGAGACTCCAAATGGTTATTTAAAGCTCTAATGTGATATTTGAAGAGGCAGGTGACATCAAGAAGCCTAGTTGCAAATAATCAACACTAATGAGGAAGTTATTTTAAATAAATGAAAGCATAATCAATCAATTATATAATGAAGAAGAAGAAGGATACTAAATCTCCTTATAGGAGAATATATAAGGATCATATAGTTTTCCAAGTTATTGAAGATGTGAATGCTAGTTTGTAGACTAGGAGGATAAGGTTGATCAATTAGAATCAACAAGACATAGCTTTTTTATCTAGGATTGAACCTAAAAATTTCCTAAAAGATAGAAAAGATGACAATTGGACATTTACCATAGAGGATAAATTTGATCAAATAGTAAAAAATGAAACATGGGATTTGGTTCCTAGACCAAAAGATAAAAATATGATAAGAACTAAGTAGGTTTTTAGAAATAAGATGAATGAGAAAGGAGAGGTCACAAGAAATAAGGATAAACTGGTGTGTAAAGGATATGCTCAGGTTTAAGGGATATATTTTGATGAGACATTTTCTCTTGTAGCAATAATGGAAGAAATCAGACTCTTTCTATCATATACAAGCTTCAAAGGTTTCAAAGTTTACCAAATAGATGTAAAAACTATGTTTTGAATGGCAACTTAGATGTAAAAGTTTATATTGAGCCACTTGAAGGTTTTTTAATGACATGTATTCATGATTGTGTTTAAAAACTAAAGAAGGCTTTATATGGTCTTACACAAGCTCTTAGAGCTTGGTATGATAGATTAGACAAGTATATATTGAGCCAAGGCATCAAAAGAGGTATAATTGATAGTGATTTATATATCAAGATAGATGGAACTCATCAATTACTATTAGTAGTCTATGTTGATGACATAATATTTAGTTCTAACAATGACAACATAGGTAGAGAGTTTTTAGATGATATGAAGACCGAGTTTTAAATGTCAATGATGAGAGAAATTTATATCTCATTAAAATTAAAAATTAACCAACTTAATGAAGGGATATTTATTTCAAAGGAAAAATACATCAAAGATATGCTAAGAAAGTTTGACATGTTAGATTGTAATCCAATGATCACTGATATGCTAAGTAAATAAGATGACTCACCAAAAGTTGATCAAACTTTATATAGATCCATGATTGGAAGTATCATATACTCTAATATTTCTAGGTCTACTATCATTCAAGTAGTGGGCCTTGTAGGAAGGTTTCAAGATAATCCCAAAGAATCTCACTTGAAAGCAGTCAAAAGGATCTTAATATATTTTGAGAGCATAATATAGTATGGTTTATGGTACCCTAGGAGTAAATAATTTACTCTAAAGACATACACTGACACAAATTACTAAAGATGATTAGATGATAGGAGGAGTAATAGTGGTGGTGTCTTCTTCATGGGTGAATGCTTGGTATCTTGGCTAAGCAAGAATCAAGCCTCTATATCTATATCAACTACAAAAGATGAGTATATAGATATTTCTTCCTATTTTACTCAATTAATATGGATGAAACAAACTTTGGAAGACTATAAGGTAAGATAAAATGGACCTTGTCCTATCTATTGTGACAATACTAGTGCAATTAGTATCTCTAAGAATTTTTTTATGCACTCAAATACCAATCACATTCCTATTATATATCATTTCTTAAGAAAACAAGTATGTAATCAAAATTTTAAATTAGAACATGTGTCTATAAAATAAATACTTTTAGACATTATGACTAAACCATTAACAAAGGCCACATTTGAATCTAATACAGAGCTTGGGAGTCATCTCCTTATCTATGAATCATTAAAAGGTCATTTGAGTAGGAAGAGAATGTGTTGTGATATTTTTGATATCATGAATAAGGTCTCATATTTCTATATATGACAAGTTTTATATATCATGGTTCCATGAGAGTGCTTTGAAAAGGTTCTAAACCATGATAGCTTATAGAGGATAAAGGGCAATTATTTTCTTGCTATGAGATCTATATTGTTTAAAGTGTTGCTAGAAAACCTAGTTCATTAAGAAGACTTATTGATTATGATATTTTTCAAATATAGCATGGAGTTAGGGGGAGCTAACTCAAATATTTTGAGAGACTTGAATAGATGTGCATCATGTTAGGTGGAGCTTTCTAAGCTCTGTGAGGATTTTATCAGTTACAAGGATCAGAGAAGTCTAAGTTTAGATTGGTGCATGTCAAAGGGGGAGAAATTAATTCATATTCTTGAAAGTATGTAAGTATCTTGAGAATATTAAATAGTATTTAAATACATACGTAATTTTGAGGAATGATTGTTGACATGTTGAGGAAGAGACCCTTTGTCATTAATGTCAAAGGGGGAGAAAGATCATAATGAAGAAGTTCAAATGAGTAAGAAGTCATTCTAAGGGAGTTTTTCCATCAATGACAAAGAGGGAGATTATTGAGCATGGTCATTGATGCCTTAGGTTGTCATTCATGTCAAAGAGGGAATATGGTTCTAGTGCATGAAAGAAAAAGAAGTTGTGTTTGATAGCTTGGAGAGATGTGGCATGTTTGTAGGTTTGTAAAGACAAAGAAGAAGTTGTGAGCCATCCATAGATGTCTTAGTGAAGTTCTGGTGTGTCACTTGACCATTTGGAAAGAGAAACATGAATTTTATAGATTAATAGATGCCAGACCATCACTGCATGCCATGCAGATATGATTGAACTAGAAATTTAGTGTATTTTGTTTAGGTACTCAAAAAGTCAACTATGGTCAAAGGTTTTCATGTAGATGTTATTTATAGTGCCAAGAAGGTACCTTAAATATTTGGACTCTTGAAGTGTTTTATAAATCAAGTTATAAACCTTTAAAGTTGTTCTTATAGACTATGATGTGCCATAGACCATCAAGTTTAACAATGTTGTAGTCTGGGGTTAAATAGGCAAGTAGATCTAATAGTGAGCATTCATCATCCAGATTCTCATCCAACAACATGTGTGAAGTCAATACATCAAAGGTTCCTAATATTTAATGTGCAAGTGACATATGCCTCAATATTATTAATTTGATAGAAGATCAATGGTATGTGGGTGTTTGTGCAGATGGAGATCGATGGTGCAGGTCGAGTCAAATAGTCAAATGTGTAGAAGGCATGTAGAGCTACCAAGTGGCTTGATCTCAGAAGCAAGGATATAAGATCAATGGTGAGAATTTAAAGGTAAATACTAGGATACTCTTATGGAGATTGATGGAGCACATTTGATCTAGCTACTAGGATAAATGAGATGTAGACACGTGGTTAATGTTTCTACAATATATAGTGACCATTAGAATTTGAATATTCAAGTTAATGAAGGAAAAATAGTTTGTAGTTTTTTAGCTATATCTTTTGTTCCAAGATGAATTTATTGATGATGTAAAAATTAAAATTGAATAGGACTTCAAGTTGCATCTAAAAAAATTTATTAGAAGGTCTGAATGTTTGTAAAATTGTATATATTGATCTTTAAAGTTGACTATTTTTTATTCATGTTTTTATTGTATACAAGACTACTGTTTGAGTAAATTATGATTTATCAAAAGAGTGTTTTGGTGGATACATTCACCTGAAGATGTAATAATGGTTACATGGAGTGGATCTAGGTATTTGGAAGTGATCTTATGTTCTTAATTTTCTCAATGAAGTGATAAATGGGTGAATGGGTCTTCATGACACCTATAAGGGCTACTAAGGCCTAATTAAAAGGTGTAGCTACTTAAGTATGACCCATGGATGCTATGGCTGACCTGTGAAGATGGTATTGATCTATGTGTTAGCATGATATAAGTCTTAATGTTTAAGTCAATTTTTATGGCTAAACTAGAAGCTTATATTCATTAAGACTCTATAAAGAGTGGAGATCAAGGCAATTGTTTCTATACTTGATGTGGATGAGTCGAGAGAGAAGAAGATAGAGACAAACGAAAGAGATCAGAGGGAGTATGCTCAATGGATGGACTAAAGTACAAAGTATATTGAGGATGAGTGAAGAAGCCTAGAGTGATCCAAAAGGGTGTTTAGATGCATTTCTTGTATGAGCAAGTTTTAGTGTGTGTGATGAGTTGAAAGAGAAGTGTTATACATTGTTTCTCCAATTAGATTGAAAGGAAATTAGAGTTATAGAGTTTTTGATTTCATAAGGTGTTGTGTGGGTGTTCAACGTCTAGAAAAAGTGGGCTCTTATTCATACTTGAGGGTGGGTGTTCCTTGTGAAGTGGGTGCTTCACTATAAGATCTCATATTTTTTATCATCTTATAGGACAAGCAGTCTATGTGTTTACAAGCTTGAGAATGTGTTTTATTCCCCAAGAGGGTTTCCCACATAGATCTTATGTTATGTGTGTGATCTTGGATCATATTTATTATTCATTATTATGAACATATTGTATTCTTTATGAATTCCTATGATCATTGATTAATATTTTGAAAGGATTAAATTGAATTTTATAATATCTTGTATCACTAATTCACCCCCATCTCATTGATTGTACCTCCAATAATATCTCATGTTGAAACTATGTATAATAAATGGTACCAATTTATAATATTTTTCCATAATTATGAATCTCAATCATATAATGTGTATATTTTTCCAATTTGGAATTTTTTGTATGTGTGGATAACATGCTTCCAAATCATTCCCTAACTATGTATTAAGGAATCTAGAACTAGAATAAGTACTAATGTGGAGGACATGTTTTCCAAAACATGCCCCCACTTTAAATTAGAGATGTTGGATATTGAATAGTTATGGATAACATGCTTCCAAATCATTCCCCTCACTATAATATTTAAATTATAAATGTGTGGAATCCATGTTCATATGGCATTCCCCCTCTAAATCTAAAAGATGATATGAGTACCATATACTAAAAAAATGTGAAGCACATGCTTTTAAAACATACCCTCACTATAATCTGAGAATTATTCCAAGTCTGTTTCTATTGTATATAATACGTTTTTAAACATTCCCATCTTAATATGCCCCCCTTTCTAGGAGGATAAAATATAGTTCATATTTTTTCTCTCATCATAAAAGGAATAATGGAGAATTTGCTTCATAACATTTGATTTTGTAATATTCTAGTAATACCATAGCCAAGGATTTATAACATTATTTTTGGTAGTATTTTAAATGTATTAGGATATTTGTGTAGATGACTATTTATTATTTTTGGTAGTTCTCAAAAAATTTCAAATTTAGTGTAATATGGAAGGGCTCATTATCTAGATCCTAATGTAACTTATGGTTTCAAATTTGGATAACTAGTGCTCAAGATATGGTCATTTGAAGTTGTGCCAAAGAGGTATATTAGGTGGGTTATAATATAATTTCTCAATCATTTTCATTTTTAAATTTTGTGAATTTTGAGGTATAAATATAGATGAGAACAATGTTATGTGGAATAGCCCCTCATTATTTTTGATTTGATCTGCTCTAGAGTGGCCTAGTTGGCTAGAATTTTTTGAGATGGTAAGTAGTTATTTGATATTAGTAATTTTTTGTCATTTTTCATGGGATGTAAGATTATTGTGTTGGTTATTATATTCTTACATTGTGATGGTGATGTAACTTATCCACTACTATATATTATAATGTGAAATTTTTTTCTAGCACAAATGGTAGCATATGATACATCTATCCTAAGTGGAACCTAGCATATAATGCTAATAGCTTTGTATTTTATGCTTAGTTTGTTGATATTTCTATATTTTTATTTAAAAAATTGATGACTAATATTTTTTTATTATTTCATTATTGGTTTTATAAGTATGTGTATAATTAAGAGTTTTGGCATGGTCGATCTTATTCAAGATTGATAGAGTTGGGTTTAGATGTAATCGATTAGGTCATTATTAATTAGGAAATATTGGGAAATGTGGCCAACTTGGGATATATTTAGTGTAATAACCACCTCATCACAACTCTAGAAAAGAATTGGAACCCAAATACTTATACATTTTGACTTCTTATCATCACCCTAGAAGATGTATATCAGATCTTTCAATTTTTGATTAGGGGTGAGAGGGTACAAGTTTTTGGCAATGGTAGTCATAGCTATATTTAATAGTCCCATGTATATTTTAATATGTATATGGATCCTAAGGTAGAGCTAAGTAGTATGATTTAATTTGATAACATTATTAGTAGTGATGTTCTATGACTACAAAAGTTTATTTACATTTTATTGGCCTCATTTGTAGCTATGGAGGGTGGGATAGTTGGGATTTCTTATCATATATATTAGATAGTTCATAAAATTAAGTTATATAGGACCAAGTATTCTTGAGATTGAATTTTATTATCCCACTTGTATAAGGATCTCTATAGATTTAATGTGATGACTCTATTGCATGTTTCAGTGTATGATCATATCATAGTAGTAAATCCAATTGGTGGTTCTCTTCCTAGATGGACTCACCTAGACGTATTTTTTAAGTGGTGAATATTCCCATATGGTAGACTTAATGCCATGATGGATTACTAGACTACTTTGGATAGGCTTACTATTTATTAGATTGTGTAGTGTCCTTATAGGACCTTTTTAGGTGGCCTAAGGATGGTTACGAGTTATAGAGAGTTCATGTTACTATGTGGCTAGTTGATAAATTTCCTAGTATGGATTAGTTCTTTTAGTATGATCAAGTGTTATGGAAGTTTGGGATTGAGAAACATGTTCCCTTAACACCATATCCATGGCATCACATAGTACAAAGTGGTTACATGTCATATGATAGGCTAACACCACTATTATATATTTATCCCCACACCTAGGTGATGAGAGAGATCCCATAGTTCCCATAATAGTAAGAGATGATGTGGGATATACTAATGGGTATGTGTAGTGGTGGATCAAGGCTTGATGGACTTTATTATTTGATATTGTAGCTATGGCTCTAGGTTCTATTTATATAGCATAAGGTGGTGATGGAGAGATAAATGGTGATGAAGGAGATGATGATCTAATAAGATAACACCGATTGATGCAAAATTCATTAGAGCCACATGTGAGTATCTTATATTTGAGTTTTGAATTTTATTTTGATATAAAAGTATTGGGTTTTATATATGTTTCTAACTGGTGCATTATTTAAAATGTGTGTTGGTAACCAAGAGTGGTCAACCATGGTGGATTGGATAATCTAGGCCCTTATTTGTATTATGCCAATGGATGTAGTTAGAGATGAATTTATTCATATGTTTTTTGATATTAATAGTGTGACATTGTTTTATATTATTACAAGAGTTATGGCAACATACCATACTATAACCATGGAACATGAGGAGATATGTGCAAATCTAGATAGACAAGACATCCCAGAGTGGATTTCCATTGAGATTATACAAACACTTATTGAGTGTTATTATTATTTGAGATGAGATCATGAGGAAATAGTGTGATAGATAGGTCATTTATATGAGATAGTACATGTGCTATCACATACATGGGGCCCATAGTTTGATCATGATGCATCTACCTTTAGAGGTGTTGGATTTATGGATGTTGATAGTGATGGGGATTATACCATGAGGGATATGCCTCCAACTTATGATTGTAATGTTTATTTTTAAAGAATTGTATCATATTTTATGTATATGACATTGTTGAAATATATTTTATTTGTTGTCTAATATATTTGCACTACTTTATTCTTTGTTGGTCATTATATGGTTTGTTAATTGTAATTTATGTTCATCGTGTATGTTGTGGATATGGTAAAAGGTATAAATAATATTTTAATTTAATGAAATATTTGTATTATTTGAATAATAAATTACTCATCATATGTAATGGAACCTTGTAGGAAAAATAATGATTTACTCTAATGATCATGTGGTAAAGTAACTTTCAATTTTGCTTCTGTAGTCAACTCTGTCAAAATTATAGGTGTAACTAGTGAATTTTAAGGTACCTTATTATAAAACCAAATATACTATGTAGGTACATCTCCTCCATAAATTTCTCTATCCAAGATGTTATCAACCAATGGTTCCTTGGTAGGATTAGTGTGGGAGTGATAAATCATCATAGAGAGCACTTTAAGAGAAGGACTTATACTAATGGGTGTCTTCATGAAGGTTGATGGACTATATTTTCCTTTAAAATATCAACATGGGAAGGCTTAGACTTATTAGATGATCCTCTAAGATACGTATTTGAATGAGTTCTAGATGCTTATTTTTTAAATGCAATGATTCCCTGATCTATTAACTATGTAAGCTTTACCTTATCAAATATTTTAGGTGGGTAATGTGAATTAAGAGAGATTTTGATCAACTATTTATCCATCTAAGTTCATAATATATTATGTGGTATATCTCAGTACCAATAAAATGTAAGAGGATGGAATATGGTGGTTTTATTTGGTCTAATTATGCGAGGTACTCAAAAAACATGTTCCTTTTTGTTTTTCAATTATTTAACTATTGGTACATTGGTATGTATTTGTGGTTGTGTAAAATATTTTTTAAGTATTTTTTGATCCTTCATAACAATTTTATGTGCCTTGATACATGATTCTTAGCATTCTTGGTTTGTGATGGAAAAATAGGTACTTAAGTTTGTGTATTCATTAAAGAACATGCATATTTATTCACGTCATAATATAAGGTCTCAACTTAATCAAAGGGATTTTGAAATGATATCTATAAGTAGAGAGAGAAAACCCATAATAAATATAAATTATACTTCTAAATTTGAAGGTGTATATTTTAATGAATACAAAGCATTCTTAAATTGAATAAAATAGGAGTTTTAAAGGTTCATTCTCATTTTGGGTCAATGCATGAAAATTTTCCAATGGTAACTTAGGTAAGGTAAAAAAATTAAAATTATAGGAATACATCTTCAAATTCATTTAAAATTGATAAGGAACCATATGAAAGGATGTAAAACCAATAAAGATCCCCTTTTGTTAAACTGTGATGGAAAGATTTTAATAACAAGCTTCCATTTTGGGCCCAATATCGAAAAGAGTGTATATATTGGTGAAAATAATTATTAATGACCCTTGACCAATAAATATGGAGAAATAAAACATGAAAAAATTATGTGGATAAGTATATTCAAATACATGTCAAGCAATAGGTTGTTCTAGTAATGAATTATCCTCAAAAAGAGCCTCATGAGAATAAAATTGTAGCTTAGGAGTGTTGAATTACTATTGTAAATATACTATGATGGTAATAATAGATAAAATATCATGAGGAGAGGTTGAATTTTGTGTTGTAGGTTGTAAAATACCATTCATATGAAACATAGGGATGGTGGGATCTTTATCACTCTTGAGAGGATAATCATGACATGACTATGTAACATTTGGTAAAAGATTACCCATAGTTAAAGAGGTAAATGTATCATTTTATATATCATGAAGGTTAATACCATTGTCATTAAAATATGAAACTTAACTTGGAATTTGGTTGCATTCAATAGGAATTGGTGAAATAATTTTACTTGTAAACATTTGCTCTTGTTTAGTTAAAAATGTAAAAGAGGGATAAAAAGAGACATTGGGAAAATTATTTGTAATATCATGAGAGGGGGGATGAAAATGTCACTTTATTTTTTACTTAGAAAAGGAATATATAATGGAATGATACTTCTGAGTTTCTTTATTTTATATGAATTTCCCTTTAAATGAGATACATCAAATGAACTTTGAACTTTTTATGTGTCCTAAAATAATGCAAGTTTTGTAAATGTTTCCTTAAGATGTTAATTGGAACTATTTTTATGTTATTAAAGGATTAAAAATGGATACATAGGACATGTATTTTTCTCATTACATACCAGAGGGGAAGAAAAAAATAGACTAGGTGTAATTGAATCATGATAATAAGACATATGATTTTCAACACTAGTATTATTTAGAGGTGAAGGCACACACTTGATTTACTCAACATTTTCATTATGATATATATTTAAGTAACATTCAACCTCCTTGAATTTTTCTACATTATAAGGGGGAGACTCACACTTAGTTGTTAAGATAACCAAATAAGTTGGAGATGTAATAATTAGATTTTCATCATTAGGAATAGTATCATTTTGCATGCTTTTTGGTTCTTGGAACTCTTCATCATTGAAAAACAGATTATTAGGAGAATTAGGTTCAACATATCCAAGAAGAATGTCATTACATTCATATCCATAATAAAAAATGTTTTTATCACTAGCTTGGTCATTTAGATTTGCATTTACATCATTTTTTCTTTCATTGTCATAGTTATAAGCAAATTCAGGGGTATGAGCATGTTTTTAATGTTCCATAAGGTCTTAATATGAAATATATTGATCATCAAGTGAATTAAACTAACTATCCAAAGGATTAGAATTTTCTAGTTGATTGTCTCTTGGATTTCCATAAATTAAGATGTCCATAATGGGTTGAGCTTTTAAGAAATTTTTAAAACTCAAAACCATGAGGGCTAAAGAAATAAAGAATTTTAACATTCCTAATCTAATAACACATAAGCAAAAATCAGATTTGTAAACAATGTATATAAATTAGGAATGAAATTTTTAAAGAAGGTAAAAACCCTAATATACAAACTAGGGTTTTGGTTCAATAAATAAAGGACATGTTCACCCAATGTTTTATGTGCTTTTGTATTTTTAAAAGATAATACCCAAGAAAATAATGATGTTTTAAAAGAATAAAAATATTTATATTTACATTAATCAATAATAGATATTTACCTAATATAGCATGTGCAATAAATGTAGTAAGTACAAAGTAATTAAGGGACAAATAGAGTATATCTTATTTAATGTTTTGTTATGGATCATGGCAGTGGTCAAGATTTTCCACAAGGCTATGTTGGAGATATAGATATTATTTTTTCTATGTTATGACTTTTTTGGACCTTTGAACAATTACATAGATCTAGGATAGTAACATTGACACTTATGTCTGTATCTAATGCTAGTGTCTAGTGAGAGATATACATAGGAGTGACCTCAAATTTAGACCAGACATACATTTTACCTTATGTAATTATTTTTTGTCTCAAATTATGTTTTTATGTGTGTTAGATCTAGATAATAAATAACCCTATTTATTTTCCATTGTACCTCTTGCAACCTAGTTAAAAGGTGTTAGTAACATCAGTTGAGCTAGTCCTAATAAGCCTATTGTTGTTAAGTGTTTCCTACATAGCCAATAATCATAATAGGGCATCATACTCACATGTATATCTCAATTATATGCATGTGTTTTTAATTATAATATTATGACCATATTATCTTTCTCCTAGTAACCATTCTTACAAGTGATGAAATATTATATTTGACCTTTTGAATGCTTTCGATATTTAAAACAGTGTTGTTGTGTAATTTGATAGCTTGAAATAGATATTAATTTATTATTATAGATTTGAATTATTAAATTAGTTGTATTAATTATACCATAGCCTTTATATATATAGTAACCTTTTGACTTTGTATTATAACCTAATGACATGTGAAAATACACCCATATGATGGGAAAAGAGGGATAACAAAATGGTCATAAAGTGAAAGACACAAAAAAAATATAAAAACATAAGTCTAGATAGTTATGTCAAGGATAAACACTAATATTGATGCTAGTGTCTAGGATAGATGCAAGTGTCTAAAGGCTAAAACATACATAAAACAAGAAAAATAGGTAGGGATCTCTATTATACACTAGTTGAAGATAAAAAAACATAGCACACAAGACATTATATGTAAATATATGTATAAAATGACACATTTAAAAAATATATTATTTCCACTAAAATAAAAATAAGACAACTTTACAAGGAAACATCCTCATGATCCATGATAATTAATAAACATTTAGACCAACTCTGAAAAAACAACTATAGGAAGCAAAGTATAATTTCATATATTTTATGTATAGGTGGCCAATAAGTGGTAACACATTGTTAAATTTAATTCAAAATTATTAAGTTCATTCAAAATTCTAAACCTAAAGTGGTATAAAAAGTAGCTTTCTTGAAAATCCATAATACAATGAAGACTACAAGGCACAAAAGAGAATGTTGATAAAGTTGGGAATGGATAAATAAAGTGAAATAACATATGGAAATCTTGTAAGGATTTAAAATAAAGTATATGTGAAAAAGGATGAAATTATTTATTTCTCTTTGGAAACATAATCCCAAAGGCTTTTAGAGAGAATTTCAAAAAAATAAAACACAAGTAGAGAAAACATTATATATTCCCAATAGTTGGAATATGAATAAGAACTTTATGAGTGATACCAAGATAAATGCATCCCCCCATAATCAATATAGTGGGTGAACTCTTATCTATATGGAACACTAAAGAAGGGATTAAGAATTTAGCATTGGGTGAGGCATATGACATAGATGGGTTACAAGTAGAATATATAAAGTGGGTTTCATAATCCCTAACACTACACATCAAAACTATATTCAATGATTCATTTATAATTGGTTTTCATTAGATTGGAATACTATGTCATTATTCCTCCCTTAAAAAATGGATATGTCAAAAACCCATAAAATTATCATACTTTAATGATTAATCATTATTTTTTAAAACTATTTGGGAGTATGATATAGTGAAAAAATAAAATTTAGGCAATAAATGAAGGGAAGAGGAAAAAATGAGAAGCATTATTTAGGTTAAAACAATTCACAATTGATCATTGCATCACTCTTAGGAACTTGATTAAAAAATTATGAGATAAATATAGGGAATAATTTTGTTGTTGTTATTAATTTTAATAAATAATTTGGCATGGTTCTTATAAGCAAAATTTTGGGTTGAGATGGGGGAGTTAGTAATTATATATAATTATAGAGTAGTATCTCATTATCTTGAGATCAAGTTTGAGCCAAAATCAGAATTGATCAAGGATTGACAGAATGCATTAAGAGTAACATCAATGTCAATTAAGGATTTTTTTTCCATCTCCCACTTTTTGTGGGATATACATATAAAATTTATAATACTAGATAAACAAATTTTGAGGTGGGACTTTTCACTTAATAAATTACATGGTAATGTTTTTTTTACACAAATATATTTGTTCGCTATTATATGGTCCCATAAGTTACCTAGTGTCATATATTTTAATTAAAATATTCCATTCATTCATTTGTTATGCCTTATGGGAAAGGGACCTTAAGTTGTGCACCATAACTTCACAGGTGCATATAACTATTAAAGTGCCTCATTATCACATAAAACCTAATTGATTTTGTATCATATGACCCTAACATGCCATCATTTCATTTTATGTGTTTAATTGGAGGGAAAATCAAAATTTGAATTTATTTACTAAAAAATAATTTGGACTAATATTGTGGATAGGTGAACAATTATTGTGTAGCTTATGTGGCATGTTTTTATTGGATCTTACAAACTATTAATAGGTACAATTATTATTTCAATTTAATGCTTATAATATACAAATTAGAGCTTATTTATTTTAATATTGGTCATCTTTGGCATTTTCCTATTACAATTAATGGAGCCCTTTCAACTATTAGGCCCCTTACCATAGTTGAATTGTGATATATAAGATGAAATTTAGGACTTATGTATGCATTTACATGTTGTTTTTTGAATTAGTTATAAACAATAGTCTTGATAAATCTCTATAAGTATCTGAATAATTGAAGCTTGTGTAATTTTCATATTGAAAAAACTGCATCAAATTTTTTGAATGAGGCATGAAAATATGAAACTCATGCAAATTTGTAGATAGACAAAGTGATTAAATTCATTATTTTTATGATATATACTAAAAATTGTATGTTTTAAATTTAGAAATGATAAAATGATAGGGGATATAAATTGGAAGGGTAGATGGTTTTATCATAGTTTAAATAGTAGCCTCAATTTTATTGTCTTGGGAACTATAAATTTAAGGATAAAAATAAGTTATTTGGGGACATTGAATAGTGGGGGATAATAGAAAATATATAATTTGTTTAAATAAATAGAGACTCAAATACCAATGTCTCATCCATTGTCTATTCAATGAATATATATAAAGGATTAGGACTAAGAATTATTCAATAAAACAAAAAAAATGGAAATATATAACATAAATATTGAAATGGATTATGGCCTTTTTTGGACATTAAAATCATTATCATGATTGATTTTGGGTTTTATCCTCTTATCCTATAAGATTTCCAAATGTATAATATGAAGTTCACTCAATTTTGGTTTTATACTCAAATATCTTCTTTTGATTATTTATACTACACTAAAATTTATTCCTCTTTGAGCTTAGAGAGGTAAAAAATTCTCTTCTAGATGGGACCTTTGAATTTCCCAAATGAGTTGAAGCATTGAAATTTATATAAAAAAGTAAAAAATAAATATGTACCATAAATAAGATTAAAAGGAGACATACTAATTGTGTGTTTCAGAGTGATGTGGTGTTCACAAAGGGTATCATACAACATTTTATGTTAATTTTTTTGATTTTAATAAATTAATTTATGGACAATAGTGACACTATTTTTTATTGGTCAAATTGACTATATTTCTCCCTTCCAGATAATAATCTAAGGAATTAAACAACATGTTTCATATTCACAATATAAAAAATTTAACTCTAAAGTGGATAAGTTAGAGGCATTATCTGTCAAATTTTTAAAGGATCTCTAAAGTAGATTAAAATATTCTCTATTAACTCAAATTAATTTATAGAATAATTTACATCCATAGGATAAGATCTAGAGTGAATTTGATATGCAAATCATAATAAATGAAGCACATATAGAAATGAACCATTGCATAGAGATTTAATGTGGGAAAACCTCTCAGAGGTAAAAAACCCACAATTATGAATTATTCAATAATTGAGAAACTCTTCTGTACCCAATATAATTTATTCAACCTGTCACTTCTTCTTAGACAAATTTTCTCAAAACTCTTCAAGATTAAATATGATTAATATTTAATATTCACAGGGTTGGTTTCACAATATGGTTAAAACCCTATTTATAGTGAAATATCAAGGGAGGTAACTATTGTAAAAAATAATGGGTCCATCTATCCCTATAAAATCATTTAATTAAAGTTTTGTAAAAATTAAATAATTTTAACTCTTATTTATTATCATGAGGTTTCCATCTTGTGGTAATAAATAATAATTAATTAATTATTTAATTAATATCAAGGCTAAGGGTCAATTAATCCCACTTAGAATTAAATGTTCTAACACTCTCCCTTATGCTAAGTGGGGATAAATGTTTTTTTATTTGATAAGTTAATCTCAAGTTTTACAAAGACCTAAAAACCATAGTTTAGTACAATATCAAAAAAAAGGAAACAAGGCCCACACAGCCTAAAATACATAATCCTTCAACAAATGTTTAGCATAGTGATAAATAGATCAAACTAACTAGACACAAACCTTAGCAAAATTTCCTCTGACTAGTTCTCCTCTCTACTACTTCCCACCAGATTCTTCATGTTATTACTCAATCCTCTCATTTTAAGCCTTTATCATCTTGTTGTCCTCTTGTTATGTCCCATTGTACCTCTAATTTTGTCACTCTTAGTGTTGTGATACCCTGGGGTGATATTGCCTACCTTCTTTACTTTTGGGTTACCCATGGTCTTACCCCCTCCTATCATTTATTAATCCTTGGTCCCCTCCCTTATATCATCAATCTCTTGTTTTAGCTTATTCCATTGATTTATGTAATAAATCATCTATCTTCCCAATCTCTACAAGTTTTCATGAATCCCAAATGACCTCTATTATATGCCCTTCATAAGTTTGGTGGGGTCCTCATCCCTCCTCCAAACTTAAGCTACCTTGATTTCATGAAGTTCAAAGTTGGGTTTCTCAATATCTTGTTAGAATTGGAGGCTCTTATTGGCCTTTTTATCGAGAATCTTCTAAGGAGAAGAAGGATTGTGAGCCTTTCTCTTTTCATTTTTCCCACCCTCCCATGGGGTTGGGTGGGTGAAAGGTGAGGTGTCACTTATTTTTTCCCCTATAAATAGGCATTTATTAGGGTTTTCCTTAATACTACTTTCCCACAAGTGAATCCCTTAACTTCTTTTGGGGGTTACCCATTTTGTGAGAAGGATAAGACCTTGATGGATAATATCCATCAAAGGTTTTTATTAAAATCCTAGGAATTTTGCTTCAAGGGACATGATCAAATAATAGATAAATATTATCTATGACATTTGAAATGATTTAGGAGTAAAAATTATGTGAAAAAATATGGGTGAATTTCCCTTCAAGAGTGAGATACCACATCACCTTTAGGCATATTTCAGGCCATCTTCATGGAAGGTTGGTTCGAGGTAAGCCCTTATTTAATGTGTGGTATTGGAAGAAGGCTTGCATCATCTCCTACTTACATCACTTATACTTGAATTTCTTCATTCCTTTTCATGTCATACTAATCACTTCCCCTATGAGTTCCTTATAAATAACCATTATGCCCCCCCTAGAGGTTACCTACCTCTTCTTCCATCGATTCATGAAGTCTTTGGTGAGGATCTCATCATGCCCTTTAATCCTAAAAATAAATTATATTATTCCACCTCTCTAAATATTCCTCCATAATTTGTATTTATTATAAAATTCTATTCATAAAAATGGAGATAAATGTTATAGTCACCTCAAAAAAAATTATACTGTGTACACAATTGAAGGAATTAAAAACCTTCATCATGCCAAACATCACCTTTTGAAACAAAATGAATTATAATCCATAAACTAATTTAATTAAGTTTAGGCAAACATTATCATGAGACTACATCTCATAGTTTCTCTTAAATAATTATTTAAGCATATTTGGAGCCTTTTATAACATAAGTATCTCTATTACAAAGTATATTTTTATAAATTGGGTAAAAAATTAAAACTTCCACATGAATTTTAAAATGATTTTTAATTGCGAATGAGTATATATAAGAAGAATAAACATATGACTATTATGAAGTGGCATTGTTATGCATATTCCCCCTCAATGGCAACTCTGAGAGGCTCAGCATTGCATCAAATTGACAAAACTTGGTAGCACCAAGTGGTTTTATGAAGATATCTACCACTTTTTCATCTATAAGATATAACTACATATTTATATCACCATTGAGGTCTTTATCTTGGTTAAAATGCACATGAACTTCAATATGCTTAAATTATTAGTATTGTACACCTAAAAAAATTAAACACATATTTAAAAATAGATTCAGGATAACATAATATGGTTAGAATCACAATAAACACATACATAAAATTATAACATATGTTTTTATATGGTAAAAAAGTTTAAAACAATCAAGTCATATTTTAGTCAAAAACATTCACTACTTTGGTAACAAAGTGTAAAAACATAAATTATTATATGCAATTCATTATTGGACGTCTCCAATATGGATAAGATGAGCATCCCCAACTATCATGAGATGTAAATATAATAATTTACTAATAATATGATACTAATATTATCCAAAAATTATATATCCTATAGGAAACAACTCAAGTTATCATTTGAGTCTTATCAAAACTTTGCAAGTTTAATATGCTTTAATAAAATATTGAGGTATAACCTCTCATACATCAAATATGGATAGTTTTAGCATGAAATGACATCATCTAATCAAACATATATGAGAAAAAAAAATAAGTTTAGATATGTATGAATAGAATTCTTAGTAAAGTAAATAATGAAGAGTCAATAATACACATTCCATTTACACTTTGTATTTCATAGCATATCTTATTATCAAATGAAGTATATAAGGATGTTAGCATAAAAAATCAAATGATAAAACAATAAAATGAGAGTATCTAAGCATATTATCATGAAATTACCTCAATAATCAAATTAAATCATTAAAACATAAAATATCTAAACTTAATAAGCATGATATTTTTACCAAATGTAATAACTAAACATGATCATTTTGTCAAATTAAGCATGATGTTATTCATACAATGTATTTCCATTATAACTCATAATAATTAAAAATAAACATCATACATTTATATTTTATTTGTTTCCTCATCTAATAAAAATATATCTATTAAAATGTAATTGTAATAAACATTTTTCAAGAGTCAAACTAAATCACTTTACTAATAAATATAATGTAGATGAGACACTATCAATATAGTTAGTATCTCTAAAGTAACAACAAAATAGTTTTATCAAATAAAATGAAATGATATGAGTATAAATGTATTTTTTATGTATAAAAATGAAAAAATAAGTATGGATTCTATTCATAATATGCATAATATTATCCATGAATTTGACCCATGAGAATTAGAAAGAACATCTGTAGAATGCAACATTATTCTAGCCATCTCAATAATGGTTTATTTTTTCATTTAAATAATACCATTTTGATAATGGAAATAGGATTTTTTTAATTTCATTTGAGTACCAAAAATAATGAAAAAAAATCAAACTCTTTACTAATATATTCACCACCATTATCAATTCATAATTTTCTAATAAAAAATAGATGTATTTTCAAGATTAGCTTTAAATTCCTTCAATTTAGACAACACATCAATTTTTTTAATGAAATATGACCAAATAATTCTAGTTTAATAATAAATAAAAATAAAAAAATACAAATAAGCATTAAGATATATAACTTCAAGAGGTCCTACAACATTAGTATGAATCAATTCTAAAGGATGTGAGGAATTCACATCATGATTCTTGTAAAAGGAGTTAGTATGTTTCTTACAATGTAAGAAACCCTCAAAATTTACATGATGAGAGGGGATATAAAGAAATACAACAATAATAATATTTATATACATACCATGTAAATTTATAAAATTAATATGTCTTAATCTTTCATGCCATAATTGAGATTCATTCTTACTATGTGATGAAATAATATATGCAGAACAAGGAGAAAAGATATATAAACCATTATTTTGAACACCTTAAACAGTCAAGGAACTATATTGATTTCTAATAGCCAACTATCTTTAATAAATGTTACAATGAAATTATAATTTGTAAGTTGAGAACAAGATAACAAATTCTTTTTAAGATTAGGTACATATAAAGCATTATTTATAGTAATATTTAAAAACTTTATTTTTTAAGTAAATTATTTCAATGATATCTCTATAATCACATAGAATATTAGATAATAAATTCATATGGTGTGATGCATTGTTATCTAAAATCCACTCATTATCATTTAAAACAAATAAAGAATGCTTTAAAGAAATAACATTTTGATCCTAATTATTAGTCTGATTAGGGTTTTGATTATTCTACTTGTTTGATTAGATTTATTCCCTTGGTAATTTTTAAAATATTTATTATTAATTTCATCCTTAATTTCATAGTATGTTTCCCTTTTATGACTAAATTTACCACATAGATTTCAATTCCGATTAAACTTATGTTTATGATTCTTATTACTAGATTTTTTATTCTCATTTTTACCTTTAGCAAAATTAGGGTAGAGTTCTGATTCTTATTATTATCATAAAAATTATTTAAGGTGTGTTGATACCTAAATGTGTACCATAGGTGCCCATAGTGTTTAAGAAATACTTCTCATTTTATAATTCCTAAAAACTCAACACATGAGTTGTAGGTTGTGATAATCTTGTTATCTTTGATGGAATAGAGGTAGAACAATTGATTGTTTCAAAATATTTATAATATTTGGTGGTTGGGAGACATCATGGAAAAATAGTAGATCTATACAAAATATGAAGTATATATGCTAAGAATAGTGAATTATGATCAATAACTAATCTAAGATAGATATTTGAAATGATAATTAAATTAAGGTGATCTAGTTAAAAGGAAGCAAAATGAAGGGTAGGGTAGAAAAAAATGTTTTTGATCTTCATTTCAAACATCATGACAAAGTTTATATTTCATCTAGACATGCACTTAACCAATGTGTAACATGAAACATCTTAATCCCAAATCTTATCACACATCAAGAAAACTCTTAAGGAAGGTAAAAATAATGCAAATTAGAACCTAGTTCAATTTAAATATTTACCCCTACAAGCAAACAACATTAGCCCAAATGCAAGAAGAGTAAGAAAATGAAATAGTCCTAAAGAGTTTTAGTCAACCTATCATTGGCTTAAGTTAACAACTATGCAATCAAATGTACACACCAAGAATTCATAAGAACCATTAAAATCTAAAAATCAAAATAAACAAGTGAGAGAGAAGCCATGATAATAACAAACACAAGCAAATATTGGATAATCTTTTTAGAATTCCTTTCTTATATTAATTACTTTAAGTTTTAGAAGTAATTTGGCTCTAAGAATTCCCCCTTTTTTTATAATTGAAAATACATATTTTATATCATATCAAGGTGGTATGTGTATAGGATAGGTGTCTTTTATATTACATTCTAAAACAAATGACCTTTTCCTTTTACTATACTAATCTATAGATAATCTATTTCACATAGTTGTGAACTTATATTAAACTACTCACCAGAGGTCCACAATCTAATTTTGAAGTGAATTATACTCACACTAGTGATAGTTTAATTCCTCAGATTTGATTTACGGTGATCATAGGGTTGAACTAAGGCTTACCTGAAGATTTTATAGTGCTCAAATGGTGACAACATTTGGACTCAAGTGAGCATTATCCCTTAGATAATGTATTTGTATTTTGTTATTTTTGGGTTCACTAGATCTTTAGTTGATCTTACATTTTTGATTATGTGGCATCATCTTGGCACCTACATGGCATCCTTGTGGCACTTTTATAGAAAAAATGCTCATCAATTTTCAAATAATATTTGTTGCCTTTGAATTTGGATCCAATTATTTGTCTTAAAATTGATGTCCTCATGACCATCATTTGATGTTCATGTGAACATCATTGATGGATGCATGACCATCAATTTTAAATTCATCATTGAGTTTATTTATTATCTCAAAATTAACATCTACATGACTGTTATTTGACATCTATGTGAATGTCATTGATGGGCACGTGACCATAAATTTTAAACACATCATCAAGATTATTTGTTTAACTTTCCACTTGTGATTTTTTGGTTCACTCTATACTCTATCAATTCTATCAAGAAATGCCTTTTCACTATATGTCATTCACGTATTTGCTTGGGGATCTATTGAAAATTATATGTTGATCTCAATCTATTAGATTGATCTCATCTAGATGAATGCATACCATTGGATCCCTATCTAAGAAGTGGACCACCATTGGCTACTCAAATCATTTAAACAAAATGGTAACACTTGCCACCACCTTATTAGGCCTAGAGCTTCATTAAAATTTTGACTTGATACACACCTTTATATCAATTTGATATGATTAAACATAGACTATAGATTAGGATCCAATTAGTTGAATGTGATTGGTCCTTGCATTTGATGAAAATATTAAGTTAGGCTTGGATTAAGGTTTTAGACCAGGTTTTATTCGTGTTAATAAACATGAATAAAACTTTAGGCTAAAGTTTATACCAAACTCAAAGGATAATAAAAGGGACCCCATGAGTAATAAAAGTTACCAAGCATAAGGATTTTAATCTAGGCTAAAAAATAATAAAGTGACCTCACTAATTATAAAGGACATAGCATAATTTTTTTGGCCTAATCTAGGAACATAAGAAAAGGACCTTGTGGAAAATGACTTAGCATAAGGTTTTAAACTAGGGTTTCATTACATAAATAGATACGATGGAACTTTGGGATAAGCCCTTAGGCTAAGTAGTAAAAGTGACCTTGTATTATTAGTTGGACCATGTTAAGATAAAATGGATCATAGATTATGAGATATAAAAAGGAACCAAGCATGAAGTTTTTTAAACTAAGGTTTGGTTGTGTTAATAAACATGACCAAGGCTTAGTATAAAAAATAGACTAAGTCCATAGCATTTTAAAAAATATTTCCATGTAAATTTAAATAAAGATTTCTTACCAAATTTAAATTTGACTTAAAAGGTCTAGGTAAAATATTAGGTTAGGGTTTTAAAATATCGATTTAATTAATCAATTATAAATCAAGGTTATTAAAAGATCAATTTAACATTGAAGCACAAAACCGTAAGCATATTTCTTCCAAAATGGACTCCATTATACCTACAATTGGAAAACATAAAGATCCAATGTCAGCAAACTTAAACAAGGGCAAACAAGAATCATGCACAACTATGCTAGTTATGTTAAGTGTGGATGATCTTTAAATAAAAATAATGTGAAATCATGCTAATGGCACTCTGATTAAGTGAAACTTTAATTTTAAGGTACAAATTTATACAATTTGACACAAGGGTCTATATTTTTCAAAAATGGGGGTACGTTGACCTCAATAAATGGTGACTTCTAGGGGAAACATAGCAATAAATTAAAATTTAGAGACTCTGGTTTAGACTAATAATTAGGCTACCTATTCCATTTGATCAAGCACCATTATTAAGATTAGTTCATGGTTAGAATAAATATTTCATATGTAAAATTAGGATCAAACATTAAAACTTAGTCATGTTATGTGTGTGCTTTTATTCCACTTACTAATTGCCAAAGGATTCAGAGAATAACTTTTAGGTGCATGACTTTAATCATTAACATTGAATTTTAACATGTATGAATTTTCATTAAGAACCATGCTTTAGCCAAATTAAGGCTTGTTTATTTCTCTACTACTAGATAGGCATCCATATCACTAATAAAGATGCCTTTGGCTCCACTCAAGGCCTTGTTCCACTACCATCCAAGTGTTCATAGCTCTGATGGAGATTACCATAATCACCTCTTATTAGAAAGCTCTTTGAATTTTGTAATAAAGATCTTATTTTTGGATTTTTTCAAGTCATTTTGACTTTATAGCAAAGGTTAGGAACCAAGTTAGCTAGATTTAGGGATTTGGTCAAGTTTTTAATTCTCATACAAACATGCTTGGCTATAAACTTTGTCCCAGGCAATTAATTATTTTTAAGTGTAAGCATGACTGTGTCCTAATATTTTAATATTTCATCATGCATGTTAAATCCTTATTAAAACCAAGATTATATTATAACAAGGTTTAAAATCTCAAGGAATAATTAACTTACCCATCAATCTTTGCTAGCTTCTCTAAACTACAACATCAAGCTCATATTTCAACAATCTATAATCAACTAATGTTGAGAAGTCATAGTTTCATTTCTAAACTATGAATATCTTGAGTAGTTAGATGAAACTAAACCTAAGGGATGTCCAAAATAACTTATTTATAAGTAAGGAAAAAATAAAAAAGGAAAACAAATATATAGACATTATTTATAAACAAGGGATAGGAAGGAAAGAAATAGGAAAGAAACTAATCTAAATACCTACACTAACTTCATAAAGAGCCCACCTCCAAGATCAAATGGAAATTTATTTAGCCTACCATGGGACCTTGAATCATTATTTCTTTCACTTAGTGGCCTTTTTTGGATAGGAGCACTTATATTCTTGTGTCTTATAAGTGATGTAGCTTAGCCTCCTATCAACATTCTTAGATGTATGGATCAAAGGTATGAATCTAATACCTAATAATTTTCTTCTTTAATCCTTTTATCATTCATCAAGATTGCTAATTATCCTTTATTCATAGATAGATAGTGACTTATATCATCTTCATTTAATGATGTTATATCATTTATCATTCTTGTCCTAATGTCTTCATTAAATTTAGCTTTAGGTGGGGATAAACCACCAATCTTTATACCAAAACTTTCCATGTCATCTTGAAAGGATACTTCATCTTGATCAACTGAAAGAACATGAAATTTATCTACAACCTTAACATTTGAATAAATTTGATCACATACTTCCACCCTTTTAAAGGTGTCATATGAAAATTCTTGATCTATTTCACTTGCTTCATCTTCATCCTCCATGTAGAATGGCATCTCAACTACCCAATCGAGTCCCAACTCATCTTCCTTTGGAGTCTCTAGAATGATATTACTATCTTGAAATACTTCAATTTATTTCAATGAATCTTGGTATAAATGTTACCAATAGTCTTCTTTAGGGGTAGACTCTATTTCAATAATGACCTCATATGAATTGCCTTCACAGCTATCTTCTGAAGAGAAGTTAGCTTGTATCTGATGTTTTTCATGGGGATACTCATCTTGAACATCCATTTTATCTTCTATAACATCTTTTGGTTCACATTCTTATTCAAATGTAAAATCAAAAGCCTACATAAAGGATTTAGAAGTTCTTGAAAAGCTAGATGTCCCTATAATAATGTTTTGATAAAACACAGGTTTGGATGTAGCCTTTTAATTTTGATATGATTTAAGGATATTATAATGATCAGCTATTCCTATATCATAAAAAATCATTTCATGCATGTCCTTATATGACTCATTATTATTTTTATCATAAAATTTATTTGTGAACCTATCAAACCTTTGAGAATCATAGTTTCTATTAAAGCATTCCCCAGAATTACCCACTTGCTTTTGTAACTAAATAATATCAATGCTCAGCTTTTGAAACATCTAAGTATATATTTATCCTCATTATTTGGTAATTCTAAGTGATGGACTTGATTATCATTACTAGTGGGTACCAAAGTTATTTGTCCTTTTGGATGAAATCCATTTATAGTTATTTTCACTTAAAATTACACCCCTTGAGGAGATGACAAGTCTCTTCTTATTTAAGTGTCACAATTGAAACACCTTAAGGTTGTGGGTTACCCAAGTTTGAGGTGGATCTCTATATTAGGGCTAGTTCCCTTGATGTATCACTATAGATCAAACCTACTACTAACCTTTAAGGGTGAAAAGGGAGAAGGATAACTAAAAAAAAATATAATATAGGGGAGGTGATAAACCAAATAGATGGCCTACTCACACCACTTATAATGCACTTGGAACCAAGGAGAATCCTACACATATACTTCATCCAATTGAACACTCCTCTTCTACATCAATGTTTCAAGCATGAGGTCTTGAAAAGAGCTTAGGATAAGAGTAATTAGACAATAGGTCTTCTATAAAAACTAATGAATGAGATACTCACTATACCTAAAATCCACATTGGACACTTCTTTTTTACCTACAAAAGATAGCCTTTAACTAAATAAGGCATTAGGAAGGATAACATGTCAAGGTAAGAAAAATACACTTGTACAAGACCAAAAACCATAGCATGAACTTCATAAAGTCATGAACTAGGTAAAATATCATTATTTATAAGTTTAAGAACAAAATTGAGTAGGGATTTTCCATACTCAGGTGGAGAGATGCCTACAATAGATATAAAGGCCAATATTTATAAGTGTGAGAGAAGAGAGAGAGAGAAGGCAAAGCTCAAGAGTCACTAAGACAATTTTCAAGCAAGGATATTGAGTTATAATATCATGGAATCAGGAATTAGATATGTCATATAAGGAAAACAAGGACAAATGTCCCTCAAACTTGTCTAACTCCTCCATATGTGGCATAGATGCTTTTTTGCTGACATAAGAAACTACCCTCATGATTTGAGTTCAAAAAACTACCTAATCACTAATTAGGGTTAGGTTTGATGATTGATATAAGCGGGGGGCTATTGATAATCCCATGCATGCATTGAAATTGTCCCTAATCATCCACATTATTTTTTCCATGAGCAATCATCTCCAACAGTTACAAATGACTCATTCTCATGTACCTCTCAAACTTGGCATTTAAAATCCTTCCAATTTTTCAATTTAATCCATGCACAAGGAGGAATCACACTTTTAAAGAGTGTCTAATTAATCAAGTTCATGAATCAAGCCTCAAAAAGATTCCCAATCGGTGTTTTCACCATTTTCACTAAATGTTCACTATCTTCCCACTAAACTGGCTAAGATGAAGAAAGTAGTATACACACTAAGGATACTATATATCTTAATATATGAGAATGGGAACATATAAAAATTCCTAATATTTATCCTAAAGGTGATTTCATCTTTTGAAACCTATCCATACCTAAAAAACATACAAATTTGTCAAGAAAATCCCTATAATACACCATCTGTACATGTAAGGTACACATCAATCACATGGGGCAGGTCCTTGGAGAGTAATTTATAACTTTAAGTTAATTTAATGGTCACTTTACCCCATTTTTATGCTCCATTTCCTTCATCTTCCCAATTAGGTCCTTGGAGAGGGTTTGCGAGGGTTTTTAGCAGTTTTAGGTCTTAACATTTAGTCATAGAAAATACACATTGAAATACTAAAATAATGCCACTGAGGGATTCTTAGTGACCTTCCCTAACACCTATAAACACCTTTAGGTTCCATGCAATTATTCATATAAGTTCTAAGCATTCCAAGTTAGCTATTTGTGTCTTTTTTAATACATTCTACAAGGTCTAAGTACATTCAAGCCGAAAAATGGCTTCTTGATGGATTAATATACAAAATTATCATTCCAACACCTCTATTAACATCATAGAAACATATTTCAACAAGTTTTAGTTGTCATATGGCCCTAAAAGTGATAGGACTCCTCTCTAGGTACTAGGCCTAGTTGCAAACTTTATAGCTCAAACTTCCTTATTGACATTCCATACCTTTGAGATGGATTAGAAACATTAGTTTCACTACCATGAATGTGATTAAAATCATTATAATTATTTATAAAGTTTTAAATTGGAAATGACCTCTCATTTGGGGTTAGGCTTATACCTTGTCTAACTACCCTACCTGTAAACCTTGTTACATGGAGTACCTTGTTTGACCTCAGAGATTCTAGCTTAGCTTTTCATATTTTACTATGAATGTTCAAAATTCATAGATCATATTTGAGGGTATTTTATTTTTTTGGTCCACCATTTCATATTTTTTCCTCAAAACTACCATTTTATGTAAGGGAAAAGTGTTCTACTTCTGAGATAGAATAGAGGCATGTTGTCTTATTTTATCATTAAAGTTAGTTATTATAGTGGAATATACAACTCAAAAGGATGTTTTTTTACCTATTATAAGCACCTAAATCCAAGTATAGGACCACTGACCTCTTCAATCTCTCAAACAAACCTTTCATAGGCACATTGCCTATAGGGTTTTGAAATATTGACTGTGTTTTGGATTTTTAGCCCTAATCTATACATGCTTCTAATTATATGATAGTGTAAAAAGGATATTATAGTTTTGAAAAGGTTTTTTGGCTTTTTTTCCATCCCAAAATTCATGCTTCCCTTTGACCAATTAAGACTAAACATGCCTTAACGCTAACTGTGAGTGAGTTACTTTTTTATAGGTGTCTATTTGCCTATATTTGGTTTATCTATGATTTTTAGGAATTCACCTTGGATGTATGTATAATATCATGAGATTATAGATTAAAATAAATGTGATATCATCAAATATTAGAGCCATAAATTTCTAAATTGTCATCCAACTAAGGTCACTCCCTGAGACTGAGACAATTTTCTCATTTAGACCTTATTCCAGGTGTTTATTGTCTACTATGGTGTGATAATTATGCCTTAAGACTCTCTTGACACATTATGAAGGTTAGATAATGTGAAATTCACCTATTCCCAACTTTTTTGTTTAATGGGAACTCTAACTATGCCCTTCCCTGAATGAGACCAATTTTCTTAAATACCCTACCTATAGATGCATGTTTTGTAGCCTGTGTACGGATTGAGGAAAGTGAACATGGGGTTATAAACATAATTATTCAGCCTCTTTGATGTTTTTTTGGGTTAAATTATTCCCCTTAATTTCTTAGAAGCATTTAGGTAGGTTGATGATGCTATAGTTGTAACTTAGGGTGAAGGAAGCCTTTTTTAGGCTCACCCTATGGGTGACACTGAAATAATTTAGTGTGTTTATGGGCATATTTGAGGCCATAAAACATTATCTTAATTTCATTTTATAACCTTCACACTTTGATAAATATATTATTCATATTTAATACAAGAATATTCACTAATTTAGATGTCCTGAAGCATCTTATAAGCATGTTGTGAGAGGCCTGTAGAAACCTCCTAGACTTCTGTTTCACCATTTTAGGGAAAGTCCCTCAAAATTTAGACTTTTATCATTATAACATGTTACCACCTTAAACATAACTTATAGATAGCTTGTATAAGTCTTTTATGATGAATTCACATGCCAGGGTTTGAAAAGGGGAACCTACCATGCTTTACCATTCTGTACAAATAACTTCAAGGCCCTGTGGTACCACCTATAGGTGAATTCTTGTAAACTTAGTCAACAAGTGTAGGATGGAATAAATAAAAATATAAAAATAGGACTAAAAAAAATCACACTTATGGTAAACCTTCTAAAATAATGGTTAATGTTAAATACAACTTGAAATAATTTTCAAACCCTCTTTTCAATAGCAAGATCCTTTATGAAAAGGAGAACCAATTTGTAAGCACAACAATACTTGAAAATGATTATTGAGTTCATGAAACCTAAAAAAACAATAATATGATGATAAAACATATGGGTAGGCCTTGAGATACATATGAAACCCTCAAATTCATTAAGCCAAATCAAACTATTTAGAAACTAGCTCAAATATGAACCCTTTCTAAATGAATGAGCATAAAACGTTGTGTGGCCTCTTAGTGATAGTTTATAAAGGAGGAACCATGAAACTAAAACTTATTACCATGGATTTGAATCTAACTTAGACTCATTTCAATCCCTGAGAGCACTCCTCCCAATATCACTTGTGTGGACTATACTATGAATCCAAAGCTAACTCTCCTTGGCTTGTAAAGGCAAGAAAGAAGAAACAAAAGAAAAAAATGAATTTTATGACCTTTTATCTACAAAAAAATCATGGTAAAGTCCTAAAGGAGATGAAAAGACACTATTACCACATTTTAAGCTAAAGGTGGACTTTTCAAGTCCATATAAGTGCCATTAAGGGGCTAATTTTGAGGATTCTCCGCTATTTTCATGCATGAAACTACTTATTAATTAACATATAACTAATTAATGACATATTTTGACCCCATTCATGTTTAAATATTCCCTGGTAATAGTTTTATTCCTTAAATCATCTGTATAATTCATTTATTAAGCTAAAAATATGACTAAAAGGCATTTTTTACATATGAAACATGGTAAAGGACAAATTTATGACTTAATAACACCTTAAAACATCTAAATGACCATATTAGGACATTTTAAAGATAATTTTAACCTTTGAACATGTTTGACTAGGGTTGACCAGAGATGACTTGGGTTGACTAGGCAAGTACAAGGAAGCTAAGCTTAAACCAAGGCTAGAATAAGGATAGGTAAGATGTTTAAACACAAATGAGACCCTATTAGACATATAAAAACCTTTGAAAAAGTTTAAATATGTATGGGTTGACTCAATTTGACTAAAATTCAAATTTGGTCAATACTTTTGGTAATTCCTAGGGGTAACATGCTTACCTATGTTAAGGATCAATAGCCTTATCCCATCCATTAGGAAAAAGGAGTCAAATGCACTCTAAAATAGTAGGGTCAGACCTTGACTTGACTATAAGGACAACTAATTGACCTCAAAACACACAAAGGAAAGACAACACATAATAATACCAAGCAAACACACAAAACAAAGGCACACTTATGCTACTAAGCACTTAGGGAACACAAGACGTAACAGAAAGGAAACTAATTATGTACATCTATCTAAACATACATCCCTTCTTAGATCAAAAGGAAAGTACCTTGAATCTAATTTTTCATTAGATGAATGAGGATGCCAAACATGCTTACTTTTGGATGTATTATTAGATGACTCATGCTTCTTTCTTGTTCATTAGCTTGGCATGTACCTTGAGAGTTATCTCAAATAAGTATCCAAGGTAAATAAACTCTTCTTGACCTTGGAAACATGCCTCATATTATTTTCCCTTTATCTCATCATAGTATATTTTCATTTCTATGAATGGAATAGCTTGTTGAAAGTCTATTCCTTCTAAAAATATCCCATTATACTTATCATTTATTGCAACCTCTTAAAAACCTTCAAGAAGTCTTGTATCATGGCATTATAAGAATGTTTCTTGTTCAAATTCCTTCATGTTTATAGGAGTAGTTTCACATTTGTTTCTAGGTCCAATATTCAAACCATTTTCAAAAATTCCATAGTCATCATAGATTTCTCTATCATGATTTATACTCTCTTGATGGTGATACCCCTCAACACATACTTGCTCCTCAATAACTTGGGTTTGTTTTCTTAGAATTCTTGCCTTCTAACTATCTTCATATTCTTTGAAAATTTGTATATAAGTATGCCACATGTCATCTTTCTTATCATTTATATTAGTCATTTCTAAAGGAATTTTAGGCTACTTGGGGATTTCAAATTCATTTCAAATGTCCTCAAATATCTACCATAAGTCATCATCCTCTTTTTGGTTAGCATCATGAAGTTGAAAAATAAGAGAAACTTATTCCTCTTTGGAATCCAAAAGAGCCTCTTCCAAAGCTTCTTATTCACTACAAGTAAGGTCATCTTCCCCATCATCACAATCTAATATTACTTACAAGAATTCAAATTTTCCTCATAATCAATCCAATCTGAAATTTCCATTTCCTTCTCCCTCCTAGTGGTGTCAATACTAGGCATCTCAAAACTAGGAACTTTAGCCCAAGAAGTCTTTCAAGGATAAATGTATTCCTCACTATTAGAATATAATTTCTCATCAATAAAATGATCCATATTAGGTTCAAAAACATCATTTACTTTAAGATTTTCTTGTATATATTAGAGATTCTACATTTTGAGTTCCAATTCCTTAATTTTTTTTGGCAAGGTTTTCTTAGAATAGCTTCTCTTGGGGGGAAATAGGATCTTCATTAGGAAATGAAGTAGGAGGGAGTTAAGATAAAGGGGAAAAAACTTCTTGAGGAGGGATGGGAGGGAGTTTAGTAGGTTCAAGTTCCTTATCACTTCTAACTTTTCTACTTAGACATTATTTTTCTTTCTTTCCACAAGTTGCGACTACTTATTTCCATCTTGAGAAACTAGACTTATAAAATTCTTCATGAGGATGAGATGAAAATGAAGGAATATCACACTTATAAACCTCATTTTTTTCTACCATGATATATTGGTCAAATTTTGGTTTGCCAAATCAATCTCCTTGTCAAGATGAGCCTCTAACATCAACCTTTTTCTCTCAAAATATTTTCTAATAGTGGTATCCCTCTTCATTTGGTTGCTCTCTTGGATGGACCTCCAAGAAGGAAAAATTTGGGGAATGCATGAAGGACTTTGGGTATTTTTATACATGATTGGATTGGAATTTTTAATAGGTATAGTTGACACACTTAAATTCTATTGTGGGGTGTATTGGAGCTACCAAGACTGAGCTAGTTCATGAGCTTTTAACCTCTATTATATGTGGAAAATAATAACACAAACATCAAGCATTTCAAATGTAAGGCATTGCCAGTTAGCTCTCTAAATGGGCATCCATTCTCTCTTGACTAGATCTAAATCATCCCTCACACTCTTGACAGAACCACTAGGGATGACTTGAGACCACAACCATTTCTAGTATCATTGTCTAGAATATAGTGCTTATAACCAGTGAGAGTCTTCTTGAAACTTGACATAGATTGACTTGGAGAGGAACTAGGTGAAATAGGTGAAAAATAAGCTTGATAGGGATGATTATAGGAAACATAGGAATGATATCTATCATGACAAGATTTGCCAATGACTTGTTCATATTGAGATGGAATGGGAAAAGATGAATATGTCTCACCAACTTGTGTTAAGACAAAGTCAACATCAAAATAATCCATGAATCATTCATGAGAAGTGTATTTAACAAGAAAAAATATTCAATTAGAGTACCTAGACTACTTAACCAGTAGCTTTATGCTTAGATTTGTCATTGGTACTTAGTGGAATTTCCTCCAAAGGATGATATCTTGAGGAGTAAACCAAAACTCTTAAAGGAATGGAGTATTCAATCACATTGGGAAAGAAAAAAACTATTATCACTTTAAATTTCACCCTTTGAGGAGATGACAATTCTCTCTTCATTTAAGTGTCACAATGGAAACACTTTAGGGTTGTGGGTAACCCAAGTTTGAGGTGGATATCTAGATTAGGGCTAGTTCCCTTGATGTATCACTATAGATCAAACCTACTACTAACCTTTGGGGCTGAAAATGGAAAAGGATAAATAAATAATAATAATCTAAGGGAGGTGATACACCAAATAGATGGTCTACTCACACCACTTATAATGCACTTGGAACCAAGGAGAATCCTAAACATACACTTCATCTAATTGAACACTCCTCCTCTACATCAATGTTTCAAGCATGCGGTCTTGAAGAGATATTAGGATAGGAGGACTTAGACAATAGGTCTTCTAAAAACACTAATGAATGAGATACTAAATATACTTTCAATTCACATTAGATACTTCTTGTTGACCTATAAAAGAGAGCCTTCAACTACACAAGGCATTAGGAAGGATAACATGTCAAGGTAAGTAAAATACACTTGTACAAGAAAAAAAACCATAACATGCACTTAATGAAGTCATGAATGAGATAAAACAATATTATTTATTATTTCAAGGCAAAAATTGATTATGGATTTACCATACTTAGGTGGAGAGATGTCTATAATAGCTAAAAAGGCTAGTATTTATAGCAATTATGAGAGAAGAGAGAGAAAGTGAAGCTCAAGAGTCACTAAGACACTTTTCAAGAAGTAAGGAAAATGAGTTAAAATAGCATATAATTAATAATTAAATAGGTATTGTAATGAAAACAAGGATAAATGTCCCTCAAACTTGTCAACTCCTCCATATGTGGTGTCGATGTTCTTTTGCTTACCTAAAAAACTACCCTCATGATTTGCCTTCACAAAACTACCTTATCACTAAGTATGTTCATTTTTGATGATTTATTTAAGGGTTAAGGGGTATAAATAATCCCATAAATGAATTTTAAATATCCATAATCATCCACATTCTTTTGTCCATGAAAAATCATCTTCTATAGTTACAAATGACTTATTCTCATGCAACTCACACTTGAAATTAAAAATCTTTCCAATTATATAATTTGATCCATTAAAAAGGAGTAATGACACCTTTAAAGAGTTTCCAACTCATCAAGTTCATGATTCAAGCCTCAAAAACCTTCCCAATTAGATTTTTCACCATTTTCACTAAGTGTTCACTATCTACCCATTAGACTAGCTGAGATGAAAAAGATTATAGACACAAATAGGAGACTAGATAGATAAATATATGAGCATGGGGACCTGGAAAATTCATAATATTTCTCCTAAAGATGATTTCATCTTTTGAAAACTCTCCATACCTACAAAACACATAAATTTGTCTAGAAAATCCCTATTGTACACCATCCATATAGGTAGGGTACACCTTAGTCATATGGGGTATGTACTTGGATATTAATCTATAGCTTAAATTAAATTTCATGGTCATTTTAACCCATTTGGATTATCCATTTTCTTCATCTTCCCAATCGGGTCCTTGGAGAGGGTTTGTGAGGGTTTCTAGCAGTTTTAGGTCTTAATGTTTTTTCATAGATAATACACATTTAAATCCTAAATTAATTCCACCAAGGCATTATTATTTACCTTCCCTAACAACTTTGAAAACATTGAGGTTCCATGCAAAGATTCATGGAAGTTCCAAACATTCCAAGTTAGCCATTTGTGTCCTTTTTTGTACATTTTATAGGGTCTGAGTATCTTCAAGACCAAAAATTGATTATTGATGGATTAATATAAAAAATAATTATTAAAAAACCTATATAAAAATCCTATAAAAATATTTCAACAATTTTTAGTGGTCATCTATCCCTAAAAGTGATAGGACTCCTTTTTAGGTGTTAAGCCTAGATTAAGCCTACTAGGCCTAGTTGAAAAAAATTTAGTTCAAACCTCCTTATTGACATTACATACCTATAATATGTATTAACACATAAATTTAAATCCAATTAATTTTATCCAAAACATTATTATTCTTTATAAATTTTTAAATTATAAATGACCTCTCATTTGGGGTTAGGCTTGTACCTTGTCTAACTACCCTGCTTGCAAACCTTGTTGCATGGAGTACCCTGTTTGACCTTAGAGATTATAGCTTAGATTTATATGTTTTAATAGTAATTTTAAAACTTAAAATATCATATTTTATGGTATTTTCTTGTTATATTCCACCATTTCATCTTTTTTCCTCAAAACTACTAGTTTATGCAAGGGAAAAGTGTTCTACCTCTGAGATAAAATAGAGGCATGTTGTTCTATTTAATCATAAAAGTTAGTTATTTAAATGGAATATAAAAATCCCAATGATTTTATTTACCTATTATAATAAATTTAATCTAATTATAAGACCTATAACCTCTTCAATCTCTCAAACAAACCTTGCTTAGGCACACTGTCTGCAAGGTTTTGAAATATTGACTGTGTTTTGCATTTTTAGCCCTAATATGTGCATGATTCCAGTTGTATTATAATTTTAAAAGGATATTATATTTATTATAAAAAATTTAAGCTTGTTTTCCATCCCAAAATTCATGCTTCACTTTATCCATTTACCCATTCAAAACTGAACATGTCTTAACCTTGACTGTGATTGAGATACTTTTCTATAGGTGTCTATTTACCTCTATTTGGTTTGTGTATGATGTTTATGAATTATACTTGGACATATTTAGAATATATTAATATTATATATTACAATAAATGGTCTAAAATAACCTATTAGATCCATAAATCTCCAAATTTTCATCCAACTAAGGTCATTTCCTGAGACTAAGATAATTTTCTCATTTAGACCCTATTATAGGTGTTTATTGTCTAATATGGTGTGATCATGATGCCTTAAGACTCTATTGAAACCTTATGGAGGTTATAAAATTTTAAATTCACTTGTACCCAATTTTTTTTTTTAATTTTAAATCCAACTATGCCCTTTCCTGACTAAGACCAATTTTCTTCAATACCCTACATGTAGATGCATGTTTTGTAACCTGGGTACAGACTGAGGAAAGTGAACATGGGGTTATAAACATAATTATTCAACCTATTTGATGTTTATTTGGGTTAAATTATTCCCATTAATTTATTATAATCATTTAGGTAGGTTGATGATGTTATAGTTGTAACTTAGGGTGAAGGAAGCCTTTTTGAGGCTCAACCTATGGGTGACACTAAAATAATTCAGTGTGTTTATGGGCATATTTGAGGCCCTAAAGCATTATCTTCCTTTAATTTTATAACCTTCACCCTTTTAAAAATATATTATCCATATTTAGTAAAATAATACTCACTAATTTAGATGTCCTAAAGCATCTTATAAGCATGTTGTGAGAGGCCTGTAGAAACCTCTTGGACCTCTGTTTCACCATTTTAGGGAAAGTCTCTCAAAATTAAAAATTTTATCATTAGAACATGTTTCCACATTAAAATTACCTTATAGATAGCTTTTATATGTATGCTATTATTAATTCACATGCCAAGGTTTGAAAATGGGAACCTATCATGCTTTATAATTCTATACAAAAACCTTTAAGGCCTTGTGGTACCACCTGTAAGTGAATTCTTGTAAACTCATTCAAAAAATATAGGATGGAATAAATAAAAAGATTAAAATAGGTATACAATAAAATCACACTTATGGTAAGCCTTCTAAAATCATGGTTAATGTTAAATATGCCCTGAAATAATTTTTAAAACCTCTTTTTAATAACAAGATCCTTTATGAAAAGGAGAACTAATTTACAAGAAAAACAAGCCTATAAAAGGCTTATTGAGTTCATGAAACACTAAAAAACCGATAATATGATTATAAAACCTATGGATATTCCCTAAGACACATATGAAACCATCAAATTTATCAAACCAGATCAAACTATTCAGAAACTAGCTCAAACAAGAACCCCTTATGAATGAATGAGCATAAAAAGTTGTCTAGCCTCTTATTGATGGTTCATAAAGGAGGAGACATGAAACTAAAACTTTTTACCATGTATTTTAATTTGAATCATACTCCTTTCAACCCCCAATATCACTCCTCCCAACTCCACCTGTGCGGATTGTATTATGCATCCAAAGTTGACTCTCTTTAGCTTATAAAGGCAAGAAAGAAGAAATAGAAGAAAAAAATGAATTTTATATCCTTTTATCTAAAAAATATCATGGTAAATAACTCAAAGATATTAAAATATAGTATTCCCATGTTTTAAGATGAATGTGTACTTCTCAAGTCCCTACAAGTGCCATTAAGGGGCTAATTTTGAGGAGTTTTCCCTATTTTCATGCATGAAACTACTTATTGAATTCCATATAACTACTTAATAAAATATTATAATATCATTCACATTTAAATATTCCTTGGTGACACTTTTATTCCTTAACTCATTTTTACAAGTCATTTAATGAGCCAAAAATATGACTAAAAGGCATTTTTTACATATGAAACATGGTAAAGGAAAAATTTATAACTTAGTAACACCTAAAAACATATAAATGACCATATTAATACATTTTAAAGATAATTTGAACCTTTTACCATGTATGACTAGGGTTGACCAAAGTTGACTTGGGTTGACTAGGCAAGTATAAGGAAGCTAGGCTTAAACCAAGGCTCAAGCAAGGATATGTAAGATGTTTAAACACACATGAGACCCTATTAGACATATAATAACCTTTGAAAAAAAATTAATATGTATGGGTTGACATAATTTTACTAAAATTAAAATTTGGTCAATATTAGCATCATCCAAAAACACCAAATTTTAACCAAGATAGGCATGGCTTATAGGCAATTAGTTTAAGACTAGTATATGATTAAAGGTAGATGCATTGTGATTGGAATTAGGACTGACATTTAGTGATGGGAAATTAGGGTTGACATTAATAATATTATATGTAAGATATCCTTAAGGTTGCATTTGATCATTGATTATTATAGCTTTGGCATAAGCCAATGCTAAAGTGTTTATGACATGAGTAGACCTTTTAAGAAACACATAATTCATGGGATCCAAAGCATATTTATAAATATCTAAGGCTAAAGCCTCATCAAGTATATAAGGGGCTATGGTTCTACTAAATAACTTTTGGAATCTAACATTGAAGGCTCTAATGGCCTCACTAGCATCTCTCTTAATAGTGGTGAATTGTTGATACAAAATACATGGACTAATGATTTTACCAAATTGATCAATAAAGATTTTGTTAAAATAATCATATGGAAGGTTAAATAACCATTCATATGCAACATATTTGAAATTAAATGGAAACAATCTACATGCTCCATCTTCATGAATAACATTAACAAGTTTTAAAGTATCTTTGAAACTTTTAACATGTTCTTCAGCTATGACAACATCATTAGAATTTAAAGAAGGTAAATACCTTTCAGGGTTTCTTGGTAAGCCATGTACCTAACTAGGCACATTGATAGAATATCCACCTAGCCAAGCCATATCTTGAATATATGAGTACCCTAACTTAGTGAAGTTGGTTGAGACCTTGAAATTTTATGCTCACCTCAGTCTTGCTTTTGGCAATTCTAGATTGTGACCTTGAAACCTATTTAAAATATAATTCATCAAACTAACCTTTTCAAAGTATAATGATTAAGTTTGCACGTTAATCCATTTTTTCATAAATACATGTAAAACATAACTATATTTAACTAAATGAGTTCAAAGATATGTCAAAATTGATAAATGAGAGGGACCTTTACACCTCTAAGCTTGAATAAACTCAAATTTATAAATAATTGGTCAATCTTTATACGAAATTTCCATTACTAATCTTAAACATGGGGAATACGCAAAGCATGAAATAACTTTACACAAATGTCCATGGATCTCCAAATAATATCAATTTTTTTCAAAATTACCAAAGATTCTATAAATTCACAAAGATCTGCTTAGGCCCTCCTTCTAGTGCCAGTGAAGCTCCTCCTGTTGATGGCTAAATATGTACCATATATGCCCAGAGTCTTTAAGAAATACTTATCATTTTATAATTTCTAAGAACTCAATGCATGAGTTGTAGGTTGTGATAATCCTATTATATTTAATGGAACAAAGGTAAAATAAATAACTATTTCATAGTATTTATAATATTTGGTAGTTGGGAGCCAACATGGCCAAATAACATATCTATACAAATTATGAAGTATGTATGCTAAGAATAGTTAATTATGATCAAGAACTAATATAAGAACTAATATAATATGGATATTTACAATGAAAATTAAACTAAGGTGATTTGGTTAAAAAGAAGCAAAAGGAAGGGTAGGGAAGAAAGAAATGTTGGTGATCTTCATTCCAAACATCATGACAAAGTTTAGATTTCATCTAGACATGCACTTATCCAATGTGTAACATGAAACAACTTAAGCCCAGATCCTATCACACATTAGGAAAACTCCTAAGGAAGGTAGAAATAATGAAAATCGTAACCTAGTTCACTTTAAAGATTTACCCCTACAAGTAAATAGCATTGGCCTAAATGCAAGAAGAGTAGGAAAATGAAATGAACCTAATGACTTTCAGTCAGCCTAGAATTGACACAAGTTAATAACTCTACAATAAAATGTACACACAAAGAATTCATAAGAACCATTCAAATATGGAAATAATAACAAATGAGTAAGAGAAAAGCCATGATAATAATGAGAACAAGTAAATGTTGGATAATCTTTGTAAAATTCCTTACTTATATTAATTGATCCAAGCTTACAAAGTAATTTAGCTCTAATAACTCCCCATTTTTTACAATTGACAATACCTATTTTATATCATATCAAGGTGATATGTTGGTTAGTCTCATCAATTACATTTGTGCAAGTGTATAGGACATGTGTCCTTTCTATTACATTCTAGAACAAATGGCCTTTACTTTTTAATAGATTGGTCTATAGACAATTACACATGGTCGTGATCTTCTATTAAAATACTCACCATTGGTCTATAGTCTAATTCTAAATTGAATTATACTCACATTGATGATATTTCAATTCCTTAGGCTTGATTTATGGTGATCACAAGGTTGAATTGAGGCTTACCTAAAGATTTCATAGTGCTCAAATGGAGGTATCATTTGGACTCAAGTAAGCATTATGCCTTATATCATGTATTTGTATTTTGCTTTTCATGGGTCTACCAAATCTTTAGTTTCTATTGATTTTTTGGTTATGTGGAATCATCTTGGCCCCTGCATGGCATCCTTATGGCACTTTCATGGAAAAATTGCTCGTCAATGTTCAAATAATGAATATTGCCTTTGAATATAGATATATAGCTATCTTAAAATTGACATCCTTATGACCATCATTTGACATTCATGTGAATGTCATTGATAGGTGCATGACCATTAATTTTAAATTCATCATTGAGACTCTTTGTTGTCTTAAAATTAACATTTGCATAACCATTATTTGATGTTTTCATGAACATCATTGATGGGCATGTGACTATTAATTTTAAACATGTCATCAAGACATTTTTTAATCTTACCACTTGTCATTTTTTTGTTTGCTTTGCACTCTATCATTTCTACTATGAAATGACTTTTCATCATGTGGTGGTCTCACATTTGCTCAAGGCTCCATTGAAAATTCTATGTTGATCTCACTCTGTCAAATCTATCTCATCTGGATAAACATGTGCCATTGGATCTCAATCCAATAATTGGACCACCTTTGGATTCTCAATATCCTTTAAATGAAATGGATACACTTGTCATGACCTTACTAGTGCTAGAGTTTCATTGAAATGTTGACTTAATACACATTGTTAGATCAATTTGGTACGAGTAAACATGGATTGCAGATTGGGATCTGAGTAGTTGAATGTGATTGGTACCTACATTTGATGAAAATATTAAGTTAGTCTCTAGAAAAATATAGAATTTAGAGTAAGGTTTTGGACCAAGGTTTTATTCGTGTTAATAAATATGAATAAAATTTTAGGCTAAAGTTTAGACCAAGCTCAAATCATAATAAAAGGGAACCTATGAGTAATAAAAGGGACCAAGTGTAAAGATTTTAACCTAAGATTTTAAGATAGGCTAAAACATAGTAAAGTGACCTTGCTAATTATAAAGGACCTAGCATAAAGTTTTTTGCCTAAGCTAGAAACATTAAAAAAGGACCTTACAGAAAATGACTTAGCATAAGGTTTTAAACTAGGAATTCATTGTATAAATAAATATGATGGAACTTTAGGATAAGGCCTTAGGCTAAGTAATAAAAGTGACCTTGTATTTTTAGTTGGACTATGTTAAGATAAAAGGGATCATGGATTATGAGATATAAAAAGGGACCAAACATGAAGTTTTTTAGACTAAGGTTTGGTTGTGTTAATAAATAAGACCAAGCCTTAGTATAAAAAATAGACTGAGTCCATAACATTTTTTAAAAAAAAACTTCACATAAATTTAAATAAAAATTTCCCACCAAATTTAAATTTTAATTAAAAGGCCTGGGTAAAAAATTAGGATAGGGTTTCAAAATATGAATTTAATTAATTAATTATAGACCAAGGTTAGTAAAAGATCAATTTAACATTGAAGCACAAAAACATAAGCATGTTTTTTCCAAATAGACTCCATTAGACCTACACCTAGAAAACATAAAGATCCAATGTTAACAAAATTAAACAAGGGAAAACTAGAATCATGCACAAATATGCTATCCATGCTAAGTGTGGATGATATTCAAATAAAAATAATGTGTAATCATGTTAATGACACTATGATCAATTGAATCTTCAATTTCAAGGTTAAATTTATACAATTTCACACATGGGTCCCCATTTTTTAGAAATGGGAGTATGTTGACATCAACAAGGTGATAAGTGCATGAGTGGCATTCTATTTAGAATCAAAATTGGTCATAACTTTATCTTCTTGAGTCAAGAGAGCAGACAAATTGGTAAGGTCAAGAATATCTTGCTTAGTTTGATACTTAGAATTCAAAATTAAAATTAAATTTCTAAACTTTTCATGAATATTTAATTTAATGATAAAATAAATCAAATGATCCTGAATTAAATTACAATTACATCCATCTAACTTAGCTTTAATGTTTTTAATTTTAGTAAGAAAATTCACAACTTTCTCATCACCTTTCATAAGTGTTATCAGCAATTTAAGGATTAACTTAATAATATTCTAGAGATGAGTTCCCTCATGTATGGATTCAAAGAATTTCCTAGCATCACTATGAGAATCTTGATTACCAATGTGGAGAAGGAATTCATCTTGAACACCCCTTAAGATAATGGACATAGCTTCCTCTAATTTTTGTTTAAATACATTGGTAAGCTCAAGGGTCACATGTCATCTAGAAGGGGGTTTTTAGTCTCAATGACAATATTCCACAACTTATAAGCCATAAATTTAGATTTAATATTAATTTTATATATATTATAGTTATTTCCATTAAGCATTTGAGATTTATCTAAGGAAAAATGAGGCAAAGCCATAGCTCCCTTTAAATAGGACAGTAAACAAATGCTAAGATGAAACCTTTTAGCACAAATTTTAACTTAATTTTATAGTATGACAAATTTTAAAGTGTAATTGTTTAATTTAATGCTAGACAAAGAAAAAAAATTCAAAAAGTTTTAGATAAAATAGGTTGTAGCAAGTGTCATAAAAATACACTAATGTAAAAACAATTTTAAGAAAATAATATTTTTAATGAGTTATTATAATTTTTTTTTAAATAAAGTAAATAACAAGTGTAACTATATTTAATTACATAATTTATATGCCAAATAATTCAAAAATTGATTTAGAATTTTACTAAGTTAGGTGTCAAAAGAGTCACACTCAGAACTATCACGTAAACATTATTATTAAAAAAGTTATAAAATTAATAGTAATAGGTTTTAAAACACAAAATGGACCATGTATGTGTGTCTAGAAGGTACCAAAACCTACGGATCAATTGTCTACATGACAATGTTTGAGAAAATATTCATAAGGTCTAAAGTTTAAATAAGTTTGATAGGTCAACTACGGTTTTAGATGCATGAAACATTGGCACACAAACCAAAAAATGGAATTAAATTTAAATTTATTTTCAAAATTTTATTTCACCAAATCAAAAAATATTAATTTTAGGGGGTTTTAAACTTGGAATCTCTTTAATTATAAGTTTTAGCAAAAAGAAACGTAACCAACTCTTCTAGGAGTCTAATTAAGAATATGAATGCACTAATTTATATTTGAATTTTTATATATATATTTTTTAAATTATATATGTAGACACACACACACACACAACATGCATGTAATTTTTTTTTTAAATTAAAAAAAATAATTTTTTTAACTTTAGGTAACTAGTTATTTTGCAAAGTGGGGCCCGAGGTTAGAAAACAAAGTTTTAATAAATAAGTTTATTTTTTAAATACTTTTTAAAACTATATCAACCAAATTTCATACATGTATTTGTATATGGTAATGGTGTACCTATAGAATTAGTGATGCTTACAGAAAATGATATAGACCACTAGAGACCTCCAAAATTTTCCAACCTTCTTGAAAGCTTGAAACAAAGCAGAATAGAGATTCAAAATTAAATTTTTGATAAAGTATTCAGCATTTTAAATTACCTAGGCTATATTATGGCACCTAGGTGGTTGAATAAAAAATCACAAAACTTAAAAGAGACCACCAGATCCTTTGTAAATTTTTCAATCACTTTAACTTTGCTTATTGAAGCTATTTGAAGCTTCAAAAATGGATTTTGATTAAGAAATTAATTTTTTAAAACTTCCCAAACTGAATAATGGCACCTCATATAGAAGACAAGAAAAAAAAGTGCTTTAATAAGCCTTCTCAAGCTCTACATATTCTTCTAAGAGACTTATACACAAGATCTGACTTCTTCTAACAATAACCAGGCTATAAAATGATTGAAAACAATTATTTTAAGATTCTTTAGGTAGGAGGTCATATAAATCCTCTACAAACTAAAAAAACTTGAAATTAATTCTAATATAATTTATGACTTGCCTGCCAATCAATTCCACCCCAGTAGCTCTATAGCATGATAAAATTTATAAAATAATGTACATCCACATGATAAGATCTAGAGTGAATTTGATAATCAAAGCATAATAAATGAAACACACAAATCAATGAAACATTGTATAAATATTTAAAGTGGGAAAAACTCTCAAAGGTAAAAAATGCCCATAATAATGAATTATTAAATAATTGAGAAACTCCTCTATACCCAATAAAAGTTCTTCAACCTCTCACTTCTTCTCAGACAAACTTTCACAAAAATATTCAAGAATGAATATGATTAATATTTAAAATTCATGGGGTTGGTTTCACAATAGGGGTAAAACCCTATTTATAGTGAAACACCAAAAGAGGTTACTTTTATATAAAATAATGGGTCCATCCAACCTAATAAAGTCATTTAATTAATGTTTGGTAATAATTAAATAATTTTAACTCTATTATTTATTATCACGAGGTGGGTTTCCACCTCGTGGTAGTAAATAATATATTATTATTTAATTAATTAATATCAAGGCTAAGATTTAATTAAGCCCACTTAGAATTAAATGTTCTAATAGAACTGACCCACAACTCCTGAGATATTTTTCTTTACTAGAATATATTCAATAATATGGTGAATTTAGCACATGAATATGGCCTTGACTTGAGTTTGGTTTCAATTTTGGACAGGGACATCAATTATAATTGGATTTAGAAGAAGTGTTACAATTTTAGGTCTTCCAACAAACTACTAACATGGTTTTTAATTTTTTAAACAGATACATTTTAGAAAATTATGGGCTAAAAATAATTTTCTTACACTAAATTAAAGAACATACATGTTATGAATTTTAACCACATGTTTTGCTATATTACTCTTCAAGTAACCTTTTCCATTTTTATCTATCTATGTACCTTAATAAGGTTCCATTAAAATCTCTCTTAGGTAGGGGTTATATAGATGGGCTTGTTACTCCTTCTAGTGGTTTCATGAAACCTTTAATATTATATAACTACAAATAATATAAGCTTATTCTCAAATTATGGAGTAGTTATTGTTGAGGAAGACTAATGCCATGCCCTTCTAGCTATGCAGAGCTAAAAATGTAATGCAACTACCAATATATGTTAGGGTTATTTTAAAAAAATGATAGCTACATGATATTTAATTTTTTTTGCTCTAATTTTAAACAATAAAATAATTTTTTTTTCAATCCCTAAAATTTACAAGCAATGTAGAAAAATATATAAATCATGGTACTAATTTCTATGAAAAGCCTTCTTAATTTTATCTACAATGCTTACATAGATATTTTTGTTTTTCCCCCTCCATGAGATGATTACCTTAAAGATGAAATTATTTTATATGATATATTTTTAAATAATTTTATTTTACTCCATTTTTTAGCATTTATATGACAAAGGAAATATCTATAAGTGAGATACAATGCAATGATAGGACCAGAGGTAATTTTCCTTTATTATACATAGGAAAAGTTCCATTTTCAACTATCAATCGAAAAATACAACAACCTATGATAATCTTGGTAGGTTTTGTATATATAATATTATTTAAATTTAGACATCCATATGGATCATGGAACTAGGTTCTTGTTGAGTTAAAAAAGATTACACAATTGGATCTAGGATTAGAAAAATGGTATGGGTATTTAAAATTTTAAACAAGACCTTTTTCAGAAGTTTGATCAAAACATTTACATTCTTTTCAATATGATAATATTCTAATTCATGGTACTCTAAACCAAATATCTTTAATTAAATGGATCTTTCAACACTAATATCATTATTTTTTATAAAGATGGTTGAAAAGTATGCTCTAACACATAGTTTCAGATTAGAAAATTAATTTTTAAATCCAAATTAATCAAAATTAGTGTTGAAGTGATTTCACTTTAAATATTGTCAAATTATTCATTTACACTAGTTTTCCACTTAATTATTGATTTTCATTTCATCATATAAGTAATATGTTTATTGAGTTAAAAAAAATGGGATAATTCTACATAAGAAATTCACCTTCCCAAAGAAGGATTGAACCCCTAGATTTTTGGTTGGAAGAGATAACTCTTGAATGTCTTTAACATATGTTTTGTCCTAAAAAATTCCTCTATGTCAAGGAATATAAAAAATATTAGGGTTGAGATAAATCCCATCAAATATCAAACATTTACAAAAAATATTTATTTTGTGTTCAAGGTGATACTTTTATTTGAGATGGTAATTAAATCATACAAGCACACCACTATGATTTTGTATTTAAGATATCAAAAATCATGGTTCATTTCTCTTTGGAATGTTTTACCTACATTTATCAAATTAAATGGATTACACGTCATTGTATGTACAGGTGGCCCAATTACTAGAATTTTTTTTTTGTCTTATTCCTATTAAATTTAAATGTATCTAAAATATATGATATAAAAAGTATCTCTAAACTTATTATTGGATAAATAATTTTGTCCATTACTGGATATGGACAAATTTATTTTATATAATTTTGATTAAATTTGTGGAAATCAACACACACACACACACACACACACACACACACACACACACACACACACACATGTATGTATTATTTTTTCTAACAATATAATACTTAGAACTCAAGTAGATTAATGGAATAAATAGAATGATGTGATATGTAATTATTCTTTGGATATCTTGATACATAGTGATGGATTCTTTTGGGTAAGAATGTATTATATTTTATTAGTATGGTTTATTTTAATGGTTGATAAGAATTATATGGCACATTCCTTGGCATGCAAGATTTAAATTCATCGTATAATTATATAAATAAATATTTATATTCTTTGAATACAACTCCAATCCTCATATGTTATTTAGGACAACATCATTTACCAAGATTGGTTGACTTATGTTTTTTATAAAATCCAATATTAGTATTTTCATAATATTATGAACCTATAGTTTTAACTTCAATCAACTTACTAATATATAGATCATGTTGTTCAAAGATATATTCAATATAAACTCTTCACAGGGGGTCTTATTTCCATTAAATGGATGATATTTTCAAATTTATTTTCATTTATCTCCTCAAAAAATGATTCTTTGTGTGTTAAACTAATTAATTAATTTCTTCAAATAAGAGATTACAAAATTTTTCAAAAGGTTGTTGGTCCATTGATGAAGTTTATTAGCTTGAAAAATTCCCACCAAGGATTAATTCATGTTGATTTCAAAGATTTATTTCAAAAATAGATGAGGTTGAGGCTAAGTCTTGTGAAAATTTTTCAATAAGGTTACCCCTGATAACCTTAACTCTAATCCAGAGGAATATGGGTACTAAATACCAATGAGTTCACAAAGACAAAACCATAAAAAAGAGTGATTACAAAAGTTACTTCATTTTTCAATAATTTGGATTATTTTTTGGTTGCTATTGAAAACTTGCCAATTTTTCAAGTTGTCAACTATCATAGAGCTATCAAGTCAGTTGAAACTTTATCTTGAATAATTTTGAGATGGATAAATATTAAGGAATCCAATAAATCTAATTAGTCTACCATACTATTTTATTCTCTAGGAAATTCCTAGATCGAGAAATCATCAAATATTTTAATACTATCCAAAAATATATTTTTGTAATGGTGGAAATTATCATGTTTAGATTGAACTTTTTCTTCAATCTATTTCACAATAAGCTCAACATTACACAAAACTTGCAATGTTTTTATCCATTTTTCATAAGATATCTTGAGACCAAAGAACATAATTTCATATTTAGCTATGTTTTATTCACAATTTAATTCTAAATGATAACAGTAAGGATGACTTTTTCCTTGGGAGACTAAAAAACAACACCTACATGAGACTTATCTATATAAAAACTTCCATCGAAGTGTGTGGTCTATAAATAATCTTCTTTCTTGTCCTCTAATTTATTTTTTATAAAATAATTTTTTTTTAAGATGACATGAGAATCTAATTCCCATGCCTAATTCTTCATATAAAATATCTATTTATGTATCATTTGAATTATATATAGTAACATTTGTTTTTTCTTCATGTCCTAAACTAGTCATGCAGTAAATTATGGTAATAATGACCAATGATTCAAGAGTTACATGACCACCCATTTATTTATCAAAATTTTGACTTATAAGTCTCATGTAATTTTTAGATACATAAATTATTAAATTTACTTAGTCCTAATTTGGGTGAAAATGGCTAAATCCACTTGAGCATCCTTCTAGTGAACAATTAAATATAATTTCCTATAGTTTTATGGAAAAAAGGCCTATAGTTTTCATAACACTTATGAGGCATGATGTTGTTATAATACCTTTAGTCTAGGACTCAACTATTGAGACAAAATTTTCCTATCAATAGATGTGTATAGAATGTTTAATCATTTTCATCATTAGATGTAAAGTTATAGAAGACTTAAGTGGACATATAATATTCTCCAAAAAGGCATATAATCAATTTTGTGATTTTTTTAGGATGGGCCTTGAGATAATCCAATTTTGAAATCTTAATATTTTCATTTGAAAAAAAAAAAATATAAATGGCCCCAAAAGGGTTTTGAAGGGATATTTGTATGGGGAAAAAGCAAACAACTTGGAGAAATAAAGTATCTAGTTGGGTTTAGATGAAGAATCAAAAGATTATGTTTTTATTTGAAGGGGATATTATAAAATATTTAATATCAATAACATTCTCTTTCCATTTATCAAATTTCTCATTCTTATACCTTTTATGAACTATAAATACATGACTTTTTAGATTTGAAATTATTTCTTTAGTGTCATAATGATATTGAATCCAAAATACTAATATATTAATTATTTGATTATGATCGTGTGATGTTGGATCAACATTTGATGTGTCACTCACAAATATTTATTAATCTCTTTGAATGCCAAGATAAGGGTTTTCATCATGGTTTTATGTGCTATGGAAGTAATAATATCTACGTCTCACTTCAATAAATAATAAATTATTATTACATGGGAGTTGAAAAGGTCAATGTGGGTAAAATAGCCTTATTTTACCCCTTAAGATTTGGAAGCATTATAATTATTTGAATATAGAATTTTTTATGAAGTGACATCATTCTTTAAGACTTTTAAAAGTTTCTTTTTGGCATCATCTAGAAAAGGATTCAGTGTAACCTTTCAAAATTATATATTTATCTTTTCATATTAAATCATATCATATGCAATTTATACCAACCATGGCTTAGAAATTGAAATATTTATCACTCTATTTATTTTAAAATAGAATATTAATTTACAATATCATGCATTTATGAAAGAGTAATTTTGATTGACAGGAGTTAGTTATATGGCATGAGGGATCTTATGCAACCCTCTATTAAAATGAGATATCCATTTATTTGATTAACTTAGGCTAAAAAATCATTTTCATCATTATTTTGATTAAATATTTTGATGAATATAGACTTCATGGTATTCAAGTCAGTGGTGTAGCCATCATCAATATTTTTAAACCAATCCCCTACAATCATAATGAGGGTTTGAAAAAATAATGATATACACATCTTCATGAATTCCAAATGTAAAGATGAAAACACAAATGTGTTCATTTAAAAGTTAGGCACATATCCATATAAATTACTAAGAAATTTATTTCTTGGCTTCCTCATGGAATTGGATCAGCTTTCTAAGACATGATGTGAATCATTTTAAGAGAAGTCTTATGGATACTTAATAGGTCAAGTGATTAACTTACTAGTATTATAATTTAGGATATTTCATTGACTTATTCTCATTGGTATTAATACTAACATATTTTTACAATATTGGGCTTCCTATAATTTTTTTTATTTTTATTTTTTGATACTCAAAGAAAGGATGATAAATTACATTAGAAAATTAACTTTACTAAATATTTTATCTACTATAATTAAAAATCAATAATATTATGCTATATTCCTTGGGACTTCACATTGTGATATTTATTGTGCCTCTCTCTAGTATATTTCATTGTTTTACATTACATGATCAACCTAGTCAATTTTATCTTCTTCCTCAACAATGGGAGTATAAATGACATCAAAGTGGTCAAAAATTATTTTGTTATCCTAGACAAATCATATAAAATAGATAACATGTCATTTGCACATATAAAATTCATGTCACGTTCTTTTATTAGAGATGAGGATATAAATTTTAAATGGATGTGCATAAATGTTGTCGACATTGTTTAGTCTAATAGGTTGTTTCTTTATAACTAATGCTTACACAAGGTAATAAGGCATGTATAACTTTCTTATTTCTTATCATTTCATGATTTTATCATATAGGTATATTATAATGCTAGTGACCGAATCAAAAATATATATGCTTAAGATAAATAGATAAATCAACTTATACATCTAATAATAAAATTCACAAGACTTTAATTTTATAAAAATGTGATTGATCATGATAACTATAATTCCAATGACATAAAAGATTCACTATAAAATAGGGATTTTAGAATATGTTTGACTATCTACCTTGGTTTAAAAACTTTATTATTATTGATACAATTGAGGCATTTATTTCATTTGATGTTCTATTACTCTTTCCCTTATTTGATTCTCATTTTTGTTTCCTCATCTTGAGGTGGCCCTTTAATATAATTTTCTAAATAATCTCATCTTATGTGTGCCAAAAAATACATATGAGGTTTTGTATCTCACAAATTATTTGTACATAGTATATCACATGGGTAAGGACAAGCTTTAAAGTTAGAACCAAAGAAGAAAATGTATATGCCTGCCTACGAACTATAAGCTCTAAAGTTCAAATTTTCTAGAATTCACATAATCACAACTTTTTGTTATATTTGAATATAATTCAAATTGGAAGTTTAAATAATACCAATGACTTGAATTTAGTCAAATTTATTGTTTTAAGAGTAAATACAAAACTTTTAATAACTAAATCATTGAAACATGAATGTAATAACATGAAACAACACTCTAAACATGGAGATAATGATATATATTTTTGGTTTGGAAAAGCACATGATGTAGGGAAACCCCAGTAAAATAGGAAACTAATTTGATTCCTCTCTTCTTATGGATAATTAATTATAATGAAGTAATATAATAATTATAATGTATATATATCTTTCTCACTCAACTCTCTCACTATTCCTTTCTACTATTCTTCCTACAGATAACTAAAACTCCCTATGTTCACCGATGCCTTTTCTCAATGTGTGTTATCTTTTTATACTACTTTGAGATGTATTTTTTTGAACTAAAATATCCAAAGAATATTGGAATTTGAAGATACACTTTATATATTTGTGTTGTACATGTATGATCTTTACAATAAAACCCACTAATTGATGCATACCAATAGTTATGAAACTAGCCTAGTGATAAGTAATTACCACTTGCAACAAGTTGTGTTGTGTTACTAAGTCTAGAAATTATCCCTTTAAGATATTTTGATGCTTGAAACTAGGTCTTGATAATTATTTTATGTATTTATTTATTTTTTGGATATATATGGATCACATTGGGACATAATCATTAAACCAAAAGTATTATTTTCTCCCCTCCCTATGATCCATACTCTTGATCAAATCTTTGAGGTTAAGGTGTCCAATAATGTTATTCTAAATTTATTAAAATTATCATAACATTTAAGTATATATTTCAATACATTTAAATTTGTAATTCATGAGTGAAAAACAATTATTGAGCAATGATTAATGGCATGAAATACTTATGTGCAAGGAATTGGCATGAAAAAAAGTGGGAGTAAAAGAGAGATGAATAGAGTGAATGTTAAAAATAAAAATAGACAATTGGTGGTTAAATATGAATTATGTGAGGGAGAGTATGTGAAGGAATTAAATTATAATTTGGTGAATCATGAAAGACATTTTTGCTCCTTTTTCGAATTTAGGGGTTCATTATTTATTTTAAGTCATTGTGTACACTTGGATATTGTAATAAGTGTAATGATTTCCTCATTCCCCACCTCATTCGATGAAAATAAGTTCACATGATTTGGGTAGAAATAGGAAGTATTTGTGAACATTTTCATGGTGAACAAGGTGCACAAGGATTTACAAACTCTAGCTTGTTCCATTCCTAAGGAAAATAGTGTGTTGATGGTGGGTATCTGAAATGATGGTAAAATTTTATTTATTATGAAGGGTGCACTTGTGTGTGTGTGTGTGTGTGTGTGTGTGGGTGTGTGTGTTTTTCACATTAACTTATGCCTTAATTGATTTTTGAGATATAATATAGAATGTTAGTCTCATATGCATGTTTACATGGTTCAATAGGTGTAAGGGGTTCTACCAAAATTTCCTAAAACTGAAGCTTGATTACTCTTGATAAGTACAAAAATAATTCAATCTCATGTGAAATTTTTCATAGTGTAAAAGGTGCATCAAAGTTATTGATCTTTGCCTTTATCCATTACTTATATTTTATTATGGGAATAAAAATTAAAATGTGCATGCACATTTTAATTGTGCATGAGATGAATTAGAGCTAGTAAATCCAACTCAAGTTAATGTCTTATAAGATTTATGGGAGTCTAAAGTAAATGAGATCCTCATTTCTATAATGGCCACTAACACTTAGAATTTTGACACACAAACATGAATGAATGATGACAAGGAATAAAAAATGGAAGATATATGACCACATCATAGTGTAAAGGGTACCTCAAGTTTTTTCAAGGGATTATAAATTTGAGGATAATAGGTAGGATGCATAAGTTATACTTTAGTCAATCTAGGTTACATTTGTTAAAATATATAAATGAATTTAAATGTACATAAACACATAATTTAGTGCACATACATCTTCCAAAGGCCACCACAAAGATTGGTTCCTCATGGAAAATAAATCATTTATTAATCCAATCCAATAATTTTTTATTAAATAATGTTGATATTATGCACCAAAATTTCCCCTTAATCATAATTTGGAGGAAGCCACAACATTATTATTGGGAAACGTGTACCACCTACATAGTTTTAAAACTTAGGTGGTCAATTGATGACCTCAACATTTTCACTTTTCACTTAATTTGTGCTTCCATGTTTTTTTAACAAAGTTGATATAATATAGGCATCCTCATGGTTCACTCACACATCACTTTTCACACATCATTGGTCCTTTTTCACTTGGTACACTTTTAAAAAAATGGATTTTTCATTTAATTATGGAATTTTCTTTGAGCTATCACTTTATAATTGTTTATATCTATCGCATTAATATACAAGATAAAATGTGTGGATTTGTGAACACATCCCCCTTAATCAATAATCAGCAACTGACTAAACATGAATAATAGATGTGTAGTCCCATTAGGGATATGAATTTTTTTGGGAGAATAAATTGGATAGTAAAGTTGCGTAGGATATATGTCTAATATTAGTAAATTATATACTCATTTTGTTATGTGTGTGTGTGTGTGTGTGTGTGTGTGTGTCTATTTTGTCATATTTCCATGACTTATAATAGGTTATAAGATGAATAAACTCTGCTTTTGGCACCAAGTACAAGAAGAATATGAACAGTCATAGACTACAAATGTCTATATACTTATGTTTGTAAGAAGAATAAAGTTTCACTTTTGAAGAGATCAATAGATACAATCTATTTATGGTTACTTGTGTGGTTTCTTAATTTATTCCTTGCATGTGTTTTCATGTATAATGTTCATTTACATTCTATCTAAATTAATCTAAATACTATATATATGTTGATGAATAATTGGTTATTCCTAGTTCCTACTTAACACACAATAACTCATCATTGTTATGTTTTTATTTTCTAAACTTTTGAATGAATAAGATGCACTATCTTATGCACTAAAGTATAACCTAGATATCCTCATCCTTAGCATGTTCTGATGTTTTAGGAACCTCTGTTAACAATGGTGTGGTGAGCATGTAAACACTCCTTATGGAGTAAATTATGCTAAGATGGTTATCAGGGTAGAGAGATATTGAGACATGGTTAGACCAAAGAGTATGTAATTTTGCATAAGAATAATCAAAATGGACTGGTCTTAAAATATAATAAATCATTCAAGAGCATATATATGGAGATATTTATGAAATCATTAAGTATAAGTTGCCTAAATTGTTATCTAATTGGTTAGCAAGGTTGGAATACTATTATTTTAACCTAAGAATAGAAGAAACAATCATCTAAAATGAAGAAAAGATAGACTAGTTGTAAAAATTACAAATTGACTGGATAAGAGCAATATATTATTAGGTTACTACCACTATCTATGGATACATAATCAAGTTTGTAGTATAAGGATATATATATTTTGAAGTTTCACAAGATTTATTTGTCAAATTAATTATAGGGAAATTTTTATAGTGATTACCTATCCTTATGAAGATGTTGGTTGTGGATAAGGACATGATGCCTACTCCAACCAATATGGAGTAGTCATTTAGGGCATATGGGGGTGTTTATAACATGATAGTGAATGATGAGTAGATGAGTATATAAGGCTTGAAACTAAATCTAGAATGGATAAATGAGGTCATAAGAGTTAGAAAAAAGTCTATATTCAAAATGTGAGCTGTGATAATAAAATAGATGAAATATACAAAAGAATACCTAGGTAGCTATGAGTAGAGGTAAGAGTAGAATAAAAATAGGTGATGAACGAGTAGGAATACATGATGTGTAAGAGGAAAGAGATTAATAATAAAGGATGAATAAAGAAGATGATTAATTATAGAAAAATAAAGAAGTGATTAAGAAATTTTTTTTGAAGGCAAAATAACATAAAAGTAGAGTAGTTAGATGATAGATGTAGTGAGTAGCTATAAGAATGCATATTATCAAAAGGACTAGAGAATTCATCAAAGAGGTAAAAAATAGTCATAGATTAATCATAGGTTAAGGCATAGAATAATAAGTCATAGGAAATAATCATTCACTAGAAGAGCACATGTCCCTACAACCCAATTTATTATATTCTAGTAGAAGTTTTCAGTCAGGTGGGTAGGAAGATAGTAGTTGGGAAGGACCATTTTTAGAACAAGTGCATCATTTAGGTACTAATATTGAAATATCATCAATTCAAAATGATTTAAAATCCATGGGCCTTGTTGAAACCAAGTAAAGGAAATAAGGAAACATATAAAAATAAGTGCACAAGTTGACTATCCTAGTAGTATGTAAGCAGGATCACACAAAATGTAGCCTCCTTTTATAATAGCTATGTAGCAAATCCCATTGACACTAGTTTACACAATGGGTCATATAAGAGGATTTATAAATCTAGTAATGTATGATGGGTATACGAACCTTGAATACTACTTGTTAACATTTGAAATGAGATGGTAAGCTAAGAGCATTATTGATGAAGATGTTAAAAAGTGTGAGTTAGTAGGGGCACTAATTAGATCACTTGAGTTTATATACCATAGATAAGTTTAGTAGGAAAGTCTACAATAGGTTAAGGAATGGTTCATCATATAGTTCAAGATAAAGAAATGTACAAGTTATACTATTCAAGACTTGAAGGAGATTAGGTAAAAGAGGGGATAATCATTCTACAATTATGATCGCATATTCTCTAATATTATGAATAAGGTAGAATTTTCCTTAAAAAACAAAGATAAAGTTTCATGGTTTGTCAAAGGAATGCATTCTAGAATTAGATTTGCCACTATGTAGACTCAATATGCTACTAAATTAGATGCTGGAGTTGTTTCTGTATGAATGGAAAAAATTGAAGACTATGGGGAATCCCTTGTCATAAATTCTAATATTGAAAATACATTGCTATATTTTGTTAAGAGAATGGAGTAATATCATAAGGAAAATAAACATAAGTTAAATATGTGGTGTATGGAGTGTGAAAAATAAGGATGCCATAGGAATGATTGTCCTAAGATCAAGACAAAGTTATATGAAATTTGTCAAGTAGTAGGGTACTTAAAAATGTAGTGTCATCTCCTACAATAGTATGTCAATAATCCACAAAATTTATCTTGTAATTTTTTTAAGTCACACAATCATGATGAAAATAACTATAGGGATTTGAAAGATCTCAAAAAAACATCACAAAAAATGTATTCAATATCATTGTGTAGTGTCCTTGACAAAGTAGATGATTCTAGGTCCAAAGGTCAATAAAGGTTGTGTAACTTAAGTAGGTCCATAGTGGATTCCTAGTTTTCCATAGTACTAACATCAATGTCTAGCTATATGGACCCCTCCTTCATTGAGTTGGACACCACCATCACCATAATACTAATATGCATCACCCTAGAGTCTAGAACTAGTGCAAGAGTAGAAAACAAGTTGGACTCCACCATTTTTTCATAAATAATTTGGAATTAGAGATAATACCTAGCAGCATCAACATTGGAATACAATGCATCAATAAATAGGGTATCGAGGAGGTTACCAATAAAATATAAAAGGATTTAGGGGTGGATATAAAGGAGGTTACTAAGGTGGTAGAGGGAATAACTATCAATGGCCTCCTCTAAAATGCTATCTATGTGGAGAGTATAATCATGTGCAACATAATTTCCCTTTAAATACACAAAGATAGTCTTATTATGCATACTATAGAATATATGACTAGCATTAGATAAAAGACTATCCTATCTTAGAAAAGTAAAGAAAGGATAAGGCCATAAAGAATGTGAATACGGTGAATACTCAACCTAAGGAGGATGTCTTCCTAAATGCTATTACATGACATCAACACATAGAAAGAGGTTTGCCTCCTCTTAAAATGCCTCAAGATCAGGAAATCTAAAAATTAAAATGGGACAAACACCCACACTCAGCTATAGAAAATGGGATCATGTATGAATTTGAGTAGATGTTGAGAAATATTCAAATCCAAGACACTACTAAAGGAGATGTAGTAATAGATGCCCAAATGTATGTCAAGATCATGCACATTATGCATCAAGATGGAGTTGTCACTGCACTAATAGATATATTAAAACTTTTAAGCACATTGCATAATGAATACATCTCTTAGAACATCACAAATTTGCTACATAATCTCCTAGAGTGTGTGTATCAATGGAAAAAGAAGATATAAAATCTTGTTTGGTACATCCAAAAAAATAAACCATGGGATGTAGATGTACAAATAAACATTGAGATTGTAGGATATGAAATTCCAAATGTTGTCTTTGATTTTGGTAGCATAGTCAACATGATTCTTAGGTCTACATGGGAGGCTATTGGATTACTAGTTTTAAGTTAAAACCTAATAACTCTAATCTTAGTCGACTATGGAATATTTGAGACCATTGGTATATTAAAAGACATTGAGATCAAAGTCATAGAACTAACCCTATGAGGTGACTTTGAAGTCATCAATATGAAGATAGTAGTAACACATTATCATACACTAATTGATAATAAATGGGAATATGATGGTGAGATGACTATCAACACTATGTAAAATAAATTTGAGGCACACCATGGAGATAAGGTTGTCATAATTCCTTTGAATAGGGTGTACAAACCTTATATCATTCAAGTTGAACTAGATTCTCCATATTTCATACAAGAAACTAGCTAGATGAAGGTAAACTTTGAATAGAACACAAAATATCTACATGCAGTTGAGTGTAACTTCTTATATGAGCATAATAAACCTTAGGTACAATATTTAATCACTCAAATGTTCAAGACATCTAAATAATAGAGGCCTAAACTAGTAGTTACTTAGCCATTGGAAACCTAGTTTATCATAGAATATTGTGTGTCCATGTCTACTAAATATCCTACTAATTCAGAAGTTGACTTTATTTATCAGGTATATGATCATATGCAAGATTATATAGAGTTGACCAAAGAAGGAACTTTGCCTTTGGAAATATCTTCATCTATCAGTAGAGACTTAGACACGTACCTAATCAATCGGGCTTGTGGTGATCATGAACTTTGATGTATGAGAATGGGTTTTTCACATGAGAGACAACTTCCTATGTTCTATACAACTGAGGATATCAATAAATTTATTCTATGCCTACAAGTTCATGTACCTACCATTAGTAAGTGAGTTAGTGATCTAAATTATACTCTGAAGGGAGTTGTAGGGACATGGTGGGTAATTCATAGAAATGATTAGTTTGAGTGGGATGATGTGTATAAACTCATGATTAGTAGATTATAACTACCACAAGTGATCATAAGTAATTGGCCTTTATTTAAATAAGGTGAGTGTCCTAAAATCTATATTTATAAATGTGTTAAAGTTTGAACTAAGGAACATGTGGCTCTAAAATACTAGGTTCACATCTTTCATTATACACTTATTCCTTTACCATCAACATGGTATATACATCAAGAGTGTAGGAAGGATATAAAGCATTGGGTGTAGGTACAAAGTGACTTTACATAGATATTTATTTTTGAAGATGAGAACCCTCTAGTTCACAATGCACTATTGAAAATCAAACATTTCCTATGGCATGGGTCCACATAAGATTTAAGAACTATGACAAAATCCATTGCACAGAAGAACATAAATTCTAATCTAAATATGACATTACAAAGATAAAAATCTAAAAAAAATAATAATAATATAATATGTATCCATGCCACCTAATAAAAGATGAAGAAGAAGACATTTAAAATTTAGATAGATGATATTTATTTGACTAATTTTTTTGAACCTAAATGACCCGTAGAACCATTAAAGGACACCATTACATAACCTATTAAAGAAGACAAGATGCACAACATACAAATTCTAGAACAATAATGGAAATGAATGATACCAAAATCTATTGATGAGGAAAAGAATAACATTTACCCGTATCCCATTAAAAATCATGTAGCAAACATCAAAATTGAGAAGGTTCCCGGATTGGCATATATAAGTGATTACTGGATAGAATTTGAAATTTTTGAAGCTATGTAAGTCTTGTGAGATTATCAAAATTTCTTTCCCACTAAATTTTTAGAGGTTTAAATATTTGATCCATCTCTAAGAAAAATGCATATTGAACTCAAGGAGTGTGTACGGCCTATAAAGAAATGGCCATACAAGCTGAATCCAAATATGAAGTTGAAAGTGAAATTTAAACTCTATAGAATGCAAGACACAATTAAAATCTATCCCATCAAAAATGTATATTAGGTTAGTATCATGGTAGTGTTACCTATGAAAACATGGGAAATTAGAGTATGTGGGTATCATCACATTCTGAATGATGCATGTTTGAATGATCCATTCCCAATTCCCTTCATAGATGAAGTTTTGAAATCTGTCACAGACCATGAAGTCTACTCTTTCATAGATGGTTTTAGTGGTTGTCATCAAATACCCATCATAGAAGAAGATATAGATAAAATGAATTTTGACATAGAATAGGGATCATTTGTGTACAAGGTAATGCTTTTTGGCTTAAATAACACACCTATATTTTTTTCTCACACAATGGTGATTGCATTCAAGCACTTCATTCATGAATTCTTAGAAGTTGATCTCAGATATTTGGTAGTCTTTTATTTATTTAAAGAACATTTGTCTAAACTATGCCTCATGTTATAATGCTATCGAGATCTATGTGTTGCTATGAATTTAAATAAATGTTTATTTTTTACACCTTTTGGTGTTCTGCTAGGTCATGTAGTGTGCAGTGAAAGCATTTTGGTAGATGAGGATAAAATTATAATCATTCTAAGTATGCCTCCACCAGTTAGCTCCATAGAAGTGCAATATTTTCTTAGCCATACAGGGTACTATTGTAAGTTTAACAAAGGATATGCATCCATTTTATCTCTATTATAATCCTTACTATGCAAAAGTGTGAAGTCTATCTAGACTTTAGAGTACTAAACAACCTTCATCAAGCTAAAGTAGATATTAGTTACTAAACCTATCCTTATATTTATAGATTGGATCAAGCCCTTTCACATGTACATCAATGCTTCAGGTATCATAGTTGGTTTTGTACTTACAAAACTAGGATATGGTGGACTGGACCACCCCATTCATTTTTCAAGTCAAAAAATTAACAATGTAGAAAAGAAATACATAAAAATTGAAAGAGAATCTCTAGATATAATTTTCACACTACAAAAATTTTGACACTGTCTTCTTGTGACACCATTTGAAATTTTCAAAAATCATCAAGCTTTATGCTACCTAGTCAATAACCCAATGTTGGGAGGATGCATTTATATATGGTTGATGTTATTTTATGAATTCCAATTTCAAATTAACATCAAGATAGGAAGATAAAATGTGAGGCCATATCATCTCAATCCCATTCCCAATGGCAAAGCACAAAAAGAATTACAATAAGACTCTCATGATGCTCATCAATTTTTCATTTCTATGATCCCGAATTTTTTTGAAGTAATCACCAACTTATTATAATAAGGATAATTCCATAAATACTACCAAGAAAGAAACAAGTAGTTTATCACCAAAAATTTTCAATATACCATCATTAATGGCTTTTTATATCATTTGGGGAAGGATGAAGTATTGTGTAGGGTAGTTCTGGAACATGAATGACCACATCTGTTTCAGTAGGCACACCAAGGAATAACATAAGGACATTTTGTTGGAGAAGATACTACCAAGAATTTATTATAGAATGGGTTATGGTGGCCAAGTATATTTTAGGATGCACATAGAGTAGTGCAACATTATGATATATTTCAATGCATGGGTAAACCACTTCAAAGAGATGAAATGCCTTTATAGCCTTTGTTAGTTGAATAACCTTTTGAATAATAGGGCATTAACTTTTTCAGACCTATAAATCCACCAAGTAAACATAGTAAATAAAGATATATTATCACTATAATTGATTACTTCACCAAATGGGTTAAAGATTCTATGACACCCAATTATGGTGTAAAAAATTCGACAAAGTTTCTCTATGACAATATTATTACAAGGTTTGGATGATCCATATAGTGATCAAGGGATTCACTTACTAAACAACATCATCAAGTCACTTATTGAATAATTCATGATGTCTCATAATAAAAGTACTGCATACCATCCACAAGCTAATGGCCAAGCTGAAGCTTTCAACAAATTATTGGGCAAAATGTTTACAAAGATCTATGATGTCAAGAGGGATGATTGGGAAGATCACATTCCTAAGAATTTGTAGGTATATCACATGCACTATAAGAGAGATAGAGGTTTTACTCCATTATAATTGGTCTATGTGCTTGAAACAGTTATGCCAATGGAATATTTAATACCCAGTATGTGCATTGCACTGGACATGAAACTAGGAGATCATGAGTCATTCACTAATAGACTTCTAAAACTAAATAGGATGGATTAGTATAGATGTAGATCATCTTAGATGTAATAAATTCACAAGTAGATTAGAAAGCATGGCATGCTATGAATTTGTGCCACAATGAATTTCATAAAGATTAACCATTTTTATTATATGACAATCATTTTAGATATTTTTTGGGAAAATTACAAGTTTGATGGAAAGGGCCTTATGATATACATTAAATATCATTATAAGGAACCATTGTTTTGAGAGATATTCAGGGAACCATTTTACCAAGGTGGGTGAATGACTGTAGGCTTAAGACCTACCACTAATAGTCTTAATTAATATCATTTTGATAAATGAGTGGGTGTTGAATAACACCGAGTAGATTAGGATTTATCTTTTTACATGTTTTTTGTGTGTTTATTTTTTTGTCTATGTGTGTTTTTAGACTATCTCTTCACTACCATTCAAGAACCAAGATATCGAGTATAGCATACACCAACCATGCACATGATAATTCACGTGCACCATCATAGATTTTAGTATGAGTGAATGAAAGTAATTAAGTGTAGGAAATGTATGGGTAAGTCACATCAACAAGATCTTCACCTTATAATGATCATCCACTAGAATTTAATTCCAGATCCAAGGTTCAATTTACTTAATCTTTAAAAAATCAAGATCTCATCAACATCATCCATTCATACTCATATATAGACAAAAAAGAGCATAATGACATATCTTCAAACATGTGCCAATGAATAATTATCTTAATTACTAGATTGGATAAGGTCTGCCACATCAACCATTGCATTCATGTTAAATGGATAGATAAGCATGGCATTTATGTGGAAACCAATAGGCATGAAATCTATAAATTCCAAGCTCATGAACCAAGTCATCATTTCATTCTTGTACATATTTTCATGAGATACAAATTCAAAGAGATGAGCTAGTTTTATTACGTAGAGAGGAAATAACATTAAAATTTCATCACTTCAATAAACATGGATACTTCATGACTCATCAAGGCACTGAATAATGTATAAAAATAAGTAATGGGCATTGATATGGCTCTAAAGTAAACCAAATTTATGATCCATAACTATTTAACTTCCTTCAAACAATAGAATAGAAGCTATTTCATCTAGACCCCATTGATGTTGAATAACCACTCACTCTCACAGCCCCCCATTACTTCCATAATATAGTCAAGCTACTACTTCAAATGCCTACTTTTAGTGACCTAGGAAATATTGTAATTTTTTTTCTCAGTTGATACAATTAATAAAACATCTACATTGGCCTAGACATCACCATTTTCATCAACATAAAATCCATGGCCTTAGATTTAGGCATGCCTATGTGAGGAGACTCCCTTTCTCCATATAATATGAGAATGATACCTATTCTATAGGAGGTCTATGATTGATATGTTTAAGGATCAAGAGGGATCCTAATTAAATAAATCCATGACAAGCCAGTGCACATCCTTGTCAAATACATCACAAAGAGGTTCTGGCAGATGACCAAGTCTATGAAACAAAATCCAAAAGGGGTCATGGACATCTCCCACTACATGACCCACCAGAATGAGAAATTTAATTTTCTAGAGTACTTCATTTAGGAACTACTCACAAATATTGATAAGTGTTTCACATATCTGAAGTAGACATTCTATTATTAGTTCCTCATATTTCTCCTTTACTTTACACAATGAAAGTCCCTATAAGGAGAAGTA
>JARHVA010003060.1:1230000-1370000 GCA_037957365.1 Torreya grandis | reverse complement strand
AATAGTTGAAGAAGCATATCAATAAATTTTGAAATATAAAGATAAGTTGGCAAGAAAGCATACACAACAAGCAAGAGGAAGAGGCAAACAAGTGAGAGGAAAATGAGAGTATGAGGGTAGGAATGCTTATGAGGAAGGTGAAAGTAGTGGACAAAGACATGAAACACAACCAAGAGGTAGTTATAGAGGTAGGATACCATAATATAGAGGTGGAGATACATCTAGAGGAAGAGGAAATAGTGGTTTCATGGGAAAATGTTTTTAATGAAACAAGTATGTAGGCCATAAGTATTGGGAGTGTCTATAGGAGTAGAAAGAAAGGAGTTATAGGAATGAGGGTAGAAATCAAATGGTGAAACCTACAGAGGAAAAGAGTGTTGATTCAAATTCACATGTGGTGGCACCTTAAGAATGGGAGGCACTATTGATGAGTAAAGCATTGATAAAGCCACCAAAGGAGTAAGCACCTACACAAAGGAGAATACTCTTCAGGAAAACATGTAAGTCCCATGGCAAATGTTTCAAGATGATAATAAACTTAGGAAGTACAAAAAACTTGGTTTCAAATGAAATGGTAAGCACACTTGGTCCTAAAATATTGCCTCATCCTGTACCTTAAAAAGTTTATTGTCTTCAAAAAGGATATAGTGTGCTTGTGAATGAAAAATGCTTAGTAGATTTTTAGATTGTAACATAAAGGGATCAAGTCATGTGTGATGTCATTCCCATGGAAATTTGCCATGTATTGCTAGGAAGGCCTTGGTAGTTTGATAGGTCAACTAATCATGATGAGGTGAAGAAAACCTATTCTTTGGAGCACAAGGGAGTTAAGTATACATTATTTCCTTTGAATAATGATGACAAAGTTATGGGATTATACTCTAAGGTATTGGTTTTATGTTATAAAGAATTAGTGCAGTAGGAAGATGAAGAAATGAACATGAAAGAACAACCCAAGGAGATTTAGGTAGCCCAAGTTGAGGAGTGTAAACCATTATCAAGTAAGACTTTTTCAAGTAACTTAGTGAATTATTTGTTGGACAAATTATCTTAGCATTTAGTGAATATTTATAGTTATGATTTAATTGAAGGAGTAATAGGCAAGCTCCAATGCATGAGGGAAAGTATTGAGAAGGAAGGAGGTGAAAAAAATTTGAGTAGTGTATAGTAGGTTAAAGAAGGACAGCCAAGTGAATGGAATGGTATGAGAGTGATGAGTCAAGACAATGAGAATATGGAAGTGAAAAATTAGTCCATGTGTATAGAGGAGGGAAAGGGTAGTTATGTAGATGAAATAGGGTAGGAAACCAAGAACTTATGTAAGAAAATGGTATGCAAGGACCCAAGAGTTGACATGCATGAGATGGAGTGTACCAAGTATGAATAATGGGTTAAAGATGGAGAAAACACATTCACAATAGTGGTGTCTTATGGAAACAATGTTGAGATGAATCAGTTTAAAGGGATGGAATCATGATTTTCCCATCCAAAGTAGGAAGCAAAAGACAATAGTAGTGTTTTTCTTGATAATTTTATTGCATGTGTAGGTACACCAATGAAGAAAAAATTAAAGAGGCCTAGTTGTGGGGCCCAGGAGAATTTTTACCTCTATGAGAGGCAAATGGCGATAGAAAATTTACATTAGGAGGTACAGTGTAGCTAAGGAAGAACATATGCCAAGTTGACTTATATGGCAAAATTTCTTTAGCTTGGTAGTATGATGTATGGGCATCCTTATGGATCCTAATAAGGACTCATTTTTGGCTTGATTTTGTCTATTAGGATTTTGGTAGGTGTATTAGGTCCTAATTTTGTCTTAGGAGTGATAAAATTTGGTCTAAGTGGTATAAAATTTGAAATATGGAGTTTCCCTCCAAAATGACACTTTTCAAAATTTGAATTTCTTAAGCTTGTAAGAAGGGTTCCATGCATTGTATGAAGTTGGTCAAGTTATAAAACATGTTGATAAAGTATCCTAGAGGTCTTAAGAGTTTAAAAAAATTTCATAAGTGTCTTCTTACTCTATAGGGAAAGATCATACCTTGGATATATTGTTAAAACATACAAAAATGCAATATACTTTTCAAGAACCCAACATGGGAATACTTCCAAGAATTAGTTATGTTACTTGAAAAAGTGGTGGAGTTAGTTTTTAGAGAGTCTTGATGTATTACATTTGAAGGAGAGGATTAATGTGAAGAAAATAATGGAATTTGATGAATAAAATAAGACTTCTTTGTGAAAATTTTGAGTTTCTTGAAATGGCATGACTGAGTTTGAATAATTCTACTTGCTTGAATTATTCAACGTGGTAAGTGTTTTGATTTTGTGATTCATCTTGATTGTGATTTTCATATTCACTAATTGATTTAGGAATAATTGTGAGAAGAGGTAAATAGTCTCATTTGTGTAGATAATTAGGGTTGAAGGTAGAGAGTATGCATACACAGTCTTGTGTAAACCATTTGGATTAGTATTGATCTTTTTGATAATGGATTCTATGGAAATATAGGAGAGACACACATGTGTGATTCAAGGGAATGTATTAGTTTCTATGTATGTATGTATGTATGTATGTATGTACACACACACATATATTATAGGTGTGAACTTATTCTTTGAAGTGATAACCCTATCAGTGCTAACCTTCTATCCATGGTGCAGAGTTATAAAGACTGGGAATGTTGAATTTGAAACTTTTTTTGATTAAAACATGTTATAAAATGGTTTATTAGTTAATAGTAGGTGGAAATAATCTTATTGTGTGATTGGAATACTATTGGTAGTGAAAAAACCACAAACCCTTGTTGAAACCCCTATTTTCTGCTAAAAGACCAATCAAGAATGATTGAGAAGTCCATGTTGTAAGGGAAGGAAGGGTTTTGAATAATTTATTAAAGAATTAAAAAGATTAATATTGTATATAAAAAAAATTCCATCAAGTTGAGTGGTTTGAAACCCTAGTTAAACTAAGATATAACATTTTGATGAGCCTTGGCCTGCACAGTCTTTAGAAACCCTGCCAACTAGGGTTTAGCCTATTGAGAGTAATCTAATTGATGAAAAATCATTAGTTTTTTTAATAATATGTATTTTTATGTCCCATAACTTAATAATATAGTTTAAAAACCATAAAAATTAGGTAGTATGGACTTCTAGTAGAGGGTGTGGAAAAAGGGCTAAAAAGCCCTAGTTTGGAAGAACTACAAGAGTGAAAAGTGAATTAGAGTGAGAATTAGGACCTAAATTTTTTTTTAAATGTGTATTTAATTAATATAAAGGATATTTTAATATTATTAATTCATCATAGATATTAATTTTCCTATACTAATCCATTTTCAATCAGATAGGGCTACAAGGAAAGCTTGTTTGTAAGACAGAGTTGCATAAGTGTGAGATAAGGTTTGAGATAGTTCCAAAAGTGTTGTATAGATTTATTGGAGAATATTATAAATAATTTTAATTCCTTTTTATCTTTTTTTATTCTATTTAACTTATCCCTTTTCATGGTAAAATAACTCATAATCCCAAAACTAGTAAAGTGATCATTTTGTAAGAACAAGAGAAGGGAAAGACTTATGCAAGCTCTACATCAATTGGTATAATACTTAATTAAAAACCTAAAAGGTTGAATACGTATTGTGTATGAGGTAAAAACTGAAAATGAAACCTTGAGTGATTACTATAACTTTTACTATTCTAACCACTTCTCTAACTTCTACCCTTTGTGCAATTTTAGAAGATCCCATGACATTATCTTAGGAAGAGACAACATTTAAAAGTCTAGGAAAGGTTTTGGAGAACAAATTGGATATTAAATATACATGAGATATTTTTCTAATATTCATGTATTATGTACTCGATTTGTCATATATATGTTTATTTTGTCCTATTTCCATGACTTTTAATAGGTTATAAGATGAATAGACTCCATTTTTGGCACTAAGTATGAGAAGAATATGAATAGTCATAGATTGAAAACGTATATATATATATATATATATATATATATATATATATATATATATATGTATATATGTATGTATGTATGTATGTATGTATATACTTATGTTTGTAATAATAATAAATTTACACTTCTAAATAGAGCAATAGAGACTATTTGGTTATGGTTACCTATGTGGTTTCTTACTTTTTTCCTTTTATGTGTTTTTATGTATAATGTTTATTTACTTTATGTCTAAATTAATTTGAATACTTTGTATATGTTAATGAATCACTAGTTATTCCTAATTCCTAATTAATGTATAATAACTCATCCTTGCTATGTTTTTATTTTCCAACCTTTTGAATGAATATGATGTACTATCCTATGAACTAAAGTATAACCTAGATATCCTCATCATTAACATGTTCAGATTCTTTATAAACCTTTACTAACAAATTTATAGATGCATAAATTGAATTTATTGATCCAAAAAATACTATCAACATTTAAACATGTATAATACATTATTATATAAAGTTATTTTAATATTTATCAACATTTGAATCATAATTTGTAATAATTATCGATAAATCAAAATATAAAATGCATGTTGGCCACTTAATATGCATTATAATCATTAATAAATATGATGTAACACATGTTAAACACCAAATACATAATTTCATCATTAAAAATGACATGTAACACATGTTATCTAATAAATACACAATATAATCATTAATGAATATGATGCAATCCTAATAGAAACTCATCATTATAAAATTAAATTAGAAACTTTAACTAAATGTAATCTATGAAGAAGGCCTAAGGATATAAATAAAAGTATGTTGTGGATAAATTAAGGAGGAGAGGATTTTATTAGAAATAAATTTTCCTCGTAATATCTTAGTTTAGTTTATTTTTCTTAATATAATTTATATATAAAAATATTTTTGATGGAAATATGACAAATCCATCCCCAAAAAACATTCTATTAGGGTGATTTCTTATGGGGGAAGGGGTCTATCAGGTTATAAAGTGTCTAATTTTAAGGAAAAAAGAAACAAAGTTTTATCTAGGATTATATGTACCTAGAAAAGGGTCAAGAACATACATCTTCCAAAATTGTACATGAATTCAATTTTTGATTGCCCCAAAATGACAATGTCATAGAAATGTTACATTCCAAAGTCCTCACATGCTTATATGCAATTTTATAGAGATGAATACTAAAGGAAAGTATTTATATCTATGAATTTTTTGAGATTGGAAACCCAAAGCTAAGTTTGATCTAATGATTGGAATAAAACATTTCTTTCATTTCAATTTCACATTCATATAATTTTTTTTAAATTACCATAGAAAAAATACCTTATTTCTAAAAAAATCTAACACATCTCTACATTAGAAACTAGACACCATATTTTACCATAGATACAAAAAAAATGACATTTGGTTTTGAATATACCCTCCCATTGAAGGTATAGTATGAATAATACCATAATTTTGTTCCTAGTACAATAAGTACATTTACAACAAGTTTTTAAAACAATTTTAATAATGAATATACATATTTTTGTCAAGACTATTAAAATGGAATTCAATAGACCCCTCATATAAATAATTAATTTATGTAGAGATTCCTACTCATGGGAACATGTATTAGACAATGAACATGTCACTTTTGAATGATACCAAAATGGTCATTTATTTCTAAATTTCTCTTATATCCCAGTGTCATTAGAACCACAAATAAAGTCTCATAATTTACTAATATCAACAAGCCTATTGAGAAATATGGTTTTCAAGTTGTTAAGTCAAGAAGCCATGGTAAAATTCTAACCAGTATGGTTAAATATCCTCGTTCCTTTAAAAATATTTTTTAATTTTTGGTTGAAGATAGAGGTGAAAATAGGTTTTTGATTTCCAAACACTTAAACACAAGTTAAAAAGGTGTGTGTGTATGCACAAGCTAGTATTAGACTACAATTATCCTATCTCAATAGACTCAAAATCAGAGAAGGATGATTTTAAAAACTCGTGATACTTGGATATTCCAATAAAGACCAATAGATCTATAGATATAGAAGAGGATTTCATATGTGATAAATTCCAAGAGAAAAGGGTCTAAATCCCAAGCCAATGACACAAAGAATAACTCTAACTAGATCTAAATGAAATTAATTTATTGCATGTGAGCAATGTAAGTAAGTGTGCAAGTAGATAAAATGGTAATAAGTATATAAGTAGAGTTAACTAAACTATAGGGGGAAGGGTTAGAATGGTTTTAATTGGTAATTTGTCATGGTAAACCAAATGGGAGACTAGAAAACCTAAAATGGAATGTGGGAAATATAAGAAATCATATATCCATACCAACTTATTTGATGTAGAGATAACCTACACAAGGATACACACACATTCATTCAATAATAAACAAGTAAGATATAATCTACTAAATAAATAAAGGAAAGAGTATAGGGTTAGAAATACTTATCTTAATGAGGTCCAATCAATCCTCAAAATTACCCTTGGCTCAAATGGATCTTTGCAAGATATGTTGTGGGTTAAAGACTTCAAATGGTTGGTAAAATACCCAATAAAACTCCCAATGACTCATATTAAATCACCAAAGACTACCACAGGACAAGCTTCATTCAAGAAAAGATTATATACCACCAACTCCTACAAATATGATCTAGGAGAGAATTTCAAGTGAAATAAGAGTTATATGATATGATTAAAATGAAATATGGCCCCTATATATACTAATATAATACCTAAAACCAACCCTAAGTACTAATTCAATGATATAAGATTAGTTGATACAATTAAGAGAATTCATTTAACATATAACAATATCAACTAGGCCAATATAATATGAATGTCAAAAAATAGGATCAAAACAACATCGAGCTAGTCGATATAATATACAAAGGGGAAAGGCACTAAATAGATGGGATCAGTCTAGATGATGCCATAGGATATATGAAAATTGGCATAAGTTCATGAGATAGGATATAAGGAGGTAATTAATATGATAATATAAGGAATCCATAATACTAGTAGGAATGATATGATCATGACATAGATATCAACATATCTTTCAAAACACCAAAATCTTGCCCATCTCTTTCCCAATCCACCCTTTAAGTTATGCACTCACGTATATTTATGCTAAAAAAATGCTATAATAGAAATCAAAAATAAGTGATAAAGTGAAAAATATTATGTATACATATGCCCCACCCAAATTTCATCACATGTCATAATCGTATAACATCGATGGTGCTTTGGGAAGGAATGTAACAACACAAAAATATAGTTGAAATGAAATGATAAAATGAACTGCTATTAAATGAATAATTAAAAATACCATATACATATCTTGACTTACCTTTCCACTAAATTATTGCATTTATATACTATAATCTCAATCATGGAGGGTGTAGTAATTACATTTGAGAAACCCTACAGATAAAGGGCTAAAAATATAAGTAATGTGTGTTTTCATAGGATGGTAAAAAGATGAATTTTTCTCAAAATTGATTAAATCACTTGGAATATTGGTAGGTTAGGGTTGTAAAGGCTCGATTAGATCTAAAATACTAAGGAAACTAATGAAAACAAGGGGAAATTAGTAAGTTGATTAGCTAAGGATATTTTAACCGAACAACTCAAAAATGTATTCAAAGAAAGATAAGTAATAGTCCAAATCAAACAAAGGGCACAAAAGACTATAAATGTGATTCAAAATGGAAGACTAACATTTCAATAAAAACATAAAATATTGTTAAATGTCATATGTAAGATAAGTGAATTTTACAAAAATTAAACATGAACATGATGGATAAATGAAAACAAAATCTCAAAATGATGACAACTTAATCTTAGTGGTTTCTCTAAAACATGATTTAAGAAATCAAAACCACCTAAAGACATGAAAATTATAACAATGATATGGTGTGGAAAGCAAAGATGAGTGTTTATGAGTAAGGTCTAGTCCTATTTGAGGTTTTATTAAAAAACTTACAAATTGGAAGCCAAGTGGCATAAGTACGATAGTAATGTGATATAGATGTTATCAAAGATGTGATCATATGAAAATAATATTTTTAAGGTAAAATTAATAAAAAATGTGAGTAAATTTCACATGGGTGATGTGTAAATGCTTAGTGGGAACATCATATTCTAGATAAGTGGGAAAGGCTAAGAACTATCGACATCAAGGACATAACACACTCCAAATAGTGAACACAGATATTAAGCTAATAGGTGAATTACATAGATCATCCAAGGATGGATATATGTATGAAATTTGAATGATCCTACCTTCCCATAAAATGTTCCCCACTCCTCAAGACCCATTACAAAGTTGTCTACCTACTATAAATATTTAGTAATTAAGTGATAAAATAGATGGCACTAAAATTTAGGAAGATATACTAATATAATGATGTAATACCTCATACACAAGTCTAATATCCTAACTCACCTCAATGTATCTTGGGTCTTTCATGAGGCCAACTATGAGCGTTGACTAAGATAGGAAATGTGCCAAACAAAGATCAAGTATTTTGATGTGATTTGAATTTTATGATATAATTTTCATTTTGATTTTATTTTTATATTAATTATTTTGAATTTTTCTCTTCCTCTCCAACAATTTCATAAAACCAAATATGAGTGAAATAAGTAGCTATCACAAGAGATATTATGCTTAGTTTCTTGAGGAAATAACCTAAATTTCATTAGACTTGCCCAAAAGTAAGTGTGCAACCTAAAAATTGACCTATGTGTGCCTAAAGTGAAAGTAAAGGAAAAAATGGGTATTTTGTAAGACCTATCCATGTAATAAAATAATACAATGAAATAAATGCTTGTAAATGATCATAATAAGGGGTAAATTTGATTTGAAAGGGATAGGGATATGATATAATAGTCATGTCACTAGGTAATCCATACTAGCCTATAAGGGATATATCAAAACCACTAATTAAATTATTAGTCATCTTAAAAGAGTGGGACGTAAATAAGGGACAAATTATCATAAGGAGACTAAGACAATAATGATAAAAAAAATGTGATAAGTTTGAAAGCAATACAATCCAAAGGGGATACCTAGGATATACAATAAAAACAAATGTAGGAAGTAAATAATGTGAGAATGATGGTAAAAGGAAAATAAAAAATGGGAATTTATGAAGAAGCTCTAGTTTATTCCCTAAGTCTTACCATGCAATTCAAACTAGAAAACCAAGAGTAAAAATGGCAAAAGAGCTAGGGACCAATAAAAGATAGTAGGAATAATTTTAATAAACCTAGGTGTGTGGATAAATTAAAGATACAACATAATAAATTATTCTTAAAAAACTTACATGAAAGTGTTAGCATTATAGAATGGAATTTGACTATGTACAATAGAATATACTACATGCAATAAATGAAACTAGAAATCATGACACATGGTTGACTCTTTTAAATTTTATTAAAGATGGATTTGTGTATGATTTTATAATGTGTATGAACATTGGGCATCATAGGATGCCAAAAGTGTAATTGGACATCATAATATGCCCTAACATGTGATGTGGAGAGAGGTGGAACTAAAGTTGGACTGGTAGGATATTTTTTAGTAGTCATAGAAGCTATATAAATAGTATCACCTATAGTGTGTGTTATTTACAACATAATTCCCCTTATTCAAAAAATTTAGGGAACCCCTTTAAAATTATCAATACAATATTTGTTTGGGGATTCAATCCCTTGATAGTCATCTTCAGACCTTGTTAAACCTTGAGCCTCTATTCTACCTTGACCTACTGAATGTTTAATGATATTTTTTATGATGAGTTGATATTTATTAATGATGCCTATAGTATTTTGAGTTTAAATACATTATATTCCTTTTTGAATTCTAAAAGATTAAAAGTTTTTCATACTTAGAATATTTTATTGTGATAACTATGTTTTTCACATTATTGGATTCATGTTGATTTCTCTTAGGGGGTCAATATCTTGGAGTTATACTAAGTGTTTCATTAAGATTTAATAATATAAAGTTAGGATTTTAATTGATTATGTGGATTTATTTTAACTTAGTCACTTTTTATGAAATCTTATAGGAGAGATCAATGAATGAAGAATAATGTGGATCCTATTAGATGTGTTAGTCTATTAGACCTGTCAAATATATTAGATCCATGAAGAGACCAATGAATGAATAAGTACTATGTGGATCTTATCATATGTGTTAGTCTCTCAGACATGTTAGAGGTGTTAGATCCTAGATAGCCTAATGAATGAATCAGTGTCATGTGGATCCTTTTAAATGTGTCAGTATCCTAGACCTATAAGAAGTGTCAGATACTAGAAGAATTTAATGAATTAAGATGTGTCACATGGATCATGTAATATGTGTTAGTATCCTAGGCCTTTTAGATGTGTTAGATCTTGGGAGAGACTGATGAATGAATAAGCACCATGTGAAACTTATCAGATGTTTCAATCTCCTAGATTTGTTATAAATGTTAGATCTAAGGAAAGATCTAATGAGTGAGGAAGCACCATGTGTCCCTTTCATAAAAAAATGACATAACAGGTGTTGTTAAATCAAATCTTGTCCTTATCATGAGACTCTCATGCATTGAGCATTGATTTAAAAAAGGAAGGTGGGAAAAACTATGGACTTTTATCTTTTATTTTAAGACTAATGTGGGATCAACCTAGGACATGGCTATGGGTATTGGACTTGACAAATGGAGTCTGCATGAATAGTCTCCAAGAGATGCACTATTACCACTAGAAATTTAATATATTTTACTTCACACAATTTAAGGATAGTTATGAATACTTAAGTGTTGGTATTATTCTTTATAAACACAAAGGGGAAAGGAGAATTTCAATTACAATAAACAAACACAAAAGAGATGGAAGGGTAAGGAAGAGAAGGTAAGATTCTAGGTTTTAAATGAGATGAATGGAATGGTCATTGAGTCAATTGAATATATCATAGTTATACCACTGTATACCAAGTTTCACTAAAGTTCTATCTCCAATAACATATAGTGGGAAGAGTCTAATGAAAATAGGAGTATGCCTTGAATGACAGTTCCTACTAATGATGATTAATGTATGAAATTAAAAATGCTTCATATCCACAAATCAATCCTAAATCAGAGAAGATAGATACTACTTACACTTCTGATTGGGGATACATTAGATAATTAGGAACATGACTAATATAGATCTATTAGACCAAATTATAGGATCTCTTATCATAAATAATATCACTAGAGAGGGTTCCAAAACCTCCAGTCAAGAAAACTATGTAATAACCCTAACTAAGTCCTATGTTTTCATATTCACTATAAATATAAGTAAAGTAAATAAACCTAATATATTTCTCACCAAAGCTTGTGGCACAAAGTGAGGTTAATAAACAACAAAAGTAAACATGCATAAAAGACATATACTCATGTCAATGTATACATAATCCTAATGCATAGAAGAGAAGTGAAAATGCATAACTATCTACTATTATAAAGGAGGAACAATGTTAGGAATACTTACATTTGAAGATGAACCTATTGAGCCTCAATCTCTCCCTTGGACAAGGTGCTTTGAAAGAGGTTGTTATGGTATGTAAGGATGATAAGAATAAATCATATCTAAGCTACACAACCTATCAATGCATCTAAAATACTTCTCTACAAGACAAGATCCATATCTCCAAAAAAAGTATGAAACCTTAAGTTTGCTCCTCAAGTATAATGGTGGATAAGTAGATGCACAATAGCTCTTACTTCTTCTCTTCTCTAAATAATGACAAAATTATTATGTATATATAGGAGGACTTAACCCTAAACCCTTTCAAAAACTTCAGCCAATAGGGTTGACCCAATTGACATAGTAACATTATTGACAAAAAATCACTACGTCATAGGCTAAGTCTACCAAGAGCTAACCTAAACCCTAAATAATTTTTACCAATAAGAGTACAAGGTTGACCTAGTCAATGTAGTCATGTAAACTATCAAAATAGGTTTTAGGTTAGGAAAAAGGTTACTAAAGGTGGTAAAATACTAGAGGAGTGTGGAAAATATAAGTCCAAGATTATAGGAATGGTTTTCAAGAGACAAGTGTGTAGATAACAAGTGGAAAAAGGGATAACAATCTTGAGAAGCACCAACGGTCTGCCCACCTCTTTCTTAGTGCTCCCCTTAGGGCATACACTCTAAGAAATTGAGACTTGATAGGTTGCTACAAGATAGAGAGAATCAGTAACTGATAAAAGTTTAAAAATATTATGTGTATACATATGCCCCACTTGAAGCTCATCATGTGTCACATAAGTGCAACATGGGATGGTACTTTAGGAATAGAACATGATGACACATAATATTGATGTTAAATAAAGTGTAGTAAGGAGAAAATGAGATAAATGAAAGGATAGAATTTAAAAACACATACCTTTACTTACCTTAGTGCTATAGATAAAGAATGATATGTGAGAGATGTGAAGGCATCCAATGTGAGGAACATTAGGTGAACCTATAGAGATTAGTGAAAAAAACATTAAAAATCAAAAAAATTACAACCTATATGTTGACGCTAGAAAGTGCACCCAGCGACAGGAACACGGATTCCTGCCCTCTCCCCGCAACATGGAAACCCCTCTCTCGCCTGTGGGACGGCGAAGCAGGAGAGGAGAGTCTCTAGATATGGGCTAGTTCCCTCTGATGTATCTTGTTTGTTTCAGGTAATGCAAAAATATAGATATATAGGTATACACTTGGGGGGGGTGAAAAGAGAGAGAAAAGATTGAAAACAAACAGCCTACTCTAAAAGAGGTGATACACCAAAAACATGAGTGACCTTCCAGATCCACTCTCAGAATCAGACAAAACATACATACACTCAGATCTGGCAGAAAAGACCAGGTCTCTGAGATGACAGGGAGGTTCTTATGGAAAGCACAAGAAACAGGGACTCACCAAGGTGCTGAGAAACACACACTGTAAGTGACCTCACCTGTTCAATACCTCTGAAACAGAACTCTACTCCTGGCAGCAGCAGACAGTGGCGCTTCGTAGATCACAGGTTTGCTGGTGTTGAACCTATGATAGCATCAAGAGACAATGACTGGACACAGATTAACATTCAATGCATACACTGACAGATCCATCCAAATAGAGGTAAGAAATATCTTTTATTGATTCAGGTGGGAAATTTGCAGAGCAGTGCTCTTTACAAAAGTCAGGAAGATCCCTAGAAAATGACTAAGTCCTTGTATTTATAGCAGAAGAGCCAAGGGAAGTCTCATTGAAAAGTGTGAAAAACACTATTGATGACGTCACAAGTCTGCCAAGACCATGCTGGTTGCCTCGTTTTGCGTGCTGGTCTTCTCCTTTGGCGGCTGGGCGGGTTTTTTCTTGTGCACTGCAGGGGAATTTTGCCGCCCTTATAGTGGGCGGCAATTTTGCCGCCCTTTGCATGAACTTCATGTAGGAATACCCGCCGACGTCGGCTGATAAGCTGCCGACGGTGGCAATATTGCCGACGTCGGTTAAATTAGGCTACCGACGTCGGTATAGTTGTACTCCGCGCGGCAATTTCCCTTTCCCTGCCATGGGGTGGGGTTTTCCATTTCACCGCCATGGGCGGGCTTTTTCATTTTGCCGCCATGGGCGGGTTTTTTCATTTCACCGCCATGGGCGGGCTTTTTCATTTCACCGCCATGGGCGGGCTTTTCTGGTTTTTTGTGCCTGCCCTTGTTCTGCCGACATCGGCGGTTCTGCCGATGTCGGTCTCTGTAAGGTGCCGACGACGGCAGTATTGCCGACATCGGCCGATGTCTTTGCTTTTCTTTGTGTTTTGGGCGGCAAATTCGCTGCCCTCTGCATTTTCTTCGTAGATGGGCTCATTTTACCCGCCCTTGTAGTGGGTGGCAAATCTGCCGCCTTCTGCATTTTTTCTGCCTCTTTTTTGACTAAGTGTCGAAACTTCATTTTTTCCCCTTCTTCTCTTGCGGACGTCTGAAGACTCTGTCCTTCGCTGCCTATTCTCTGCAATGGCGCTGTTAAGACCTGAAAGTGGACCTTGCAACCTGAAATGACTGGGCCTGCGAAGCAAGTGTAGGAGGTGACCGAGATTTTGCCTGAGGGGCAAAATTGGGTCAACAAATTGGCGACTCACGGGGGAAGCGTGCCTGCTATGCTTATAACCCAGTTGCCTTACATATCCATTGGGCGCAGAGTCAGATGGTGACTTTGAAGCAAGTTCACAACAACTTTTGAAGATTCCAAAATCAAAAATACAGAAATTACCCCCACTGCCAAGGGAAACACACAAGACTAAAAACAACTAACTGTGCAAACTGCACTTAGGGAAAATAGGGAATAAAACAAGGGAAACTATGTACGGTGGAACCAAAAATTCAGTGACAATGCTTCAGGTGTATCCCATTGACTGGGATACGCAATTCTTTGCTGTCCAATCTGGAGAGCTGGAACGCATTATGCTGCTTGCACTGAGTAATTATGTAAGGACCGCTCCAGAGGGCATCAAATTTTGCATGTTTTCCAGGCTTAGCTCTATCTTCGTCCCATTTTAAGACAATGTCTCCTTCGACGAAACTCTTTGACGAAGACTTCTTGTCGAAATGCTTTTTTACCTGATGCTGGCGACTGATCATAGAGACCATGGCCTGGTTCCTTACCTCCTGGAGCTCCATTAGTTCACATAATCTGACCTCCATGCTGCTTCCTTCTTCTAGCTGCAACTGATGTGTGAGGTCTAGTGCTGGCAATTTGAGTGAGATAGGAAGCCTTGCTTCCCTTCCATACACAAGCGTATATGGAGAATTTCCGATTGATCTTTTCAGAGTGATTCGATCGGCCCATAGAGCTGTTTTCAACTTGGCATGCCAAGTTTTCTGATTTTCTTCCATGGTCCTCTTTATAATCTTGATCAAATTTTTGTTAGTAGACTCAGCCAGTCCATTCCCCTGCGGGTAGTAATTTGACGAAGTGCTGAGGTATATACCATACCTTAGTGCCCATTCACTAGTTTTGGTTCCCAGAAAAGCCAAGGCATTATCTGAGATTATAGTGGCTGGGACCCCAAAACGTGTCACTAAGTCCTCATAGAAGTCCAAGACTGCGCTCTCATTTGCTTCCTTCAAAGCAATGGCTTCCACCCACCTGGTGAAATAATTCGTAGCAGTCAGGACCCACTTGTGTCCGGCGCTAGAGGGAGGGTTGATCATCCCTATGAAATCCAGGCCCCACTGCATGAATGGTTGCTCAACTTGAATGGGTTGTAGGGGCATGGCAGACAATCGCTGCTTTCCGTCAAAGAGTGCACACTTCTGACACTTCCTTACCCAGGCATGGGTATCCTTGAAGAGAGTGGGCCAGAAATAGCCAGCTCTCATTATTTTTGCTACTGTGGTTTTAGGGGCGAAATGGCCACCTGTTGGCCCATTGTGAAACTCAGCCAATACCTTGTCAGCCTGACTGGAGCCAATGCATCTCAAGAGAACCCCAGAGAGATCCTTCCTAAATAATACTCCGTCAATCAAAACATAGGGAAGGGACTGAAGTTTAAAATACCTTCTTCTGGCCCTATCGAGACCCTGTGGACATTCGCCCGTAAGAAGGAAACGCCTCATGTCTAGTGTCCAATCTCTTACGACAGCTGGTTCTTCTGCAGTGGCTGCGTCATGGATCAGCAAGCTGTTTTCACCCCTTTGTCTCAAATCTGCGGCTAGCTATTCACACAGGCCCCTTCCTCTAACCAACTTGGTGATTTTGATGTCTATGTCGTACTCCATTACCTTGGTGATCCATCCCGCTCTTTTCTCGTTTAAGTCTCGATTGGTCAAGAAATCCTTGACGCCAGGATGTGGAACCATGAGATGGATCTTGCTGTTCGACAACATATATCTGAATTTCTTCAGGCTGTGCACTACTGCCAAGACTTGCTTCTCTACATAGGTGTACCTAGTTTTGAAGTCCTCTAACCCTTGGCTGAAAAAAGTGAGTGGTTACTCGAGGTCATCACTGTTTGCTTGGGTAAGCATGGCAGATATCACTTCTCCGTTACTGAAGGTATAGAGATTGAGGTCTTTGTTGAAGTCGGGGCTGATCAGAGCGGGAGCCTGGGTCAAAGCCTGTTTGATAGCTTCAAAGCTATCCTTTCTTGGCATTGTCCATTTAAATTCTTCACCCTTCTTTAGCAAGGAGGTTAGAGGTTTAACTATTTCAGCAAAGTTTGAAATGAACCTCCGAATGAAATTTATTCGGCCGAAGAAACTCTGCAGGGCTTTCTTGTGCTTCGATAGGGACATCTCCAGAATGGAGCGGACTCTCTCTGGGTCAATAGACAAACCTTCCTTGGACACAATGTGGCCAAGAAGTTTCCCCTCATGAACCGTGAATACACATTTCTTTGGATTTAGGGAGATGCCAAATTCCCTGCACCTCTCAAAAATCTCCCTGAGGTGCTTCATATGTTGTCCTGCCTCTTTGGATAAAACTGTTATATCATCGAGGTACACCATCACGTTTCTATTTATCAAACCACTGAAAGCCATGTCCATGGCTCGCTGGAAAGTAGCACCAGCATTGGATAGCCCAAAAGGCATCTTCTGGTAGGCGAACGTTCCCCATTTAGTGGTGAAGGCTGTTTTGTATTGGTCACAGTCACGCACCAGAATTTGATTATATCCTGAATAGCCATTCAGGAGGGAGAAGCGTTCGGAACCAATTACCTTTTGAAGGATCTGCTCCATGTTTGGAAGGGGATAATGATCTTTTAAAGAGACTTTATTAAGGTCTCTAAAGTCGACACACAGCCTGATCTCCCCATTTTTCTTTCTAACTGGAACCAAATTAGCCAACCATGAGGAATGTTTGATCAGAAATATAATGCTGGACTCAATCAACTTGGCCAATTCTTTCTGCATAAGGAGCTCAACCATCAGGTTAACAGGTCTCTGCTTTTGTGTGACAGGTTTTGCGCCTTCATCTAATTCAATGGTGTGTTGGGCGAGCCTTGGATCGAAGCCTTTCAAGTCGCTATAATTCCAGGCAAAAATATCAGCGAACTCCTGGCACAGCAGGATGAAAGCTTGTCTCTCTTGAAACGTGCAGACCTTGCCAAGCGCCAGCAACTTATCCTTGAAGATTTCTACTTTTTCATAATTCTCCTCTTTGGTAGTGATGCATGCTTTTTCATTTCTCAGTTGGTCCTCTCCGTTGAAAATACTTTCAAGTGTGATCAGACCCTTAGGGAGTTTATTGTTCTTCAATTGAACAATTTGATTTCCATATTGCTGCTGCAATTTTGCCTGATTATGGACCGCAAATTCAGCTTCCTTCTTTAGGAAAAGGGCTATTTGTTGGTCGCTTTCGAAGACCTGCCAGTTCGTAACATTGTCTGGAATTGAAGGCCGGACCACCACTTTTAAATGGCACGAACTACAACCCCTGCTTATCTCTTTTGAAACATCAAATTGGGCACCAACAGCTGCCAATCTGTCAGCCTGCTTATTCTGTTCCCTGGGGATAGAGGTAATGTTAAGAGCAAGGAAATCCTCCATCAAGTCCCAGACTCTGTGCTTGTAAGATTTCAGTAAGGAGTTCTTGGTCAGGTTCAGGCCTCTGATTTGGTTCACTATTAGTTCACTATCCCCCAGGATTTGCAATTTTTTGATCCCTCTCTTTCTTGCCCACTCAAGTCCATGAATCAAAGACTCATATTCTGCAACGTTACATGTGTAAGAGAAATGGAAATGAAAAGTTGAAAAGTACCTTTCTTCAGAAGGGGAGACTAACATTACCCCACCACCAGCGCCCAGTTTGCTTCTGGAACCGTCGAAATAAAGCTGCCACAGGCCAAGATCTTCCTCATTTTCCTTCATTATATTGGGCATGACGGCACTCTCTTCATGCAAGCAATAGACGCCAAGGTCTGCCTCCTCAATAAACTTATAAGGATCGTGTTCAAAGTTATCGCTTTCCCACTCATCCAAGAGTAGATCTGTGACTCCTTCAAGAGCAGAAGATGAGGACTTGTCTGTTTGAGAGTCTTCTGGATCAATGATAGTATAACTGACATTCGCTGCCTTGGGTGAATAGGACTCTAGGTGGTCCTTATAGAGTGGCTCGGATTCAATTTTCACTTTGGTCCCATACTTGGTTCTGAAAACCAGGTATGACCAATTTGCTGCTAGATAACCACCTATCTTGGACGTAAAGTCCCTAGACAAATAGATTGCAAAATATGGAGGAACGTCTGCTACCACTATATCTTGAGGGATTGAGAATGTCGGGCAGGCATGCAATGTTAAACTCAATCCTTTCAGGACTCCGACTGTCTTTGCGGGTGTCCCATCTAGTTGTAAGACTCCTTTGTTCATTGCTTCATACTTTAACCCCATCTTATCAGCAATGCACTTAGGCATTACTGAAGTGCTGGCCCCGCTATCAATTATGCAATTATGTACTAAGAAATCTCCAATGATCAAAGATACATAAAAAGGGGGAGTTTTTTCTTCTTTCCTTACCTGACCTGGAGCAGAAGGCTGCCCATTCATCATTAGGACATTATTAGTGTCTGTTGGGATGGCCTGGCGATCTAGCTCATGCAATTCTTTCTTCAATACCTCCTTTTGTCCTGGAAGAGACAATGAATCCCATAGAGAAATGCTCACATGCAATTTCTTCATTTGATCAACTATATTAACCTGGGGATTGACTCCTTTCGCGTTTTCCTTTGGGCTGATCCCGGCTGGAGCTTTAGACTGAGGAGCTGGGGGTACAGATGGTTCACCGGAAATTGGGGCCTTTTGAAAAGGGTGTGGTGGAGGATTCGCTGCTGCCCGAGAGGAAGCCTGCACTTCTCCAACTGCTCTTCTTTTAAATCTCGTATTGGCCGCAACGCAATCAGCATGATTGCCTGCAGCGCCTCCATGATTAATTGCACAGAGCTCGCCCTCTTTGTGATTTATCAGGGTAGAATCTGGCTGAGTCTGATTGTTGCTTGTGCTGGTTTGAGCTGGGAACTCAAAAAATTGAGAAAAATCAGCACCTTGATTTTCCGAATTCTGGCAAAAATTTATCATGTCATTCGGGTGGACAGCTTGCTCTTGACCTTGTCTCATGTTTGAACAACCTGGCTGCTCCTGCACTAGATTGTTCTGTGTAGGTACCATGGCTTTAGATGACGAAGGAGGGCCTGGGTTATAATTTTGATAAGGCCTAGTTGTAGTGAGCTGCCCCTGACCTTGGTTATAATTTTGAAAGGGGGGTCTAGGGGCATGGCCATAATTTTGATAACTCTGGTTTGGCTTGTGGCTTTGAGCTTGCTGCCTTTTAAGGGCAACAAGTTCATTTGACATGCTCTGCAACAGGCCCTTAACTTCACTTAATTCATTGGATGGAACAGCAGTTGGCTTTTCAATGACAGGTAGGGGGGCAATTGTAGGAGAGACTGCTTGAATTAGGGGCAGCGGTTCTGGGAAAAGTGGCATGTGAGGTCTAGGGGCGATTTTCCCAGCTTGAATCAAGCAATTTTCGGCCGCAATGGCTATGTCATACGCAGCGGGCAGTATGTGTCCCCCCATAGATTGAATCATCATAGCAATGTCACTATTTAATGCTTTTAGATAGTATAAGAAAGCGTAGCTGGGGGTCGGCCTTACCAGGATGGGAATTCTATCCCAAGTCTTTTGAAACCACGTATTGAAGTCCTGCATATATTCATGCGGAGCTCTTTTTATAGTTGTCAGCTGCTCAGCAAGAGAGAGGCCATCACTTTTTTCCCCAAAACGATCAGTTAAACGAGTGCCCAATTCGTTCCATGAATGTATGGAATCCACAGGCAAGGTGCCGTACCAGTCGAGAGCTTTCCCCTTCAGAGACAAGGCTAACAGTCTGATGGCAATATTTTCTTCTGTTATATTATGAATATTGCAAAGGTTGGCAATATTTTTTATATGCTCAACAACTGTAATAGGTCCCACTCCATCAAAAAAAGGCACATTTTTTAGAGCTGTTCTGGGGATCGGATCATAGCGTGGGAGGTTTAAAGGGCTTTCACCCCGAAAAGCTGCAAAAGGCAAGGCCATGGCTGGAACAGGTTGTATTTGTGGCTGAGCTGGGTTGGTGTTTCTAGCAACAGGTCTAGGAGGATTTATCAGTGGATAAGGGTGAGTTCTTCCAAACCTGAGTCTTTTAGCAGAGTTTAAAGGTAGTTCAATGAACTCAAAGGGGACCCTTCTTGAAGCTGACCTGGTGGTAACTTTTGGCATATAAGCTAAGTAACTGGTCTTTAAAAAAGAACTGAGCTCTTACCAGTGGAGTCGCCAGATGCTGGAAATCTTTGAAAATCACTGTAGCAGGACCAACATCAATCCTGAAATACTACTGTGTTAGAACTTGATAAAATTGCAGTCCCACCGGGCGTGCCAGAACTGTTGACGCTAGAAAGTGCACCCAGCGACAGGAACACGGATTCCTGCCCTCTCCCCACAACATGGAAACCCCTCTCTCGCCTGTGGGACGGCGAAGCAGGAGAGGAGAGTCTCTAGATATGGGCTAGTTCCCTCTGATGTATCTTGTTTGTTTCAGGTAATGCAAAAATATAGATATATAGGTATACACTTGGGGGGGTGAAAAGAGAGAGAAAAGCTTGAAAACAAACAACCTACTCTAAAAGAGGTGATACACCAAAAACATGAGTGACCTTCCAGATCCACTCTCAGAATCAGACAAAACATACATACACTCAGATCTAGCAGAAAAGACCAGGTCTCTGGGATGACAGGGAGGTTCTTATGGAAAGCACAAGAAACAGGGACTCACCAAGGTGCTGAGAAACACACACTGTAAGTGACCTCACCTGTTCAATACCTCTGAAACAGAACTCTACTCCTGGCAGCAGCAGACAGTGGCGCTTCGTAGATCACAGGTTTGCTGGTGTTGAACCTGTGATAGCATCAAGAGACAATGACTGGACACAGATTAACATTCAATGCATACACTGACAGATCCATCCAAATAGAGGTAAGAAATATCTTTTATTGATTCAGGTGGGAAATTTGCAGAGCAGTGCTCTTTACAAAAGTCAGGAAGATCCCTAGAAAATGACTAAGTCCTTGTATTTATAGCAGAAGATCCAAGGGAAGTCTCATTGAAAAGTGTGAAAAACACTATTGATGACGTCACAAGTCTGCCAAGACCATGCTGGTTGCCTCGTTTTGCGTGCTGGTCTTCTCCTTTGGCGGCTGGGCGGGTTTTTTCTTGTGCAATGCAGGGGAATTTTGCCGCCCTTATAGTGGGCGGCAATTTTGCCACCCTTTGCATGAACTTCATGTAGGAATACCCGCCGACGTTGGTCGATAAGCTGCCGATGGTGGCAATATTGCTGACGTCGGTTAAATTAGGCTGCCGACATCGGTATAGTTGTACTCCGCGCGGCAATTTCCCTTTCCCCGCCATGGGGCGGGGTTTTCCATTTCACCGCCATGGGCGGGCTTTTTCATTTTGCCGCCATGGGCGGGTTTTTTCATTTCACTACCATGGGTGGGCTTTTTCATTTCACCGCCATGGGCGGGCTTTTCTGGTTTTTTGTGCCTGCCCTTATTCTGCCGACGTCGGCGGTTCTGCCGACGTCGGTCTCTGTAAGGTGCTGACGACGGCAGTATTGCTGACGTCGGCCGATGTCTTTGCTTTTCTTTGTGTTGTGGGCGGCGAATTCGCCGCCCTCTACATTTTCTTCGTAGACGGGCTCATTTTACCCGCCCTTGTAGTGGGCGGCGAATCTGCCACCTTCTGCATTTTTTCTGCCTCTTTTTTGACTAAGTGTCAAAACTTCATTTTTTCCCCTTCTTCTCTTGCGGACGTCTGAAGACTCTGTCCTTCGCTGCCTATTCTCTGCAACGGCGCTGTCAAGACCTGAAAGTGGACCTTGCAACCTGAAATGACTGGGCCTGCGAAGCAGGTGTAGGAGGTGACCGAGATTTTGCCTGAGGGGCAAAATTGGGTCAACACTATACATGTAATAGATATAAAAATTCTCTATGTCATTAAGATTTCAAACCTTTTTATGGTTTAGAAAATGAGTGAGTAGAAACAAATATATGATCAAAATAAGGAATATGATGGTAAATATTTAAAAGGTAAATGATTTTGAATAATAACTTTAAATAGGGTGAAAAATAATTCATTTTCTATTATTTGACTATTTTGAGAGAGAAATAAATCTATATGAGACTTATCAAAAACTTAAAGAGCCAATATGGTGAGGAGATGATAATTGAGATGAGCCTACCACATTGGATGATCTCAGATACCATCTACCCTAGCTCAAGTGAGTTGGTTCAAACTAGTAGGAGAGGCCACACAATAACTACAAGCATGTAGATATGGGCTACAATCATTAATAGGGGTGGGAGAGAGAGGCATAGGAATGGTAACCTTTGGCCTAGGAAAGAGTCATGTATTTGGCTACCACTATTCAGCTAGGATAGGTATAGGCCTAGGTAGCTAACCTACAAGGATAGGTATCAAGCTTGAGATCTCAAACATCCTCATTTTAGTGTACTATTCAAAGGGGACTATCCAAGGCATCTATGGGCGGCATGGCTATGCCATGAGATAGACATGATAAAGCCCAACCTTAGATCTGGATCAATGTATTTTTGTATTTTGTATAAAAAACACATGATATATATATATATATATATATATATATATATATATATATATATATATATTCTAATTTGATAGTTAGATGTTGATCTTATGTGTTTATATTATGGTTTTAGTTGTGGATGCATGGATATATTTCTTTATATAGCATGTATTTTGCTTTTATTGTATATGCTATAATAAATATATGTGTTGTGTTTTCTTTTCTAGCACTATCTAGGACACATGAATGCTTAAAAATAAATAGGTAAAAAGGACTTGGCAAAGTATATTTAATAAAAAATAAATACACTACACACTATTTCACATTGGTAAATATGTAATAACAAAAATATGACTAAGCATAATAAACCAAAGAGTGGTAAACAAGAAGGAAAAAAATGTTTTTAAACCATGATAAAGGATGGCACCAAATTAAAACAAGTAAAATCATACTAAATCACATTGGAAATTATGAAAATAATGTAATAAAATGGAATGAACATGAAATAAAAATGGTGTAAAAAATCAATTAAGTCAATCAATCATACTAAATCATGTTGGGAAGTATAAAAGAGAAACAAAACTGGAAAAATGGTCTTAAATTAATCACACTAATTCAAGTTGGGAAGTATGAAAAACTTAAGAAAAGTGGTTGGATTCTTACATGCAATCAAAAAACAAGAAGATAAAATATTAAAGATTAATTAAGCATAAAACATACTAAATCAAGATGGGAAGCATGCCAATATTGTGTAATGCATAATCAATCACATATTATCTCATAATTGACACATGTAATTTTTTTTGTGATTTGGATATTGGAAAACTTTATGAGGAAGGCTAGGTCCTATCCATGGTCTTACACTACAACTCACAAAAGTAACACAATGAGGTAGAATTAATGTTAAAATACGGTAAAAGTGGATGTTTGGAATGGTACTATGAAAATTTTGGTAATTTGTGAGGAAGGTCAAGTCTTATCCATGGTATTACAATGTAATTCATGAATCAAATCCCTAGGGGAGTGATCAATGAATAGAACAATATTTATCAAGGGGGAATATTAGGATAGGGAGTGGAAAAGGGAATGTAAAAATAATAACATAGGCATATTATGATAAGACCTTAGGATACATGAGTCACACTAAGGACATGAGAAGACACTAAGTGACTAGTGACCATCAATATATAGAGGATGCATGTTTGCTATAGACACAAAGCTATGTAGAAAAATAAGCTAGTTACTAAGATCAATTCATAGAGGTATTTTTAAAAAATAAAATTAAAATTGACCTACCTTCCCACAACATTCTCCCCATTCCTCAAGACCCCTTGTAGATCCATTGGTCTACTATGAATATTGGGTACTTGCATGAGAAAGTAGGTAGCACTAAAATATTTTTGTTATTCTTCTTTTCTAATCTAGTGGCTTATTGCACCCCAATGGACCTCAGATATATCATGAGTCCAACTATGGAGTTTGATATTTGACTATAAACAAGAGACATTCTTAGAATCACATCATTTAGTGTGACTTGACTTTTTAAGGTTTTAAATATTGCCTTTTAGATCATTGCCTTTTTTTAAATGATTTGGATTTTTCATAGTTTTATGGTTATTATGATTTATCCTCATATGGACTTGGAATGATAAATAATGAGAGATAGAGTGATACACATGAATGAGATTTAGTATTTGGCTAAATTAATCTAAGTATCCAAAGACAAGATTGACTAGAACACTTAGGGTTAACTATGAACCAACATGTTATCTCAGGTCTCAACCATGTATATGCTTAGTTTGTGAAAGTGAATAAAGGGGAAAAAAGAGGAGATATAAAGATGACTGGTAAAAGGATATTATAATGAGATGGATGTTTTTCTAATTGATCACATGGAAAAGAAAGAATGACTAAAGGGAGAAAGGTTTTTATAACCAAGTCGCAATAATAATTATTCATGTTTATAGAGATAAGATAGCAAATAATCATGAAAAATAATAAGGTAATCATAAAAAAATTAACTTAATAAGAAAAATAATGAAATTATGAAAAAAAATCCATAAGAGAACATAATGGAATCATAAGCTATTTGTAATGAAAAAAAGTTACCATGTAAGATAGATAAGAATTTGACATAATGTCAAATTATATAAAATAGAGAAATGTAAAGTTGGATCACATGTCCAATCAAAATGAAGAAATAAATGTAATAAAACCATGCTTGTGTTTAGAATTATTGATATATTTATCCACACACATTATCCATAAAATCTGATAAGTCTCTATGAAGTTGAATGTGAACTGCAACTAATGTCTCATCTATCTTTAATGAAAGTTGAGAAAACACTTCATAATGACTCCCCTAGACAAAAAATGTAGGAATGATTAAAGGATCATGTTGATGAGGGATATCATGTCGGGGACTCTCAATAAAATGCATAGGAGTGGTTTCTATAGGAGATGAATGGTTCACTGGTAGGGAAGGTGCCATAGGTGAGGGACTCATGGGTAGAGAAGGATACACTAGTGAGGGAGGTGCATGGGTGAGGGATTAATGGGGTGAAATAACCAAATGAGTTGGACCCATTAGGGAAGAATGGGGAGCCTTATTTTGAGATTGGCCTATGGGAGGAAGGGTAAAATGTGAAAGAATGGTTAGGAGATGATCTTTAAGATGTTGTTGAAGGATGCATCAATGAATAGTGTGATGTGTTCCATATTAGTACCAAAGATAATATACCTCTCTATACTTATTAATATACTTTGGGGTAAATATATCCTTGGATAAGGGATGAGGAGTAGTGGGATGCAAGGTTTCAATATATTATCAAAACTTTTGATAATACATGGAGGAATTGTTATTTATGTCATGGAAGTAACATATACACTTGTGAGTAGTCTTAGTAGGTGTAATCATAAGAGGAGTGGAAATAGAAACTAAGGAAGATTGGTATAATGAAAAATATCTATTCTAATGATAAATAAATTTATGAATGTCATAATAAGGTTGATTGGCCCATTTGGTAGGCGAAGGAATTAGCTATGGTAAAGGGAGAAAAACATCATGAAGAGAAGGTGGGGATGGTGGTGAGACTAGATAAGGATTGACTAAAGGATAAATAGGATCAAAAGAAATAAAATAATCAACTATAGAGGGAGTGGGAATGGGATCAAAACTAGGCTCTATTAAGGGAGGGTAAGGTCCATATAAAGCTGAAGGACAATCGCAAGCATCCCAGGCATAAGTAGGCTAGATGGGCTGTCATATCTAGCAAAGTGATAGGGACCAATCATAGCACAATCCATAAAAATAATCCTATGAGGTTCTTAATAAAATAGCGGTGTGCACACCATCTCTACCCTATGATAAAGAGGAAAAATACTAAAATTAAGAAAAATATAATATGGAATACTAGAAGATATAATGAAAGACTGAAGTAAAGAGGAATGATAACAAATAAATTTAGCATCTTAGTCCTAAATTAGTTATCCTAAAAATGGATCATCTAATGTACAACCATCATCATAATTAGGTGTATGAAGATCAATGATGTAGGTATGGATGACCTTGTCATCTAATGTTGTGTGGTGAATGGAATGTCAAGTCTTAGTTAAGACAATAGGGATGTCATCACAAGGTAGTTCCTGGGAATGAGGTTGAAAAGAAGTAAAAGTTGAGAGAGGAGATGAGGTGAGAGATATAAATTTTTAATCTTGAGATTGATCTCATCTGGCTCATTATCATCAAAATCTAGGAGGTATATTCTTGATGAGTTTGGGGTGACCATTGTAACCTTAGGTGGAATTGATAGTAAATTTAAACTATTTAGGCTCACAAAATGGAATGATTGGAAAGGGTTCAAGGGTAGGGATATTGAAAACACCATTGCCTTGGAATTGTTTGAAATTTTAAGGGTTAGTGTCACCTTGAATCCTATAAATGGCTCCATTATGAGGAAATAACACATTAGAAAACAAAAGAGGTAATTGATCTCATACGATGATTCCATGGCCTACCAAGAAAAATGTTATAAGATAGAGGAAATTTGAATATCACCACCTTCACATGAGTGGTGATAGGTGGGATAATAACAAGGATCCACACATAACCTAAATGAGGCATTTTCCTTCATTCACAACATTGACATATTCCTTGTGTGGATTTAATATTGTATTCATAATATCTAAGGGTTTTAATAAAATCAAGGGAGGTAACACAAGTACCAAAACCCTCATCAATCAAGGCATGCTTGACTTAGATATCACCAATTCAGACACTGATAAAAAGAAGAGGATCATCGACATGAAGCAAAATCTCATTATAAATCATAAAAATAATAGGGAATTTGAAGGAAAGAGAAGTGTTCATTATCTCATCAACATGTATGGACATCTCCTCACATTATTACAATATTATATCTTATGATCTAGATAAGGTGGCTTCACATCTTGCTAGGGGAGGACAAGGGATGCTCATTTTGAATAAGAGCTACATAAGATGGTTATAATGCCATAGAGAGGTCTACATAAGTTTGAGAAATGGGATTTAAGATGGGAGTTTAGTAAGTTCCATGATAGGATCCCACTCATCATAGCCTATTAGAGGACTATTAGAAAGAGGTACATAATGTTTAAGGAGGTCCTCAAAAGGAAGAACTGAAGTACATGTGAATTTATGTTGATAAGTGGTAGAAGGTTTAATTAGAGGACAAGTTTGTTGATTATCTTGAGGAGATGTTGTAGTTGATGTAATTTTGGTTTGAGAAAAAATGTTGATATAAGTTTGAGTATCATTGGTGAGAGGTAAATAAGCTAGAGGGATGGTATAAATGGTATGAGAAATGTTATCCAAGGGGGGTGTTGGTATTGTCTCATAAAAATATATGAGGTCTTCTTTCCCTAACTCATTTAAGTGAGTTAGAGAAGAATATTGGATAACATGAAATATACAAGATAGTTGAGGTGTGTGCATAGGTTGGGGATCAATGAAAGAAACCACCCTTTGCATAATAGTCCTATTGACCACATTCTCTTCAAGAGTTGGGTCAATAAGACTATCAACATTATTGGTATAAGGGGTAGTCTTGTCTTGGTTATCTTGGTGATTTGGAAGAGGATATTTATAGATGGCCAAATGATCATTAACCTGATTCAAATCTTGAGATTTAGTTTGTGTTTCATGGGATTTTTAATCAATGTCATAGGATTATTGGCATTGATGAGTGATATAATCATGTTCAAAATTGTGACCAAGAAGGAAATCTATATAAAAACTATGAATCTACCTATATGTCTCATGAGAATGACCCAACTAGCATGAAATTGACAAAATTTATTGGGATCATACCAAGATTTCATGGGATGAGTGGGATCAAGTTCTTGTGGGAGAAGCCTTGGTAGATAATTTGGTAATTCTACTAGGGATAAAGGTTTATGAACATTGATGTTTTTGGTTAAAGATAAATGAGAATTGGTGATGTGGTTAGGAGGGGAAGCTTGTTCTAAAGTTTGGTTAGGAATAATAGGTTGAATAATATGAATGGTATCATAAGATCTGGTAAAACCATCATCTGTAGCATGATGACTCTTATTCTTAAGTAACATGTGGGTACTCATAGAAGGTTGGGATGGATCAAATTGATATATAATTAAATCTTGATGCTAGGCTTGGTCAGTGGCCTCTTCTAAAGTATGTAGAGAGAGATTTTAGACCTGATATTGTAACTTAGGAAAAAGAGCATTGGTAAATAGATGGAAAATGTTATCATCTATCATATTATGTTCATATTTGTTATACAAGGTCTTACATCATTTAATGAAATCTTGCGTGGTTTCGGTCTCAAGTTGTTTATAATTTATAAAATAGGTCAAGGTATTCTCAAGGAGATCACTAGCTTGGAACTCTTGGACTAGAGCATTAACTAAATATTCCAAACTAGTAATAGAATGAGATTTGAGTTGGTTTTACCAATCTAAAGCATCACTCATGAGATTTTTTTCTAATAGCTTCGTAGTGGAAAATGTATTTAACTTAACCCAATATTTTTATAGATTTCCAAATTTTTTAAAATGAAGAGTAGGATTGGTTAACCCATTGTAAGAAATGGTAGCGGTGATACCTCCTATATCGTTATTAGTAATTTAAGATGTAAGAGTCTCATTTTGAAGATGATTTATTATTTTATTAATAAGGGGAGGTTGAGGGATAAGATTACCATGGGAATCCCAAAGAGGAGATGGCGGAACATTTTGATTATATGCGTCCCATGGCATCTATTGAGGGTGGGTTTGAAGATGGATAAGATTATTTTGGATTTGCATCATTTAATTTGAATTATTAATTTGTAAATCATTCATTTGGTTAAGAGTTTGTTATAAGAGTTGATGCATTTGAGCTGCATTATTATTTGAAGCATTGGAATTGGTAGTAGTGGCTTGGGTACCATTATGGGTGTTAGTAGGATCTTGAGAAGAAATATTAGTAAGTGAGGCACTAGTGGCATAGTTTGCTTGTGTCAAAATATTGAATAGTAGATGGATGATAAGAAGTAGAACTAGAAACATGATTACCATGGGTAGAAAATGATGCACTGGTGGAAGAATTGAGAAGAATGGGTCTTGGAAGAGGCCCACTTGATGTAGAACCTATCATATTAGTAGAGATACTAGGCATAAAGGTAGAGGAAGAATTCATGGTATGAAAAGGGGTCAACATAGAGGGAAGAGTTTAAGAAGAAAAGAGGCTAGTATCCCCAAATCTATGTGAGAACGTGGAAGAAGGTGAATGGGGTTCCTTGACTTGACCACTTATCATGAGATGGTAAATAGTATAAGGATATTTTCTTTGATGTTGAGAAAACTGATTAATGAAGAAGAGAATTTATGGTGTATACTCTAACTTGAGTTGATCTTCAAGTGAGAAGAGAGGATTGTGAAGTGAAGAAGAATGAGGAGGGGTCCCATAATTTGTAGTGTGAATGGATTTATGCACATTACTTTAATCTATGATATGAGATATAAGTTACTTATGGGACAACCTATTAAGGTTGGTAAGACTCATCATATCTATTGAATTCAACTCAATTTTATCTTCAAATAGAAAGTTCATGATGAAGGAGATAGATTAGGGAAGACAAATTGATGCAAAATCAATGAGAGATAAAATTTATATAAGAGTATAGATTTAATTGGGTTGACATAGTAAATTAAGATAATAAGGGTAAAAATTTGACCAAGTTGACCTATTACTATAACCTAAGACAAAGGACAACCTGATAAGGATACAAAGTTGACCAAGTTGACTTAGTACTATAACTTGAGAGGTAGAAAGGAACCTAGGTTGACTAGGTTGACTCAATATTATAATCAGGGGAAAAGGCAGTCTATAAGAAACTATCTCAAATAGAATGACCATGTATTAAAAATAAGGAAAATTTTGTGATGTAATTTAAATCAAAAATTAGAAGTAAACATACAATTAATTGGGCTAATGAGAATGATCCAATTGGCACACATCACAAAACCTTACACCAATGTTGGCCAATGATTTTTTTTTACAACATACAATAATTAGAGATAAATCAATCAATTGAGAAGAAATTGATAACTAAATAGTCATCTTGAATGCTTTTATTATTATACAGTGGTATTTTAAGTGTGATAAAGAAGTTGGATGAAAATAGCAAACTAGAAAGCAACCTATGGATGGTTTCAGGACATTTAGGTTGAAAGGGATCTATGTTAGCAATGGTATTGACTTGGTATTAGGACCTACCCACTTAATTCATAATTGTGAAACAATAAAGGTGTTGAGTACTTTGCTAATATATACCATTAACCACATGTTTATACTTGGCTAGAAAACCAAGTTGGCTTCTCCCTTGGTGATAAAATCTAAGTAGGTAGGCCTTGGGTAGACAAATTTTTAGATGCATTTTGAAATTATGTGATTTGTTAGTATATGAAAGAAAGAGAAAAATAGTTCAACTAAATGGTATATTTAAAAACTACCTAATTAGACTATGTGAGCTACTCTAAGCATGCAAATAACTGAAAGTGAAAGTGTGAATTAATTACTAGCATATAGTTGTTAATTCCCACTTTAAGCATAGTATAGATTCAATATAGATGAAAATATATGCAAACATTATAGAACATAGTTGACAGGTTCACTACTATACTTCAAAAGCAAGATTCCATAAGAACTAAGTTAACCATATCAACCTAGTCTTTTAAAAAGAAGATAAAATACAAAATAAGGTCGACCAAGTCAACTAAATTTGTTGTATGATTGTAATTTTAAAGACTAAAAACTTTGAAAAATAGAACTATAAGGAAGAACTGAGTTAAAAAAGAGAGAAATAAAGGAACCTTGGTGGGTTGGAAGATGATAAGGACTATGAAATTTCTATTGAAGTGCCTTGAATATTGATTTTAAGTTTTGGCAATTGTGTCAATTGGGTCAACCTAGTTCTAAAATTCCCTATTTGTTAAATCTTATTTAAGATAATTATAATCGGCTAATCAACCTGGTTTGTTATCTAGAAGATGACTATAATACTAATTTGACCTAAATAATTTAGTTTGTTGTTCTAGAGCTAAATAAGAGACTAAGTTGACCTATTTAACATAGTCTATTGTCTAAAATTTAATAACAATATTGTGTCAACATGTTCTATCTAGTAACCTATATATGATAAGGACCTACATAGAAATAATAGAGTCATTTTGATATGATTACATGTTAAACCTGTGCACAAAAATTAGAAACTATATTGGCCTAGTCAACCTAGTATCATAAATATAGAAAATTAATAAAATGATATAATGAAAAGTGTGAAGGAAAACCTAAAAGGGTTAGATTCATGTCAAGTTCATCAAAATGTATGCAATTAGAAATACATCAGATCCACAAATCAATCCTAGCTTAGAGATGAAAGATCCTACTTACACTTCTAATTAGGGATATATCAGATAATTGATAACATGACCAATATAGATTTTATATACCTAAATAGGATATCTCTTATCATAAATATCACTAACAAGGGTTATAAATCCTCCAATTAAGTAAAACTATGTAATAGCACTAAGTCCTATGTTTTCATATTCATTATATTAATAACAAGTAAAGCAAAGAAATCTAATCTAGTGATTACCAATATTTATGGCACAAAGTGGGGGTAATAAACAACAAAAATAAACATTCATAGAAGATATATACTCATTTTAATGTATATGAAATCCTAATGCATGGAAGAGAAGTGAAAATGCATATCTATCTACTCTTACAAATGAGGAATAAAGTTAGGAATACTTACCTTTGAAGATGAACCCACCAATATTCAATCTCTCCCTTGGCCAAGGTGTTTTGTAAGAGGTTGTTGTGGTATGTAAAGATGAAAAGGATAAATTATCTCTAGGATACACAACATTTTAGTGCATTCAAAAGACTTCTCCATAAGACAAGATTTATATCTCCAAAGAAAGTATAAAACCCTAAGTTTGCTCCTCAAATATAATTGTGGATAAGTAGATGCATAATAGCTCTTAATTATTCTTCTCTTTTATAAATAATGATGAAATTATTGTGTATATATAGGTATATTTAACCCTAAACCCTTCCAAAAGTTTTAAATGATAGGGCTAACCAAGTCAACCTAGTATTGTTATTGACAAAAACTCACTAAATTACGAGCTAGGTTATCCAAGAGCCAACCTAGACCCTAAATAGGTTTTGGTAATAAGAGGAAAAGGTTGACCTTGTTGACCTACTCATGTAAACTATAAAAAGAGGTTTTAAGTTAGGAAAATGGGTAGTGAAGGTGGTAAAATACTAGAGGAGTGTGCAAAAGAGATCAAGCTTAAGGGAATGGTTTTTAGGAGATAAGTGTGTAGATAACAAGTGGAAAAAGGGACAAAAATCCTATGAATCATTAATGGTCTTCCCACCCTTTTCTTAGTGTACCCCTTAGGGCATGCACTCAGAGAGATTGAGACTCAACAGGTTTATACAAGATAGATAATGTCAGTAATTAATAAAAATTTGAAAATATTATGTGTATACAAGTACTAGGGGTTTATTTTCAAAAAAAAACATAAACACCATATGAGAATTTGTAGCAAGGCACAAAAATTATCAACACTAAAAAAAGATAAATGAAATAACTCACACATAGATAATAATAACTTAAGCACATCATAATCATGGCATACATAAAGTGACAAAGTGTTAATCCAATTAACCTAGCACTGTTGATCATTCATGAAATAAAATTAAACATATAAGAGACCCTTTTGTAGAAAATAGAGATTGTATTATTAAAAGAATGAAATGTTGCTACAATAATTGATCTGGGTTATTTTTATAGTCTAGAGTGATGAAGGCAAAATTGGTGAAATCTTGGCAATAATACAACAACACTTTATAATAATTTTTGGTTGAACCTTAAAATACAAAATGACTCTTCTATAAATAGATAAGGATTTGAACTCACCTCTAAAAAGCATGAGGATCTTATCCTAGGCCATGATGGCCACTCATTATAGTTACAAGTGTATTCCAAAATTTGAATTAAAAAAATCCCTATAAACCCACAATAGATCTACAAGGACCACTAGTTAACACATAAAGGTGTCTAAGAGGGAGTCACTCTTAACTACTTCAACTAGGTATTCCTAGCCTCTAATGTAGCTACCATGAGGTCAAACTACTTATAAATGTTGTCCAAGTTAATTGGAAGCTCCCTAAACATCACCTTGACTTGAGTTTACAATCTCTATTAAAATGTTACCCTGATGATTTTTTTATACCCAAAAGGTTTTATGGGTTATAACCTTTTAATTTCATTGTTATTATAGAAAGCTACTTCCATTCAAGCTTATACTCTATATACTTGGTTTAAGCTCACAATGGACTTAGTTGATATTTCCAACACCACTCGACATCATTTCTAGTTTACCTTAGCCACTTTCTTCCTCATAACTTGGTCTAATTAACCTAGGTGGACTATAAAATCACCTTGATAAAGTAAAGTACCATCCAAGTAGAATAATATATAGATATTGACCTCCTTGAAGTAGGTCAATATCTTCTCACCATCTTCCAAGGGTTTTATTGTAGTTCAGGATAAGGCAAACCACTCATCTATTTTTACTCTCATGTTCCTAGCATACATTTGGTACAACCCCAAATCTAATGTTGTCATCCGTTTGAGCTTAAAGAACATTCTATTATTGACCATTACCTATAGATTCTATCACTTTCCATCAATTTCCATGATCCTCTCCATGTATCACTACATTCAATATATAATTGCATCAATCTCAAACCAAGTCCCCACTACTTTACCCAATATCGAGAAAAGTAGTAAGAGGGTATCCTTGACCTACTTGATTAGTCTGATTGAGAACATACTCTTCAATTAGGATTTGACACACTAGAATTGGCTTTACATATCCTTGAGGAGCTTCTCAGACATGTCATGGGTAAGTTAGAGGATAGACAGTCGATCTTCAACCATATTATCATCTCTAGTAGTAGTCCTCACCTTGGTGAGGAAAAATAGATCTTGATGGGTCTACCATATCATTAAGTTCCCCTCTTGGATGAATCTTTATGTTAGCATTCTTTTCATACTCTTGGATGTTTTATAAAAACCACATTATACATTTAGGTCACCCTAGACATCCATTTATGGCACTTAAAACCTTGATACCAACCCTTGATTGACAGGGGGTGTAGGAGATGTGGATGAAATGGTGGTGAAGGGTGGAGGATGAGGTGGAGGGGAGATGAAGGAAATCAAGGGAGTGAAAGAGGAAAGGAGTGGAGGTGGAGGGGGAATGAGATAGAAAGGAGGGATAATGAAGGGAGATGCCCATGGGAACATTTGAGATTTACATTATTCCTGAGTGAGGTTCACCTAATTTAAATGTGTTGTGAAATAATAGAGAAGAGATAGGCTAGTTGAAGGTGAGACTATCTGGGCCTTAGGTAAGAGAGGGTACCATGAAGATAAATACTGAGGTGTTGATGATGATGCTTAGGGAGTGATTGAGACCTATTGAGGAGGTGAGATTAGAGTAGGACTCTAGGATGGATCTAAAGTTTGGGTCACTTTATGTTTATTTTTTGTCCTCTTTCTTAGGTCAGCTCTAGTTGTTGTGGTGGATGGTCTAGTTGGGATGATAGGGGTCATAGGGGCTAGTAATAGAGGACTTAGAGTTGTAGAGTGGAATGCCAAGTTGACTAAAGAGGGGACCAGTAGTGTCACTATAAGTGGTAATATTCTAAAGTATATAGTCACACCTATTATTTAGGGCATGCCTAATTGAGGTATCAAGAGGAATTCAAGCTATGAGATGGGAGGATAGAAAGGTAATAAGGAAGTGAGGATGCTCAAAAAGACTGAGGCCAAGGGTACCTGAGTGAAAGATGGAGGGGAAGTAATGGGAAATAAAAGGGTGGATCCAAACTGGTGGGCAGTATAATAAGGAGTTAGAATGTGGTAGTAACAAGGGGTGGAAGGAAAATTAGAGGAGATGGAGGAGTAAGCAAGGGAACCTAAATGGGTACTTATTGGGTACCTTGTTATGGGCTCACTCTTTAGCTATTAACTACATAAAATATTAGAGGTTGTGAGGTTAATGGGTGAATATGTTACACTTGATCTACCTAGTGTCATGTGGTATGGGTTAGCTTTATCATAACTTGGTCACTGGTGCTACTATAGGAGGTGAAAGAAGAGTGTGAGGAGCAACTAGAGGAGGTAGAGCTAGACTTTGAGTTTGAGGAGCTAGATCTTATGATAGAAGTAGAGCTAGATATAGGGATATAACTTGAGGAGGAGAAGGTATATGGAATCCTTATATTATTATTTAGGATATGTTTAAATATATTGGAGTTAGGTCCTTGAAAATTTGAGTAGGAGTTGGAGGACTTGTAGAGGGGCCTACCTAGGCCTTATTCCCCATCATCTTCTTCTTTGATGATGTCTAGGAAAACACCTCCTAGTCATCGAAATAGTTCAAATATAGATCATCATCATCATCATCATCATCATCATCATCATCATCATCATCTTCAGCTTGATGATTGTAGTTGATGCTGATCCAAGCTAAGTATTGCACTAAATGGTTTGAAATCACCCTTTTAGTGTCCCATTACCCAATCTTTCACTTTTCTAAGGTGAATGAGTCTCATCTATCCATTGTATTTTGTATCAAGGGGAAGTTATTGTATATGTATCTTCTTATGGTGATTGAGAGCTATGGGCATGCCTTTTTCTAACACTATACATAGAATATAATGATGCCATTCACTAATTGATAGGAAATATCCTATTCTACTAAGCATTCAAGTACATATTATGGAAAGTGTATGGGGTCTTGTAAGAAGCCTATGAATCAAATCACTATGTCATTTTTATACAACCATTAGTCCCTAATGGTGGTGATAGAGTCCTATATTACCATTAAGAGATGGGATGTTATAGATTCATTAGCCACCTGATGCACCACAAGGTAGAATTGTTCATAGGCATCCCAAACATACTAGTGGAACTAGTGGCTATACAACTTATAAAATACCATGTGGATAGTCAGGACACTAAGAACACATGTAAGAAAGGATACAGGCTTGAACAAGATCATCCCATAGATTTCATCTAGTAGGTATCTCATCATGTATAATTTGACTCTAATTTAGGCATCTATAATGGTGTTAACCATCTTGAATTTCATTAAACTTCTTATGTTTAGGATGTTCGAGTGAGTTAGGATCATGTGCATAAGGGTAACCCATATCTCATTGACATGTTGATAGTCTAAGTCTTTAAATAGCTGGTTTAGTAAGATCATGCTTAATTAGACCTCCTCCTAAAATGTGTGAAATGTGTAATCATTGATCTTATCCTTGTTAACCCACTTGGAGTTTGGGTTCTCATCCTTGTCTTGGAGGACATCATAGATTTGGTAGGTGTCCATCTAGGTTAACACTGTTGTTACATTGTATGAGAAAGAGAAGTCTGAGAAGGAGTAGTATGCCTTGAAGGTGTTCCCAAATATATTATCAATATGGTACTGATAGGTGGATGAACACACCCAATAATTTATACCATCCTACACATGGATATCCTTTTGGAAGATGTTGAATAATAGGTTATCATATGGAAATACTTATAGTTTAGACACAATTGTATAGAGTTTACACTTCTTATAGGACCAAATGGTATCCTTATACTTAGCTAGCTAGTCATCAACATTTGTAAAATCCTTTGAGACTTGCTCAATTACCTTAAATATGTCATTTTAGTGTTTATACTTGGTTAACCTATCAAGGAATGTGGTGTCCTCAAATTCTAGCTTAGCCTTTAGGTTTGAGGATGTAACATCCATTGGAGTAGGATGAAAGAGAAATTTAAGGAGCTTTAAGTGTAGAATGAATGGAATGCATGACCTCTATGTAATTTTGAAATTAATGAGTCAGATATTTTTGTATTCAATAATGGTAACCATTGATGGGTTTACATTAGTATTTATAAGCACATGCATACACCCCCTACATTAATGGCATTTGATAGCTCACTTGTTGTGAATTTGAATTTGACTTAGTGGATATATTTTCTCAATTTTTTTCTAAATCTAGAATTGAATTTTGGGCCCATGATATTCTATCACTAGCTAGATATAACAATGGTTATGGGATGTTTTCAAAACTATCCATTTAGGTCCAACTTCCCATTCTATTAATGCCCAACATGCAGTAGGAACACAGTCACATCTCTTAGATGATTCCTAGATAATTCTTATCATTTAACACATCATCCATTGATTAGTCTTCCCATTAATGGTCAAAACCTAGGCATGGTTTTGTACTCCATGTCATTACCCCTTGGTATGTTATGTGTCACTTGGTACATATGGCATACCTCAATTAGCTTTGAGTCTCATCCATACTTCATTTTTAGCTTCTTGGGTTAGAAGTGGTAACTAGTTCATCCTTTCACTAGATTATTTGGTAGCTTCCCATTTGGTCAAGCTCTCTTGGGCCCTAACATTTTTGATAGGTCTAGGTGACTAGCCTCTCTAACTCAATATGATGTGTTTCCTTCCCATTTGGTCAAGATCTCTCAATCTCTAACATCTTTGATAGGGCTAGGGGACTAGCCTCATTGACTCAATATGATGTAGCACCTTCTTATTTAGCTAAGCTATCATAATATCTTACATCTCTAATAGGTCTAGAGGACTAGCCTATCTGACTCAATATGATGTGGTAACTTCCAATTCAATTGATCTCTCCCAAAATTTGACATCTTTGATAGGTCTGGGGGGCTAGCCTCTTTAAATTAATATGCCATGATGCCTTCCCATTTATATAAGCTCTCCTAAACTCTACCATCTCTAATAAATCCAAGGTATTGACTTCTCTAACTCTATATTATGTGGGACCTTCCCATTTAATTGGTCTCTGCCAAGCTTTGACATCTCTGATAGATCTAGGGCACTGACCTCTTTGACTCAATATGATATGGTACCTTACCTTTGGATAGGCTCTCCCAAGCTCTAACATCTCTGATAGGTCTAGAGGATTTGCCTCTCTAACTTAATATGATGTGGTTCTTTCCCATTTGACTGGGCTCTCACAAGCTTTGACATCTCTAACAGGTTCAAGGGACTAGCCTCTCTGAATTAATATGAGATGGCACCTTCCCATTGGCTAGACTCTATAAAATTCATAAAATGACTAAGTAATAAAGATAATGCATTAAATATTACCTATCAAATATGGAAAAATTCAATTTACCATGGAGTACAATGAGTTTTTTGCTTCAAGAAGGGAAATTATCTTTAGGAAATTCAAGCGAAAATCAACCAACAATGTTATCACCATGATTTACTAAAAGAGAAAAAACATGACTTACTCTTTTATATAAATTAAAATAGGTGTATTATTGATTAAAGAAATCAAGGTGGGGTATATTATAAATATTTGAATAGGCATCATCAATAATAAAGAAATAAAGGACTCTAAATCTATGGTTCATAAAATTTACAAAGGTATCCCCCATTTTAGAGAAAGGGGGTGTGTTGGCCACAATAAATGGAAACTTTTGTGAGGAAAGTGATGAGAATAACTTATAACCTAACCAATTTCTTCTTCTTTCCTATCTCAACATAGATATTGTATAGGGGGTCTTTATTTTCCATAACAAAATGAGGCACTAAAGTCATGCAATAACAAGTATCATATTGAGCTTACATCCATAGATGAAAACCAATAAATGTGAAAAGTGATTTTCATTTCTGATTTATTCTTGTATTTCATTCAAGTAATCAAGGCTAGACTGGTTATCAAACTTCCTCATGGGCATTTTTGTCTTGATGGCTTGGGAAGGGGGAATGGCTAGGGAATTAATTTGATACCAGATGATTATCCATATCCTCAACAAAGATTCTTCTAATCCCATTCATGGTCTTGCTCCATTGTCAGCCAAGCTAGAAATCCTATGATGTATATTTCATATATATCCCTTTCAAGGTAGACTTATAATTTAGATTTTTCATGTTTTCTCTTTTCTTTTCTAATATTTCCAAGAAGAGATCATTAGGTATTAGTCTCATCCATTGAGGTTTCAAGACTAAGCCATGGGTTAATGGACAAGGAGGAAGTTATGAATAGCCAGTCAATCCTTGATCAAATTAAATAATCTAGTGTCTTCTAGAGCTATTATTTTAAGTGTAGCTTGTAGTCCATCCTAGGGTGTTGGTTACTCTAAAATCCACCTACTTCTCATCAATCTTCCTAGGTTTTAGCCACCACCTAAAGCAGTTGCTAATAAGGTCTAGACATTAGAGGAACATTGTAGAATAAATAAGAGGTTAGAGGGGAAAAACACAACACAAAAAACATATAATAGAAACAAACCCATGATGAAAAAACACACATAATCAAATTGAATCTATTTAATATATACATTACTACCTCCTACTCAGATTACTCAAAAACTACTTTGGAGGGGATAGCCAATAAATATTGCTTAAATAATTGTTCATTACTATAAGAGATAAGTCATTTGCCTCAATATTTTTGAGACAAAAGGAATTTTGGCCCAATATTTTATATTTTTGGTATGGGCCAATCTAGATGGGATCAAATTTCAAATGTTGGCATTTCTTCTCATGGGCCTTATCTCACATCAGGTCCAGGTTTGAGATTCTAAATGTCTTGACCTTTAACCTATTTTCAAACCACCTCTTGATTATGTCTTAGTGATTAATAAAGCTGAGTAGAGCTTCATCCTAGGCTTCTTCTAATTAAATTAGGTCTAGGAGTCTTGAATTCACTTTCTCATCTAGTTCCATGAATTATTGCATGAACTTATAAGTCAACATTTTGAGAGTGATCAACATGATTGGATCCAATCTATATATGAGAAGGAAAGGAGAGATTTTGAGGAATTCTTTATACCTAGTGAGATCTACCCATAAGATAAAATTTATCAATGAGTGTCATTCCTAAGGCTTCTCTCTAGTTGATTTATTGATGGTGTCAATTAAGTTTTTATTTGTGGATTCTACCAATCCATTCCATTATGGGTAGTGATTGGAGGAGAAATTTAGTTTGATTTTGTTATCATAGGCTCACTATATAAATTCCATGTATTGAAAGGTAAGGCCATTATCATATACTAAATAAATGAGGATGCCAAATTGGGTGACTATGACATTTTCCAGGAACTTGATAACTTTGGTAGCAGTGCTCATTTTCATTATAACTATCTTAGACTATATAGTGTATTAATCCATGTTTCTAAGGATGAATTTATGTCTGGATGATGAATTAAGGTAAATCACCCCCATGAAATCTAGTCCCCATTGTGAAAATGGTATAGATTATATAAAATGTTGTAGTGGAATTATGGTGTACATTTACATTTTATCAAAGGTTTGGAATTAGTGATAGAAATGAACATGAGCATAAATATATTTTAATAGTGTGGACCAATAGTAACCTACCCAGAGAACCTTGTGAGACATGATGTTTTCTATGGGATGGTTAGCTCCCACTTTTTCATGGAAACTTGCCATTATGTCCTTGGCCTCTTTTTCTAATACATGTTGAAGGAAAATTACATCATGGTTTCTTCTAAAGATAACTCATTTCTTCATCATATAATGCATAAATTTCAACTAGATTACTCTTATATGTGCATGGTTGAGTCTCAAGGGAGATATCCATAAAGTAAAAAGTGCATGACTAAGGCATACTAATCTGAGTGTCACTCACTTTATTGGTTGACTTGGTGTTTCACGATTCTAGGGTCTATCTCTATGATTAGATGGGTGAGGCCTTATCTCTTAACCAACTTGTACATCTTTATTTCCAAGTCATACCCTTGTAATTTTGTCATCCATCAACCTCTCTTTTCACCTAGTTTATTTTGACCCAACATTTATTTATATCCCAGTCTAGGACAATGGCATGCACTTTGTTCTAGAGGATGTAATGTCTAAATTTATTATATGCATTAATTAGGTCATAGGCATGTTTGTCCATGGTAGAATAATATATTTTTTCATCCTTAATATTAGTGCTCATAAAATTCATGAGGTGTTGATTTCCTTCTAACTTCTTGGTGAGGCAAGTAGAAATGGTGTGCTCTTAAGTGAAAAGGGTAAACAAGAAGTCATGTGTATAGTCCAAGATGATAAATACTAGGACTTGTATGATATCATATTTGATATCCTTGAAAGTGTTCCTTAATTTTGCTTACCACTCTACTTTAGCATCATGTTTCAACATTGCATTCAAGGGCTTCACTATTTCAATAAATATAGAAATAAAATTATGCACAAAGTTGATTTTCACACAAATTTTTTTTAGTTATTTCTTACTACTAGGTAAAGGTAGTTTATAAATTACATCCATCCTTTTGGGGTTGATATAAATACCTTCCTTTGTAATAATGTGACTGAGAAGATTACCTTTAGTGACATTGAACATGTTTTTATTTGGGTTTATGTAGATGCCATACCTTTTACATATTTCAAATACCCTTTTCAAGTGGTGCACATGATTTGACCTATATTTAGAAAGCACACTTAATTTATCCATATATATAATTATGTGTTTACCTATTAGTCCTTCAAAGGCTAATTCCATTACCTTTTGAAAGGTTTCACTAACATTGATTAGCCCAAAAGGTATTTGTTTATAAGTAAATGTGCCCTACTTGGTGGTGAAAGTAGTCTTAGTTCTATATCCTAAGCTGACTAAGACCTAGTTATAGCCTAAGAAGCCATCTACTAAGGACATCATCTGAGACCCACTCACCATTTAGATCACCTCATCTAGTGAGGGCAATGTGTAGTTATCCTTATTTGAGGCCTAGTTCAAGTTCTAGAATTCCATGCAAAGGTGAATTTCACCATTCTTATTTCACACCAGAACCAAGTTAACCACCTAGATAGAGTAATAGACTAGGAAAATTATCCCTATAGAGAGTAACTTGTGGACTTACTTATAAATCAAGGGATCTAAGATTGGGTTTATTTACCTCTATCTTTGTCTGAAAGGTTTTTATCTAAGTTTTAAGGGGATGGTGTGAGTAATTAATATCAAGTTTAAGACCTTAAGGTCTCCATAGGCTTAGGTAATTATATCCTTGTACCTTAGCAATAATCTCCATAACTATTTCAATTTGTAGTTCATCTAATCTAGACCCATGTTAACTATCTATGGGTTCTCCATAGGGTTGAGATTAACGAGTCATCACTTTTGGTCTTTAAACATAAGCCTTTTAGCCTAGAAGGTTGGGTATAATGCATCAAACACTATTTCTAGTGAAATCATTCCCTTCAAGATCATATTCCCATGAATTTTTAGAATCCCATCCCTATCCAACTCGATCTTAGGGTTATCTCTATTCTTTTCATCTATATTTTTGGCCTCAAATATTCCTTTATTTCTAAAGAATTAGATGATTTTTTGGTCATCTTCAAAGGCCTAGAAGCTAGTCACATTATCCAAGACAAAAGGATAGGGTATGAGTTACATAGAGAAATCTTATATCTTGGTGTAATCTAGAGGTGTAAGGTTCATCGTAGCCAATGTTAGCAAGTTTGCTACCTAGTTTTCCTCTTAAGGAATAAGGATGATATTAAATGCATTTAAAATTTCAATCAGGTCCCAAGATTTATGTTTATACCTTATTAGGTATGATATTTTTCATTAAAATTTAGTTTTAATATGGTTAACCACTAGTTCAAAGTCATTGAATACTCCTAGTTTATTTTCCTAATGTCTTAATGCAAATTGTAATCCTAAGATTAGAGCTTGATACTCCACTAGGTTATTAATGCAAGGGAACTATAGCCTATAGGATGTCATATGTTTATTTCATAAGGGATATATAATAAAAAAATTAGCCCTACTACTTTTTTTAGAGTGAAATTTGTCTACATAAAGATACCATAGGCCAAGTGGACCTGAGTTGTGATTATTTTGGTTTTTTGGAGGCTTAATGTTTGGTGTATAGATGCATAGGTCCAAGGAAACCAGGTTTATCTTATCATTAATGGAATTTTATTTTAAGGTCACATGTTTCATGTGGTTCCCTATCCACTCATATTTGGTTGGCTATTCCTCTCCACAACAACCACATATGGGAGAAATCTATGGCCATATACCTAATTAGGGATTTAAACCAACCTTTGATGAGGAGCATACCATAGGCTTTCAGGATGCCAACCACTTGAATGTATATAAAGTGTTAAATATTAGGCTCAGGTTCCAAATAGATGTATATGTTTAAAAACTCACTTACCACTTTTACCTATGAATTTTCCAACTAGACCACAACCTTATCTAATTTTATGGGGGCTAGACCAAGTTTCTCGCATATATTTACTAACATCACATTTGTTGAGGATCCAAAATCTAATAAGAAGTTATGAAAATTATTTCTAAATAATTGGCTGATAAAAATGAATGGGGGAACCTCCATATTATTCTTATGAATAATCACATTGGTCTGTGCTACTCTCAGCTTTGGTTGGGATTTTATGTCAAATACTCTAGCAGGATATCATGTTGCTCTATGATTTTAGCAAGCTCATGGAGGGTAATGCTAGCCTTAATATTATTCATATCCTCAAATACGTTATAACCCCATTTACTTTGGATTTTTGGGGTTTCCATAAGTTCCTTAAGGTCTTGAGGTCTTGGAGGTGGAGGATCATTCCTAGGATTTTGGTCTAGTGGGCTTGCACCATTATTTAAGGGGGTTGAGGTAGTAAAGGGTTGTTATTAATACCTACTCCTAAGGGTGTAGTTGATCCTTTGGAACTACTAAAATCATTTCACCTTAATAATACCATCCTCCATCTCATTTTATTCTTAGCTATGTAAATCCATGATTTCTAAAACCATAAAAGTACTAGGGGCTTTACCTAAGTTAGAGGATTATAGATGATTGGGGACTACCTCATATTCTTAATTTTCCTTTTGGAAGATCTCAAAAGTAGAACTAAAATTCATGTAGTCAAACTCTCCATGTGTTGTTATGTTATTCACTTGACACCAGTTGGGTAAGGCTATATCTAAGATATTAATTCAGGGAGCCTATTGGGTGAAGGTTGTAGTGGGTTGTGAGGGTGGTTGTAGCTCATGTTTGGTCTTTGATACATGACTTTTTTTTTGGAGATTTATATGTTAAAATTTCTCATATGTCTTTATAGCCCTAAAATGTCATTGATGATATTTTTTACCATCCTCTAAATGGCATCTAACTCAGTTTTAATGGACTCTTGAGGTGTGTCCTAGGCATTATTAGTTATAGCTAACATCCCCTGATGTTGATTCTGGGCAATCATATTTAGACCCCCTAGGTTTGAAAAACTTAATCATTGTTTAAAGTGGGATGACCTAGTGGGAGTTGATGCATTTTAGGGAGTGGCTAAGTCATAGGTGAATTTTGGTTAATGATAGGTAAGAAGTTTAATGTAGACATTTGTGGTAGCATATTAGGAGTGGGGGACATGGTCTAGCCCTTGGGGTCTAGTTGCCTTTCCACTTTGATGGATCCTACATATTATAAGGATAGGTCTATTATAACTGCATGCCTTTTCAATAACATGACCATGCAAGGGTCTAGAGAATTCTTGTATATTTCAAGTGTTATTTTAGGGTTGGGTTGGTAAAGTATGATTACCTTACTATAGATATTTTGTAACCTAACATTGAAATTTATAACAGGTTCATTTAACTCTCTCTTGATATAAACAAATTATAGGTATAGGATGTTAGGGTCTATTACTTGGCCAAATTAGGCAAGGAAATTAGAATTTAAATGGTCCCAACTTAGTAAAGAGTCTTTAGGAAGGTTTAGGAACTAGTCATAAGAAGAGTATATAAGGGTAAAATGGAAGAGCCTACATGCCACATCCTCATGTTATGCATTCAATATTCTCAAGGTGGTCTTATAAGAGGTTACGTGTTCCTCCATAGTTTATCCCACATGAGGGTTGAAATGAGGAAAATAGCTCTCAAGATTCTTGGGTAGATTACAGATGACTCTTAGGACATTAAGGGATAAGCCAACTAATTAGGCCATCTTAGGTTGTATATTTTGGATAGGTTTTAGAGATGAGATAATAGGAATCATGGTAGTTTTAGGTTGATAAGGCCTAAGTTTTCTATAGAAATATAGGGGAAATCACTCATCTACCTCTACAGGACCTATTCCTGATAACCAATGAACTAATCTCTAGCATGTTTCACAATCACATAATAGTTAGTACGTTATTACTAGTAAATCAAACCCAACTTATCTATAAAATGAAATGAAATCAAAATAATCATGAAGTATCTTAAGTCCCTCCTTCTAGTACCAGTTGTTGTTCACTCCAATATTATCCTTATCATGAGATTCCCATGAAATTGAGCATTCCTTGAAAATGGGAAGGTGGGGATAACTATAAAATTTCATCCTCCATTTTAGGACTAATGTGGGATCAATCCAAATTATAGCTATGAGTATTAGACTTCAAAAATGGAGTCTACATGAATAGTCTCTAAGAGATGTGCTTCACACAGGTTAAGGATACTTATGAATACTTGAGTATTGGGCTTATTCTTTCTAAACACAAAGGGGAAAGGGCATTTCAATTCCACTAAGCAAACACAAAATAGAGGGAAGGGTAAGGAAGAGAAGGGAAGCCTCCAAGTCTTAAATAAGATTAATTCAATGGTCATTAAACTAAGTGACTCTACCATAGTTATACCACTATAGATCGAGTTTCACTAAATTTATACCTTTAAAAACATATAGTGGGAAAAGTTTGAGGTAACTAGGAGTATGACTTCAATTTAAGTTCCTACTAACAATTAATACTAGGAGTTCATTATCAAAAATACATAAAAAAACATATGAGAAAATGTAACAAGGCACACAAATTATTAGCACTACCAAAAGATAAATGAAATAACTCACATAGTTATTATAATAACTTAAACACATCATAATCATGATATACATAAAGTGACAAATTATTTATCTAATTATCTAACATTGTTGATCATTTAAACATGAAGATGAAATGAAATTGAACACAAAAGAGACCGTTTTGAAAAAATAGAGTCTGTATTCATTAAAAGAGTGAAATAGTGCTACAATAATTGATCTGGGTTACTTTTATAGTCTAGAGTGATGAAGGAAATGCAAATGAAATATTGGTAATAATCCAACAACACTTTTGAGCAATTTTTGGTCGACCCCTAAAATATAATACGTCTTCTATAAATAGAGAAGGATTGGGGCCTCCAAAAAGAATGAGGATCCCATCTTGGGCCATGATGGCCAATCATTTTAGTTACAATTGTATTTCAAAATTTAAACTAAAAAAATCCCTATAAACATGTAATAGATCTATGGGGGACCACTATTTATCATGCAAAGATGGCTAAGAGGAAGTGGCACCTAATTGCTTTGATTAGGTGCTCCTAGCATTTAAATAAGCTACCATAGGGTCAAAATCCTTGTACATCTTGGCCAAATTCATTAGAGGCTCCCTAAGGATCACCTCGACCTAAGCTACTAGTCTGTGGGAGATTTGGAAAGTTTTTTCTATTAAGGTTTAGACTACACAGACTTGGTTGATTCTCATAGTGGACTAAGTTAACACATCTATCACCACTTGAGCTCCTTCCTAGTTTAAATTGACCACTTTCTCCCTCATAACCTTATTAAATTGACCTAGGTGGACTCTAAACACCCCTTGGTCAAGTAAAGTGTCATCCAAGTGGAATAACACAAAGATATTGACATCCTTAAATGAAGTCAATATCTTCTTCTCACCCTCTTTCAAGGTTTTTGTTGTAGTGTAGACAAGGCTAACCACTCTTCCATTACCACTCTCATGTTCCTAGCATAAGTTTGGTACTACCCCAAATTTGACGTTGGCATCAATTTGAGCTCTGGGAATATTCCTTTGTTGACCACTACCTATAGCTTTTGGTACTTCCCATTGATTTACATGATCCTCCCCATTTATGCCTATGTCTATTATATAATTATGTCAATTTTGACATGATTCCCCACTACTTTCCCAAGGATTGAAAAAATTAGTAGGAGTGCATTCTTGACCTATCTGATTAGTATGAATGGGAATATACTCTTCACTTGGGCTTTAAGATTATGTAATTGGATCTACATGTCCTCAAAGAGATTATCAGACATGTCATGGGTATATCAAAGAATGGATAATGGGTCCTCAACTATATTCTCCTCTCTAGTATAATTTCTCACCTTTGTGAAGGAAAATATATCCTAATGGGTCTACCATATCATAGGGTTCCCCTCTTGTGTTAGGGTGTGTTCACATTATTAATATGTATTATATTGTTATTCAAACATGAATATTTATATTTTTAACAATATTATGTTAATATTTTTATGTGGTATATTATTTTTATGAATAAAAATAATATTATACAAGGTGATTTGATATAGTTGGTTGTGTAGTTAAGGGTTTATAGGGATCTCGAGTTCCCCATATTTAACTCATGCACTTCTTATATAAGTGCATTGTAATATATAATATGTAGTAGTGAGTTGAATAATTGAATAGGTGTATTAAAATATTATTGTGTGAATTTTTTTGTGTATTCAACTTTCTCTATGTAGCTCTGATCTTCCCCAAAATCTAGTATCAAAGTTATCTGTTGATGCACTTATTGTGCTCCCTATGTCACTAGGGAGTGAGGGAGAGAGTAAGAATCTCAATTTAAAGTCTTGGAATGAATTTAATATTGATTTTTTTATACAAATATTTATGGGAATAACACAAATAGTAGAGATGTGGTCACCACTTTGAAAATCTACAAGAAAACCCTACTATAGGGAAAATAAATGTTTATGGACTGACACTTTTCTTGCCAATCTTTGTGAATTATCTTAATATTTGCTAATTGATGCCCAAAATACAAATTAAAAATGGATATTTATAGCATGATATAACCTAATGTGAATCATAGGTGGATCCAGGAGTGAGTAAGGTAGGGTAGAAAAGAGATTGTGCTCAAGATGACTAAAATGCCAATTCTATTATCTTTAAAGGCAAGGACACATGAAACTATCATAAACCAACCCTAGAATAATGCTCAAATATAAATAAATATTTTTGAATCTTTTGAGGAATAAAAATGTATATATCTAACATCATACATTACACAAAGATAACTCCCTCATAGTAAATTACATGAGCACATCTACTAGTAAATGAGATGAAAACAGAGTAAGTACACTAAAAGATTAATCAACCTAACATTAATATTAAACTGACAGATGCATGTATATAATTTAATTTCCAAATTATCTTGAAAAATTAAACTATCAATCATAAAAACACACACAAAATAACACTATAGACAAACTCTCAAATTTTTTGGCTCTTTGTATCAATTTTTGCAACAACTATTTTCTAGTTTACAAATGAAGGGAAGGCCCCTATTTATAGGCTCAAAATGCCTAGGAAAAGTTTGAGTGGCCCCATAAATGGTTCCCAAATATAAAAAAGTGTATTTAACTACCACACTATAATGTAATATTCCATATTTGATTCTACAAAACATAATAGAATATCATCTATGGGTTTGAAGGTGGTTGTTGGCTTACTTGTTTATTTTGTTTTTGTTGCCTATATTTATTCTTGGCCTCTTCTTTATTATTTATTTTAGTACATTCTTGGTAGACTTTAATTATTTGATGAAAATATAAGATCATGGGGATAAATAAATTAGGCATGTCTTGGTTTAGCTTTCCATGTTCCTTGAGTATTGGCTTGAGTACCTCATCAATTAATTCTTTCTTATATATCATCTAATTAGAAAATATAAAAATGTATATGACATCAATATATATTTTAAATAGTTACATCCTTCTTTTATTTTGCAATGAATACTTTTATATGTGCCCTAAACTCTTGGCCATCTATGAAGGAGCCATCTAGCTTGTTCACTCTAGTGATCATGGCATCCTTCAGTAAGTGGACTATCTTAAATTAAATTTTATCAAAGGATGTATTTGAATCCTTGATTTGGTTCAAAAATGACTTAAACATACTCCTCTTATTCATGATGATGGTCTATGTAGGCATAATGTCTTTAAGAGGTAACACTTTTAGGTCAAAAAAATTATGGCTTCTTGCCACTCTCACCAGTTTTTCTAACTTGGTGTCATAGAGGGATAGACTTTGGTCAAGTTTAATAAAACCTTTGGCTTGATTAATCTCATCCTCCTACCTTTTATTCATAACTTTTTATATATTAAAGACATTGATTACATCATTATTTATTTAAATCAATGTGCCTTCTAGCATTATGGGTAGTTTTTTCTCTTTCAACCTCTTAAGTTCTTGTTACATCCCTTTCATTAAGGTAATAGTTGATTATGATTGTGATTTCACTAAAGATATAATATCCTCTAAATAATATTTTACCTCTCCAAGGCTTGCCTTCCTATTCCTAGTTAAAGTGAAGAGTGGATCTTCACTTTCATATATCACAGTTGAGATTGATTGTGGTTGCTCTACTTGTCTTCTAATTACCCTCTTCATGGTAATAATGTTAGTGTTAAATATCATGACAATTTTGGTTTCAAATTGGATTTTCATGAGGCCTCCCTTGCCTTATTATTTTAATCATGTCCCTTACCCAATTTGGGGTTGCTCTACTTTTTGGTTCACTGGGAGGTGGTTGTAATGGGAGTGCCTAGAAATAGGAAGAATTTAGGGTTGTATATGGGATATACAAATTAGTTGGGTCTAATTGCCCCAATGGATCAATAAAATACTTAGAAAGGCCCATTTTGAGAATGAATGAGTGAAACATTGAATTCCTAATCATTTTAGCTATTATGGTGAGTAGAAGTGATTGTTTCCAAGGGGTAGAACCCATAACTTGGCTAACACTAGTACTTTGGGAGACCAGTGGAGGTGGAATGTTGGTGTTGGCATGGGAGATGAATTGGGGAATGATTCCCTAAAGGAATTAGTGGTGGGGGATGAGATCATGGGAATGTGAGAAATAACAGAAGTAGGATTAGTTATGATTTTTAAAATAACTAAGAAGGAAGGTAAGGTGTAGTACTTACATTAGGAGTTTGGGAAGATGATGAAAGAGACATTATTCCTCTCATTATGGTCCTAGGAGACTTCTTCCTTGTATAAAACTTTTCAACCATCCTTCCAACTAATGTATGTAGTCCTTCCATCAAAATTTCAATTCCTAACTACTCTTCCTCAAGATCAATGATATTAGGATCCAGATGATCCAAGCCTTGTGTGGTAGCTTCTACAGTAGATGTGGGGATAATTATGGGCTCTTACAAAAGACCTAATTGAATTATTCACTTTCCTTACTTGGAGATAAGAGGTATGTCTTGTCCACTTTGATTAGTCTGAAGTGGGGGCCTGTAAGGTCTATTTATAATAAGAGGAACACTATCCTCTTCTTCCTTCTCCTCATAATCCACAATTAACATGATCCCATGAGTCAGTGGAAGTTGAGGATTCACTACATCTTATTTCTTCCTTTCTTTGTCAAGCCTAATTTTAAGTGGTATATTATTACTTATAGCATTTCTTAGGATGACTTCTTCATTAATTACATAAAGGTATATCCAGTTATGCACCTTGTCCTAGTGCTTATATTTCATAGTTACATCCCTTTTGAACTTAGTGAGGTGTTTTTCAATGACTTGGTTTGGATTCCACATCCTTTAGTCATCCTTGGGCAATAACTATGAGTCCTTATACCTTGATACCACTATTATGTCTTTCCATCTCATTATCTTAGTCATACCTAGTGTTATATTTATAATCATTGAGAGGGGTGGGGGTGAATCAATGAGCCCAAATAATCCAACTTCAATTTCAATATTTACAAACACTTAACTAATTACCACAAGCATTCATTAAGAATACATAATATTCAAAGCAATGAATAAGAGGGACAATGTAAGATCAATCACATAACACATGACATATGTTGGAAACCCTCTTGGGGGAGAAACCCCACTAGAACATGCAATTAGACTAATAACATATAATAAAAAGAACTAATTTAGACCAGTAGGAACTAATCAAGTAACTTTAATCCCTATTTAGTGAGACTACAATCCCATAAGGTGTTATAACACCTATCTAGCTAAGCTAAAACAACAACCAAACTTTTAGCAAGATACACCTTGCAAGGAGGCTATATCCACCTTAGATGTTGAACTTACACAACACCACATATTAACACATCCACCTTTGGACTAATGTCTATAAAACCTAATGATGGGCTTTTGCTTATCACTCTTTAACTTTTCTCACACTTAATTTGTAAGAGCACTATTCTACCAATAAAATTATGACCTGTAGGTCATATAAATAGTCCTTAATCTATTATTCTCTTAAGCTCATCCATTGGTAACTCTACTACTCATTTTATCCATAATTCACACACATAAGCCTCTCTCAAATATCTCACACCAAGTCTTATAAGTTTAGAAATCACCATCTTTGATTTCACTATTTATGATTAACACCATCTTGGTTGACCATTAGGCATGACTTAACCCTTAAGGCATTTATCTCATTGAGAAATAGCTCAAAAAAATCTTCATAGATCATCTATAGCATTTATGGGTCACCCTTAAGTACTTACACCTTTTAATAAGGCCCTGTTAAGGTGTGGAGCCTAAAAGCTTCACCAAGGAGTGCATTACCAAAGTTGTAGGTTTACACAGTCACCGGCGTTGGTCAGGAGCGACCGACGTCGGTCAAGATCATTTGAAGAGATGCCAGCATCAGCAGGGATCAGTTGACGTCAGTCACAGGTGCAAGCAGGTAGGAACTGGCATCGGTTACCTATGCGTCCAGAGAGCTATTTTCGAGGACAGAACCGAGTGTTTGCATGATGAGGTTAAGTTGTAGTCTTAAGTCTGTGTCTCTATTATTATCAAGACTATTTTTAGAGCCCTTGTTCAAGAGGCTTAACTATTTGTTGTAAGTGCATGCTCAAGTTTCCTAATTTTATATGTAGGAAAGATCTTCTTAGCTTATTGTAGTAAAACATTGTGAATGTTGAAGAACATTACAGAATTGTATAGGTGAATCAATCCAGGTTGTTGGAGTTGATTGTACTTGAGAGAGAGAGCTCTTGAGGGAAAGAGATCTAGAGAGAGATCTTGTTTATCTGAGAGAGGTGTGGAAGAAAGAAGTTTCTTCATTTGTATTCCTTCTGCAAAGAGTTTAATACAAGTTTTCATGGTGGTTTCTTGTATCTCTTGTTCTTTGCTATTTATCATTCTAGTTACTTATCTATCTGATTTAATTTCATAGTTTATTGCTTTCATAAGTGTAATCAAATTGTTGGTTGATCCCCAACAAGTGGTATCAGAGCTCAAGTTCACTAACAGGTGGTTCAAATCTGTGTAGTGTGTATTGATTACAGGTTGCTCACAGAGGTTTCTGCAAGGATTTTTATTTGAGTGGGAGAAGCAATGGCAGAAAAAAGTAAGCTGAGAATGGAGAAGTTCAATGGCAAAAATTATTAACATTGGAGAATGCAGATATAGGACTATCTGTATTAGAAAGATCTATACTTACCGTTAGGTGGGATTGCAAAGAAGTCCACAGACATGGATGATGAAGAATGGGAAGTTCTTGATAGAAAGGCTCTGGGGTCTATAAGACTGAGTCTAGCATCTACTGTGATATCTAATTTATCACTGGCAAAGTCTATGGTAGAGTTGATGACTACAATTTGTATGAAAAACCCTCAGCTTCTAATAAGGTATATCTTATGAAGTAGTTATTTAATTTGCGTATGCAAGAAGGTGGATCTTTATCTAATCACCTGAATGATTTCCATGGAATTGTTAATCAATTAAGTTCAATAAATATTGTGTTTGATGATGAAATAAAATCTCTTTTAATATTATGTTCTTTGCCTAAAAGCTAGCATAGCTTAGTAATGGCAGTTAGTAATACTGCATCTGCTTCGAATATTTTAAAAGTAGAGGATGTTGTTAGTGTTATCTTAAATGAGGAAATTCATAGGAAAAGCATAGAGGAAACATCAAGGAATGCTTTAAGTTTTGAGAGCAGGGGAAGGCAAAAAGAGAAGAGCAAGAAGAGATCAAGATCTAAGTCTAAGGTGAGAGGTAGATCCAAATCCAGAAACGGCAGGAGGCCACAATGCTGGAATTATGGAAAGATGGGGCACATAAGCAGAGATTGCTGGTCAAAGCCTAAGGAGGACAATCAACATGAAGGAAAGGAAGAAGCAAAGGTTACAGGTATTGCACAAGATGCTTTAATATTCTCTTTGCATAATAATATAAAATTTTGGGTTTTAGATTCTAGTGCATCTTTTCATGCTACCCCTAATAGAGAATATTTTAGTGACTATATCCATGGAGATTTTGGAATAGTGTACTTAGGGGATGATGAGCCTTGTAAAATTATTGGCAAAGGTAAAGTGCATCTGAAAATCTATAATGGCAACACATGGGTGTTGAGAGATGTTATGCATGTTCCTACCTTGAAGAGGAATTTGATTTCTGCAGGAAAGTTAGGGGATGAGGGTTGTACAGTAACTCTCACAGCTGAATCTTGGAAGGTGACCAAGGGTGCACTTGTTATGGCCAAAGGTAAGAGATTAGGTACTCTCTATTTATGTAATTGTGTTACTAATATTTCTCCTTCTGTATTATCTACTTCAGATGTGGATGCTAAACTATGGCACTCAAGGCTTGGCCACATGAGTGAGAAGGGGATGTCAATTCTTAAGTCTAAAGGTAAGCTTTCAAATTTGAAAAACATAGATCTGGAATTTTGTGAGCATTGTGTATTTGGAAAATAGAAGAGGGTGAGTTTTCTCAAGACTGGGTCAACAAAAAAGAGGCATAAGTTGCAGCTTGTTCACACAGACATGTGGGGACCGGCTCAGGTATTCTATTGGAGGATCATAGTACTATGTTACGTTCATAGATGATGCTAAAAGAAAGGTATGGATCTATTGTATTAAGAAGAAATCTGATGTATTTGAGACTTTTAAGATTTGGAAAGCTATGGTTGAGAATGAAACAGGCAAAAGATTGAAGTGCCTGAGATCTGACAATGGTGGTGAGTTTTGTAGCTATAAGTTCAGAGATTATTGTTATATGCATGGAATCTATAGGCAAAGGATGGTTCCAAGGACACCTCAACAGAATGGAATTGCTGAAAGGATGAATAGAATAATAATGGAGCGTGCAAGGTGTATGAGATTGCATGATGGTTTGCCCTTAGAGTTTTGGGCAGAAGCTGTTGACACTATAGTGTACCTGATTAATAGATGACCCTCTATAGTGCTGGATGGTATAATTCTAAAAGAGGCATGGATAGGTAAAAAGGTAGATCTTTCATATCTCAAAGTTTTTTGTTGTGAAGCTTTTGTGCACGTAGATAAGGAAAATAGAAAGAAGTTGGATGCTAAGTATATGAGGTGCACATTCATTGGCTATGGCTCAGATGATTTTGGTTTCAGATTTTGGAATCTAGGAACTAACAAGATAATTAGGAGCCATGATGTTGTTTTCAATGAAAAAGTGATGTATAGTGATCAGATGAAGAATTTGAATCAATCTGGGCAGAGCAATGGAGAATTGGACGAGGTGACGGTCCAAAATGAGCTCGCAGGAAAAAGAGATAATCACTTGCAGGAAAGCATAGAGATCGACGTCAGCAGGGTAGGAACCGATGTTGGTAGAATAGAAATCGATGTCGGTCATACAGAGACTGACATCGGTAGGACAGGAACTGACGTTGGTCAGGAAGAACCAGCATCGGCCAGTAACAGGTCTAGAGGTGACCGAGGTCGGTCACTGTCAGAGAATTTGGGTGGACAGTGTGTTGTGAACGAGTCTCAGATGCCCATCAGGAGGTCAGAAAGGGTAAGTAAGCCTCCAATTAGATATTCTCTTTCATTATTATATTTATTGCTAACTAATGGTGGAGAACCAGAGAGTTTTGAAGAATAATTATAGGTGGAGTCCAAGAGTTAGTGGGAGCGTGGCATGGTTGAGGAGATGGAGTCCTTGAGAGAGAACTAAACATGGGATTTGGTTGAGTTACCAGCTGGTAAGAGGACACTGAAGAACAGATGGACCTACAGGTTGAAGGAAGGTGAGAATGGACAGATGAGATATAAGGCCAGGTTGGTAGTGAAAGGATTTGTATAAAAGCCAGGTATTGCTTTTGGTGAGATTTTTTCTCCTGTTGTTAAAATGACTTCTATATGGGTTGTATTGTCTTTGGTTGCTATTGAGGATTTGCATCTTGAGCAGCTAGATGTTAAGACAGCATTTCTTCATGGAGATTTAGATGAGGAAATATACATGGAATAGCCGGAAGGATTTGAGGTCAAAGGTAAGGAGAAGTTAGTGTGCAGATTAAAGCAAAGCTTGTATGGCCTCAAGCAAGCTCCTAGACAGTGGTATTTGAAATTTGATAGGTTTATGACTGAGCATGGCTACAGTAGGTGTCAATCTGGCCATTGTGTGTATTTTAAGAGATTGGATAATGGTAGATATATTATTATATTATTGTATGTAGATGATATGCTAGTTGCAGGATCACACATGTAGGATATCTCTGAGCTTAAGGTGAAATTAGCTCAAACATTTTCCATGAAGGATTTGGGAGCAGCAAAGAAAATCCTTGGCATGAGCATTAAGAGGGACAGGAAAAATCATAGGTTGATTTTGTCTCAAGAGGATTATGTGAACAAGGTGTTGAAACGGTTCAACATGTAGGATGCAAAATTGGTAAGCACACCTTTGGCTGGACATTTTAAGTTGAGTAAAGAACAATGTCCTAATTCACATGATGAGGTAGAGTACATGAGTAAGGTTCCATATTCTTCTGCAGTAGGGAGTTTAATGTATGCAATGGTGTGTACTAGATTGGATATTGCCCAAACAGTGGGAGTTGTAAGTATATGGCCAATCCAGGAAAGGAACACTAGAAAGCAGTTCAGTGGATCCTTAGATATCAGAGAGGAACTAGCAGTAGGCATTTGTGTTATGGAGGTTCAGATACTTCTCTACATGGTTATGTAGATTCAGATATGGTAGGTGATTTGGATGGCAGGAGGAGCACCACAGGATATGTTTTCACTGTAGGTGGAATAGCGATTAGCTGGATATCAAAGTTACAGAAGGTTGTTGCCTTGTCAACTATAGAAGCAGAGTATATTACAGCCATAGAAGCTAGCAAAGAGATGATATGGATGACACAGTTCATGGAAAAGCTTGGAAAGGAGCAAGAGAGTTGCAGACTATACAATGATAGTGAGAGTGCCATTCATTTGGCTAAGAATTCAGCATTTCATTCAAGAACCAAGCATATACAGCTTAGGTACCACTTCATAAGACAGGTATTGGAGGATGGTGAGTTGAAGCTAGAGAAAATCCATATAGATAGGAATCCTGCTGATATGTTAACCAAGCCGGTTACAAAGGAGAAGTTGAATCTTCATTCAACTTCTGTTGGTCTTCATGATTGAGTTGAAGATGGAGGAGCTAGAAGATGTTGCTATACAGGTACTGGTGTAGCTGTTTATCTCCAAGTGGGAGATTGTTAAGGTGTGGAGCCTAAAAGCTTCACCAAGGAGTGCATTACCAAAGTTGCAAGTTTACACAGTCACCGGCGTTGGTCAGGAGCGACCGATGTCGGTCAGGAGCAGTTGAAGAGACGAAGGCATCGGCAGGGATCGGCCAACGTCAGTCACAGGTGCAAACAGGCAAGAACCAGCGTTGGTTACCTGTGCGTCCAGAGAGCTATTTTTGAGGACAAAACCGAGTGTTTTCATGATGAGGTTAAGTTGTAGTCTTAAGTTCACGTCTCTATTATTAGCAAGACTATTTTTAGATCCCTTGTTCAAGAGGATTAACTATTGGTTGTAAGTGCATGCTCAAGTTTCCTAATTCTATATGTAGGAAAGATCTTCTTAGCTTATTGTAGTAGAACATTGTGAATGTTGAAGAACAGTACAGAATTGTATAGGTGAATCAATCCAGGTTGTTGGAGTTGATTGTACTTGAGAGAGAGAGAGAGAGCTTTTGAGGGAAAGAGATCTAGAGAGAGATCTTGTTCATCTGAGAGAGGTGTGGAAGAAAGAAGTTTTTTCATTTGTATTCCTTCTATAAAGAGTTTAATACAAGTTTTCAGGGTGGTTTCTTGTATCTCTTGTTCTTTGCTATTTATCATTCTAGTTACTTATCTATCTGATTTAATTCCATGATTTATTGCTTTCATAAGTGTAATCAAATTGTTGGTTGATCCCCAACAGGACCTTATAGCTCTTATAGGTCTCATGGAAATATATTCACCCAATTAACACATATTTGATCAAAACAAGAACATAGAACCACTTCTAAAAGTATAGGTCCACACTACATGACCCTTTAGTCATCCTTAGATTTTTACAAGCATCATTGCATTCTTTTGTGCAAGCTCAATCAACATTCTATGCATAAAATCACCATGAATGAATACACAGTCAACTTATAAACCTATGTTCATACTCATATTATTTTCCAAACCTTCATAATGTACATATATGGTCCTCATGGATTATACAACACTACCCAATAGCCAATTCATCAAGAGATACCAAAATAATATCAAAACTAGCTCAAACAATCTTCTTGGGTCACTTATAGTTCATGCATGAACACAGTCAAATTTGAACCTCAATATTTATGAATATACATACTTTCAAATCTTCAAATTTATATTTATATATGTGCCTTGGTTTCCTTTACATTTCTCTTTTCACAGCATGAATAAATTTTGCATAGATTAAAATATATAGCCAAAATATAGAGCACTAGGTTTTACCTTTGAAAAATTCAAATATTCAAATGCAAATGGTCACATTTAAACTTCAAAAAATTTACTCACATCTCATGTCCTCACTACTCAGATCAATCACACACCATGGATCTTGTCTAAACTTTAATACATAGAGCACTAATGCCCAAATTTTAAATCTTGAACATGTTGACCTCATCTTATGTAATCTATCAATTTTGACCTCAGTCACTCCATCCATCTCATGTACATATCTTATTCTTTAAAAATTCTAAATAGCTATCACATTGACCACTTGACTTTAATATACATTTACGATCACTATATATAGAATCACTTGCTCACCATTGATCCTTGGAAGAAGCTTGATCTTTATCTCTACTCAGCGTTAAACATTGAACACTTTGGAACCATCTCATTAATTCTTGACTTCTTAGAGAAATATGCTCCATCGATGTTAATTTAACTTTAACTTGTGCAAATTTTATTAGGTATGAGAACCTTACTTATCTACCTAGAAGGCCAATTTTGCATAGTCATATCTTTTTCTTTTCTCACTCACAAGTTCTCAAATTTAGACCATATGATCTCCTCACATAGGATCATCTAACCATGTGACAAAATAATCCTATAACCCTCACACTATGAGATATAATGACATTAAAATACTCACTCAAACTTTTCTACCATAGAGCCAACTATGTCAGAAACTTATCTAGAAGGCCAACATTGAACATGCGTATCTTTTGTCATGCTATAATGCTTGACCTAAAAATTAGTGAAAATTAACTAGGTAAAACTCTAAATAAACCCATATGATCACCTTCTCTTTAGATTTCCACACGTGTGAGATATTCCGCCATTAAATTGCTTACTTGACTCTTTCTTACCTCATATAAATTTGGCTAAGTATGGGAAAACATTGTCAAAATGCTTGAGAGCCAATTTTGTACTTGAATATATTTTGACACACTTAGGTGCATGACCTAATATTTAGTGAATAAAAACTAGGCATAATATTTAACAAACCCATGTGATCATTTCTTCCTAACTCATCCACATGTGGCAATGTTGACATCATCAAACTACCTACTTAGATTTTTTGCCACTGGACCCAAAGTGTCTAGATGAAAAATATGGATTACCAAATTAATTACACTTATACACATAATAATTAAAAGATTATAATACATCATAGGGACATATTTCACATGCTCAATACTCCATACTCATCCTTGAACATCTTTAACCATGTAAACTCTGAAGATCAACCAAACCTTCTTCAAGCATAATAGGAAAAACACATTACACACTTTGTCATTATCACTTAGACTATCAAGGTACTTCATCCACTCACTATGGAAACTCCATGACATCATCATGACATTAATAAAAATTATCTAACAATCTCCCCCTTTGTCTTTGATGTCAATAACCATCATATAACAATATATAGCTCACCTATTTCTATCTCTTCAAGCACTCTCACATATGAACTTTATCCCCTTTGACACAATGACAAAGTGGGAAAAACATATTCTTGAGGACCTAAAAATACCACCAATAGGATAGGGCCACCTTATAAAGATGATACAAACTCCCCCTTACTTTGATCCTACTTCTACTTGCCTTCATAACTTCCTCTTGCTTTATGTCAGCACTCTCTTCAACCAAGCACTAAAACCAATGAAGAAAGAACACAAAAAAAATTGGAATCTAGTGGAACTCACCAAGAAACATTTAAGAGTGACTCCCCCTAATATCTTTGAGCCATTTCACCTTTTAGGCATCTTCAGATCTCCACACACCATGAAGAACCACCACACATGATTACTAGCCTTCTCTCTCAAGCTACCACAATGACCACCAATATAAATTCATGCCACTCACCAAATAGGAAACATGCTCTCAATAAAATTTATAACTCTCCTTGCAACAAACATACTTTGCCATTTTGGATAAATTGAGCAAAAAAAGTACTCTTCTTCAAACTAGGCCTATATAGCCTCCTTGTAGCCTTACCCGAAACTTACATATCCCATAAATTTTTAGTGGACACATCTTCAAGACCCAAAACTTCATATCTAGAGCATTCTTATATACCCCCTCAATCACACAGAATCGTACCACCTAGGTCATCTTCTTAAACATACTTCCTTCACAAACTTATTAGACAATTAAACCTTCATATTAACAAAATCATGAATAACTTGAAAACCACAATCCTTCAAATCTCTATGAAGCATGATTTGATAACCCATTTTTACCATTTAACCTATTGAGAATCCTCAAACCTCAACTCATAATACCAACCACTTTTTGAGGATAGCTCAAAACTCTAGAATCTCAAAACAAACAAAGTCAAAAAACCACCATCTAGTCAATGCACACCTCTAAAACTTATTACACACTTGGAAACACCCATCACACACTTTTTGACCAAAAAATTGATCCACCATAACTTTGGGAACATATACTTCCTATAACCCTTTTTAGGCCTACTTGCCCTTAAGCTAAAAACTGAGAGCACTCAAAAATATTCAATTGGCAAAAACATACCTTATAACCACAAAAACACTTAGAGCATATCATAAATAAGTTTAAAAACCTTTCTTATTGCCAAAATCTTCTTGACATTCCATCAATCTCATTAATCCACCTAGAACCATCCATTTTAATCCTATACTATAGCTCTTTCACAAATCTCTGAATCAAATTCATGAGATTATTGCTCCCCCTTAGCCAATGACCTTATATTATCAATACAAGTATCTATTAATATTGGAAATATAATCTTGAGCACACAAAATTTCTTCTCCACAATAAAATATGTCTCCTAAGAAGCATAGGAAGAGACATCTTACTTCACAATATTCTAGAACAATGTGAAATCAAGATTTGCCCACAAATCCTCATATTCCTTCTCCTCCTTGGTTATTTAATTCTTGTAATTCTTCTTATTCTTCTTAGGCTTAAGAGAAGAAACATTCTCAACCACTATAACATTCTCCTTTTCTTCTAGAATTGGACTGAAAATACATGTAGACAACAAAGATTCATGACATACCTTTTCATTTATAAAATCTTTCTTACATCTTGAAACCTCATTATTAGGCACAACCAATTGTTATTATTTTCATGATACATGTTCATCAATAGTAAAATGTTCACTTGGTTCCATACACACCTTAGAACTAACCTCAATCAATATCCTTGTCTTCTCTTTGAGATGGATCTCTTCATTTTCAACATAAGTAGATAAAGAGAGACCTTGGCACTCTTCAATTTCTAAATCATTCTTAATGATAGCAAACAAATTACTTAGACCTATAATCTCATCATGACACACACTTTTCACCTTTGGATTCCATGTGTTAACATGCCTTATTTATTACACTCTAGGAGCCTGATTAAACATATTTTGACTTGTAGACATTTTCTTGTAGAACCTAACAATGTGACCTCTTTGTTCACAATTGTAGCACACCATACCTTTTACAAGAAATGTATCTTACCTAACCTTATTTGGATATAAATTTGTAGTGTCCTATATGATGATAATTAAAGAACTTAACTCTATTCACACCTTTTGACTGATGAACCCCATCATAGTTCCATGCAAAATCTTTTCTAATAAGTTTCTTACGCTCTATATCCCTATGACCAAATTGATTACATGTGTAACAGTAACCGTTGAATATTGCATACCTCATAGAATTTGACTATCTAAATTGATTTATCTTCATTCTACCAATACCTTCAATCCTTATTTGATGATTTGTATTCAAAATATGATTCTCTTGGTTTACATTAGTCTTCATCTTGTATTGAGTTACATTCTTGTATTCTTATTCATATCCAAGACCAATTTTATCACTACCATGATTTTGACCCCTCAAAATATTTTCTAGATCACATGAGCTCTTTTCAAATATCATAAATTTCTTCACCTTACTATATGTCTTCTCTAACTCATATTTCAAATATTCATTTTCAAAAACATACCTTAAGCTTTCTTATTCTTTAGCTCTTAGACTTGTAGACATAGATTCTAACTTAGAATTAAGAAACATAACAATAACTTCATGCTTTCTAGAGTCTTCAACCAATCTTACCTCAAATACAATAAATTACTCCTCATAATCCTTGAGTTTAGGTTTCATCTTCTTATTGATCTTCTTTTCAATATTTAGTTCTTTAAGAGCATTCATCAATACAGTCTATCTCATAGTCCACCTCATCTTCATCATCATATGAATCACTCCAAATAGACTCCTTTTGATTTGAACAACTTCCTTCCTCAGCCATGAACAGAGCTTCATCTTCATTAGGACCATCATATTCATGATCATATTATGATTCACTGTCTTCACTCTCATTTAATGAGTTGTAATCTTCTTTGGTGTAGAGACTCTTCTTGTTCTTGAAGGACTTCTTCTTATTGTTATACTTTCTGAATCCTTTATTCTTATATGTCTTCTTGTTTTCATATTGACCTTCACTATGCTCTTTATCATCAATATTTTCATGCTTATGAGGTTACTTACAAGTAAAATGTCCTATTTCTCCATAATTGAAACACTTGAAGGGTAGTTTACCCTTTACTTCCTTGAGCCTGTGTTTAATTTCCTAGTATTTCAAAGCAATTAGTTCATCCTCATCAATATCATATATGTCACCCTCTTTGGATTTATTACCTTAGAAATTTTTATTAGGCTTCAACTCTATCTTGAATTTTTCTTCCTTATTTGGTTGTATATCATCATTTACTCTCATCTTATATGCAGTAAGGGTGTCATGCAATTGATCCATCCTCAATTGATTAAGATCATAAATCTATTCTATAGTAGATATTTTTGGATCAAATTTGAGATATAAAGACCTTAATACCTTTTGGACTACATTAGCCATTTCAAGATTCTCTCCAAGACCTTTGATTATGTTCATAGTCTCATCAACTCCCTATATAAAGGATATCACATAATCTTCTTCCTTCATCTTGAGACTTTCAAATTACCTTCTATGAGTCTACAACTTAGTAAGCTTGACCTTTGAATCTCATTTAAAAATGATCTACAATTTGTCCCATATCTTTTTAGCATATTTACAGTGGATTACCTTGGTGTATTCAATCTCTGAAAAACCACAAGTGATTGCATTCATTGAATTGGAATTGTTCTCAAACAACTTCTTATCTATAACACTAGATAGAGGAGTAGTAGGAGTAACATAACCATCTAAAATAAATTGCCATACATCAAACCCTATATACATAGTATATGTCCTCATCCTTGAAATATAAAAAACATAATTGGATCCATTGAACATTGGTGCTTTCTTAGTAGATAAACCCCCTTAATGACTACCCATATTGTACCTTGGATCACCTTCAAGCTGTCAAGACTTTACCAAAGGACCTACTCTCATACCAATTATTAGAGGTATAATCATTGAGGGGGGAGTGAATTAGTGAGACCAAATAATAAAAATTTATTTTTAATCTTTACAAACACTTAACCAATTACCATAATCATTCGTGAAGCATACTCAATATTCATATCAATGAGAAAGATATATAATGCAAGATCAATCATGTAACACATGTCATATATGGAAAACCCACTTGGGGGATAAAAACCATTAGAACCTACAATTGGAATATTATCCTAAAGTAAAAATAAATAATTTGTGCTAACACCAATTGATCAACTTCAATCCCTATTTAGTGAGATTACAATCCCATAAGGTTCTACAACACCTATCTAGCTGAGCTACAAAAACAAAGAGATTTTTAGCAAGATACACCTTACAATGAGGCTGAAACCACCTTAGATGTTGAGATGTCATAATAAAATCTATGAAAACATCCACCTTTTTATTAATGTATATAACACTTGATGATGAACCTCTGTTTATCACTCTTCACCTTCGCTCATACTCAATCTATAAGAGCACTATTACACCAATAGAATTATGACCTATAGGTTATACAAATAGTCCTCAATATATTCTACTCTTAAAATCATCCACTAGGCACTCTACCCCTCATTCAATCCATGATTTACACACAAAATCCTCTCTTAAATCTCTCATAAGTCTCTCACACCAAGTCTTACAAGTCTATAAATCACCATATTTAATTTCATTATTTATAGAGCATTTATGGTTGACACCATCTTGGTTATAAATTAGGCATACCTTAACCCTTAAGGCATTTATCTCATTGAGACATATCTCAAAAAAAACTTCATAGGCCATCCATATCATATGATGCATAACCCTTAAGTAGTTATACCTTTTAATAAGTCCCTTTTAGCTTTTATAGGTCTCATGGAGACCTATTCACCCATTTAGCACATCATCAAGAAAAAAAAGAAGATAAGACCAATTCAAAAAGTATAGGTCCACACTACATGATCCATTAGTCATCTTGAAATTATTATAGTCATCATTTCACTCTTCTATGTAAGCTCAATCAACATTCTATGTACACATCACCATGAATGAATACACAATCAACTTCTAAACCCCTATTCATACTTAATATGATTGGTCAAACCTTCATAATGTACATATAAGTTCCTCATGGAGTCTATAACACTCCCCAATATCTAATTCATCAAGGGATATTGAGATAATATCAAAACAATCTTCTCAGTTCACTTACAGTTCATGCACAAACACATAGTCAACTTTGAACATCAATATTTATGAATACATAATTTTGGATATTAAAATTTATATTTCCATATGCACCTTGGGGTATTATACAAGTTTTATTTTTACACCATGATCAAATTTTACATAGATCAAAAGATATAGCCAAAAAATAGTTCATTGGTTTTTCCCTTTACAAAATGCAAATATTCAAATGCAAATGATCATAGTTAAACCTGGACCCCTTTGCTCACATATAATTTCATCACTACTTAGATTAATCATGCATCTTTGTTCATGTTTTAACTTTAATGCATAGAGCACCAATAACCAAACATTAAATATTGAGCATGTTGATGTCATCTCATGCAATCTAACAACTTTGACCTCATGCGCTTCATCGATCTCGTATACGTAGCTTGGTCTTTAAAAATGATAAATAATTATCACATTGACTAATTTAATTTAATATGCACCATTGATCACTATCTATATGATCACCCACTCATCATTGATCTTTGGAATAAGCTCAATTTTTATCTCTACTCAATGTTAAACATTGAAAACTTTGGTACCATCTCACTGCTTCCTGACTTATTAGAGAAACATGCTCCATCAATGTTGATAAAACTATAACTTGTGTAAATTTTACTATGGTAACCTTACTTATCTTTCTAAAAGGCTAATTTTGTAGTCATATCTTTTGTTTTGTTTACTTGCAAGTTCTCAAATTTGGACCATATGATCTCCTCACATAGGAAAATCAAACCATGTGACAAAATTATCCTATAACCCTCACATGTGTGAGATATAATGACATTAAAATTCTCACTTAGATTTTTTAGCGACAGAGCTAACTATGTCAAAAACTTGTCTAGAAGGCCAACTTTGAACATGCATATCTTTTGTTGCACTATATTTCTTGACCTAAAAGTTAGCATAAATCAACTAAGTGTAAAAATAAACAAAATCATATGACCACCTTCTCCTAAAAAATCTACATGTGTGAGATATTTCACCATCAAATTGCTAACTTGGTTCTTTCTTACCTCATGCAAATTTGGCTAAGTATGGGAAAAGATTTTCAAAATGCTTGGGATCCCAAATTTACACTTGCATATCTTTTGACGCACTTAGGTGTATGACCTAAAATTTAATTCATAAGAAATAGGCACAATACTGAATAAACCCATGGGACCATTTCCTCCTAACTCATCCACATGTGGTAATGGTGATGTCATCAAATTACTTATTTAGATTTTATACCACTGGACCCAAAGTGTCTAAATGAGAACTAAGGATTACTAGTTGAATTCAATGTATACACATAAGAAATAAAATATTATAAAACATATTAGGGACATATTTCACATGATCAATACTCTATACTCATTTGTGAACATCTTTAACCATGTAAACTTTGAATATCAACCAATCCTTCTTCAAGCGTAATAAGACAAGATCATTGCACACTTTGTCATTATCACTTAGATTATCAAAGCACTTCATCCACTCACTAAGGAACCTTAATAAAATAATCATGACACCACTAATAATGATCTAACACCTATTTTATAAGGATCCTTATGGGGGATTTTCTTTCTCTTGAAGATGCCATCAACTTCATGGAGGAGTTGATAAGACATCTCCTCCTCTACCAAATTCATTGACACACACACACACACACACACACACACACACACACACACACACACACACACACACACACACACACACACACACACACACACACACACACACACACACACACACACATATATAACCTAAGGGGAGATACCATCACCCCTTCTACTCAGATGACCATGCAATTAGGTTAGAGCTATAAGTTACCCGTGTCCCTCAATGTTGTTCTAACCTCTAGAGGAACCCTTGTCATGCTGCATTCAATGATAGATTTGTAAATAAGGGGATAGAAAGGTTATATAATTATCTTGATGTGGTGCCTAAAGTAGTAAATATACATTGTATAATATGTCTAGGTCACAACTTAATCTCACTCTAGAGTCTATGTGTTTGTCCCTAATTTTACAATCACACATTTATCATCAAAAAAATAACTCATCATGTAAAATGGAGCACCATTATGGTAAGTATCATGCATGGATTAAATCAGTTTGATGCTAATAATATTCCCAAGTGAGAAGATCCATCTATCTTGTAGAATTATCTACAATAATGAGATAGACCTTATATCCATGTATCTAATGTGGGCATTACTAAATAATCTATATAGAAGGGCAAGGTCAATCTTGAATCCTTGTCTAAACTAGGAAATTGGTATATTCCCTTGGTCATCCATGAAGATTCTAGTTGGGTTTGTTGTCCATGAAGCTATCTCTAGCTTAAACACCTCATACCAATATTCAATATTTCTCTAGTTATAGTCCAAATATGGCAAGGGTAATATTTTTCAAAACTTGGCCCTACAATGAAGGTAATGGGAATCCCTTGGTTAATGGATTTAAACAATCCATCCTCACATTTTGACATCCCAAAGATCTCTTATATCAAGTTAGTACATAACATTACCTTTGGTTTTGTTATGGCTTTGTGCAAACTAAAAACTTAGATTGATAGGATATTTGAAATGTGATAATATGGTGCATGGTCTCAGAATCATAAAGATCCATGTCTCCCTTAATGTTGTAATAAACATTTCTATAATGCATGTCCCCTAAGTTTATGACCTTGGGGATGAACTATGTGTCGTTACAAATGACTTAATTACCATGCTAAAATAAGTCATCATTTCTAAATTCAATGCCCTTACCTAAAGTGAAGGGTCCTACATGTGCCATTTTTGTCATGTTCTAGATAGTAACTGACATTTTGTTATATATCTTTGTAACTTTAGAACTCTAATAATGGTAGTGTGGGTGAAATATTTAAAGAGCTTGAGATTTGTTGAATTTTGAATGTAGATAGTAGAAAACTCTTAGGGATTTAAATGTAAATGTAATTATCAATAGTTGAGTCAAGTATCCCCTTTTGAAGATTACTTAATTAATGTAGTGTTGATGATAATTCTGATTCATGCCACATTAATGATAAGCCCATCACCTTTGTATTGAAAACACCCAAACTATTGCTTTTATCATTTAATAACTTTTGTAATTTAAATTTATCACTAATTCACTTTTGATTCACCATCAATTTTAGATTTAAAGATAAATTTTTCCACCTTTTGACATGTATCATGCCACCTCAAACCCATTTGGGCATTTATAGGGCTTAAAAATGACTAGATGACTTACTTGGTTCAAATCTAGATATGTGGCACTTTCTTATTTCTATGACCCCCTTGGGGTAAAACTTAGTGTGATGAGTCATTTTTATTATGCCCTAATGCATCTCCCTATTCATATCAAGCTTTCAAGTGGGGCTCTCTAGCTTTGGTTGGTTATGATAATTCCATGTATCACTCTCGTAGGCAATCAAAGTTTCTTTTTCACTAGGTGGATCTCTTATAAATGATCATAACTTTGCCTTGATATGTGTCACCTTTAAGAGGCCTCTAGGCAAATGTTAGCAACTTTGTTTCAAGCATGTTGCTTAGGTGGAACCATGTGTTACTCTCAAATATGGGCTAGTTGATCTCAAGATGTAGTTTTGCAGGACTAATAGGTGGCATCATCATGTGGGTTGAAGCTGGACAAATGTCACTTCAAAAGTGATTCTATTAATTTTAGTTTGTAGATCTATGGGAATGGTATGCAACATCATCTCATAAGTCTAATGGGTACATGCATCACTTAATTATGCCTTCAAAGGTGTTTTAGTGGAACTTTGGATTGAAATAGCATGGGCATGATAAGTGTCATCATCACATGGATTCATAAGGGACACACATCATTATCACAATATTTTATTCATTATTATGCTGCTTATCACTCTCAAAAGGGCCATGGATAATTGTATGCCATCTATCCTTGATCAAAAATATTAGATGCATCCATATGTCTTCCTTAGATTTCTCATAAATTATGGATCATATATGATGCAACATTGACACATGTTATTCTTGAATGAATCTGGAGGGGACACACATCACTTAAAAAGACTTTTTGATTCTAGATGATCATACTTAAGACACACGGAAACATCTCATGAACTTTAGGATTGTAATGGGATGTGTGGAAACTATAATTGAATAGGATTCTTCATAAGATCTAGGATCTTGACATGTAGCCTATGGATTTGAATTTCAATGGATAATTCCCACATGATATTTCGAGATGATGCCATATGGTTAGCAAGTTTAATATATTTGTTCCAATTGTCTTGCATAGGGTGATGGATTGTTAAGGTGTCATCAAGGTCGGTGAGGTGTACACTTATCCTCTTTAGATCATAATCTTAAATTTGACATCTCGTGAGGCATCTAAAATTACTACTTTAACTTTGGCATCCTATGAAGCCAAGTGAGAGATTTAATTAGAAATTTGAAAATGTCAAATGCCCATCATGAGCAAATTAAACAAGTCTAAAGCAAAATTATGTAAGTAAATGCTTTAAATAAAGTGAAATGTTAGTATAGTAAGGTTTAGTAGGGCTTGTGGCTCTCATATCCATTTGAAAACTAGGTATAATCTTCTTGGCAAAGGCCTATCTGCACATTTTTTAAGTATTAATGATTAATAATTGATCATTTGAATGAAACTTGAAGAAAATTTGTAATAACTTGAATATTTCTTAGTGTTAATAAGTATTAAAAAATGAATAAGTAACCAAAAATTTATAGAAAGTATTAAATCAATTTAGGTTATGAAAATGAAATGACTTAGCATCCTTAGCATATTACGTATTTTAGAAAATTTAGGAAAGGAGGGTCCCCATTCTAGGAATAGGTAACAGTTGAGAATCAAAAAATGGTAACCTCTATGGGGAAACATTACAAAATGTTAGAATCCATATCCTTTGTTCAAATATGAATAAAAATATTTAGTCATCTTACCATGATTTTTAGTCAATATTAAAACTGTTTTTAGAACTAATGGAAGCTCACAAGCTGGAACTAGAGTTTAAATCTTGTAGACAATCATATTATGTGTGTGATTTTAAGTTCATTAACCATTTCCCATAGGTTCATAAATGATAAATTTAAATTTAAAAAAAATTATACATGAAATGACTTAAACATTCTTTATATTTGAATGAAAATAATGTTTTGTTAAGGATGGCTTGGGCATTGTTCTACTGCCAACTAGGCATCCATAACCCTGATAAAGATACCTTTAGCTCTACTCCATACTATCAGCCAAGTGTCCATAACCCTAGTATAAATTACCTAAATCACCATTCATATAATATGAATTAGTTTATTATTTCACTTCATTGGTGTATCATATTTTTTTATACTTGTGTTCATAAACTTGAATTATTGGGAACCAAAATTAGACAGGCGTAAGGATTATGCCAAGACATAGTTTGAATGTTATTCAATCTTAGATGGAAAGATCTACCCAAATAATTCATTTAGTGTATTTTAGTGATAGGATAATGGTCTACATAGATTCAAACTCTTGTTCAAGAAAATGTTCAATCATATGAATTGTATTACAGCCTTAACATAACTTAGGATTTACATGAGAAAACTAACTGATAATTAACCCTACCCATCTTTTCTAAATTATTAAAATGATTTAGGCTTCCAAATTTGGACTACCAATGTTTAATATAAATAACCCCTTCTTCCCATTTTAGTACCAAGTTAACACAAATTAAGCCTAATGAATCCTTGTCTAGAGGACTAATTACTAATTTAAACCACACAATAGAGAGCAAACAACAAATGAAAAGTAGAAAGGAAAAAATAAGAAAGCAAAGCAAGAAAGAAATAAGAAATCAAAAATAAAAGAAAGCAAGAAATAAATAAATAAAGCAACAAGAAATCAAAAATATAAAGGAAGCCACACTACTCCTACCTACTCTAACTTTAAACAAGCTTACTATCCTTCTAAAATTTGGGATAGAATGGTAGAGAAGTAATGCTTTAGATATTGCCTATTGAATGCCAAGGCTAAGTCATTCCCTTGAAAGTTTTTGAGTCTGAATGTATTTTCACCTAATATCTCTACTACTTGATAGGTTCCAATTTAAAGGGGAGTAAACTTATCATGTTGTCCTTTTTTCATGGGCCTTATCCCATAATAAGACTAAGTCTGAGATTCAAAACACTATAATTTTGGCTCATTTATTAAACCATATTTTCACAACATCTTGATGTTTGATGAAATTTTACAATGTTTCATGTCTATCATCCTCCATTTGGATGATGTTTAATATCCTAGACTGCACTCTTTAATTATCTTCCATGTACTCATCCATGAATTCATAGGTGGGAAGATTTAATGTGATGGGAAACATGGGTTGTTTCCCTTAGATAAGTAAGAATGGGGATGCATTGAGTGCCCCCTTATATCTGGTTTTATCTACCCATAGAGAAATCTTTAGAAGGGATTTCCATTCTCTTGGTCTCTTTTTTGTAGACTTTTTAATGGCATTAATCAAGTTTTTCTTAGTGGATTCATCCATTGCATTACCCTAAGGGTAGTATTTTGAAGAAGACTTGATGAAGATATGATTGTCATATGCCCATTCATTGAACTTGGATGATGCAAAGGTTAGGCCATTGCCACACATAAGAGATAGGGGTGTCCCAAACTAGGTGATAATATTTTCCTCTAGGAACTTGATGGCATCAAATGTTCTATTATTTTTAGTATCCACTACTTTGGTCCACCTATTACAATAGTCTATGGTAGTGAGTACAAATTTGTGTCATGATAAGGATTTGGGATTGATTATTCCTACAAAGTCAAGGCCCTATTATGTAAATGGCTTTTCCTCAATTACTAGTTTCAAAGACATGGCTACCTTTACTTCTCTCTGATTGAACACTTGACACTAGTGGCATTGTTGACGTAGAAGATTGCACCCTTGGCAGGAGGCTGAGCTCCTACCTTCTTCACGCAACTATGGAAACTCCCCTCTCACCTATGGGATTGGTGAAGCTAGAGGGGAGAATCTCTAAGTAAGGGATAGCTCCCTTTGATGCATCAGATTCATTCCAGCAAGTGCTAACATACATACATATATATATAATGTGGGGGATGAAAAGGGAAGAAGATTGCAGGAAAAAAAACCACTCTAAGGAGGTGATGCACCAAAATAAATTTGACCGTCTTACCCTTACACTAAAACTAGACAAATACATGCATACACTCCACACTTGGCAGAAGGACCAGGCTGCAAGAAACTTGAAAGGGAGGCTTTGATGAAAAATACAAAAAATAGAGATTCACCAAGGTGCTGTGAAATGCACACTATAAGTGATTTCTTCTGTTTTACACTTCCAAGTAGAGCTCTCCTTGTTAGCTATCGAAATAGTGCCTTGTAAACAACAGATTTGTTGGTGTTGGACCTGTGAAATCATCAATAAATAATGACTAAACATAAACTAACACTCAAGACATACATAGAAATATCTATCTAAGATAGAGGTAAAAAATGCATTTATTGATTCAGGTGAAATTTTACCAGGGCTACGCCTTACAAATGTGGAAGATATTTCTCAAAATGACAAGTTCTCAATATATAGGAGAAGAAAGGAGGCCTTTTGTCATCCCTTTTATAAGTGACCCATGTGCCTTACAGGCATTGGGACGAGTAGGATGCCTAAAAAATAAATGTTGTGTCAACCTTGGCTTTGACTTTAGGCATTTTTTGACATGGCCACGCTATTTCCTCATTAACTGAGGTTAATTCTTGAAGGCACTTACACAGTTTGTCTACTCATAAATATGAAATGAAGAAAAAGGGTCGCATGATTGGCTTAATGGTCAATTTATAGCCACTATTTCACCTACTGGAGTCACTTCTCAAATCAGCGCTTCTGTTTGCCACTTGGACTATCTACCTGCACCATGCTTGAGACTTTGTCCTTTTCATACATTGTCTCTTCTGGCTCCTTCAACCCTCAGGGGTGATCTTCTAGTAGGTCACTACATTTTTAGGCTTCCTTTCATGGTTGGCTTCCTTTCAGTTTGAAAACAAATAGCTATTTCATGTGTGAATTTTGACATTCACATGGCTGTCATCACTTTGAAAACCAATGACTAACTCACTTTTTTAAGGTTGACGGCCTTCTAAATGTCATCATCCTTGGAAAAATTTCATTGGGTCCTTCACTGGCTTCTTCTACAAGCTTTGTCCTCCTTGGCCCTCTCTGTGGGTCTTTTTTTCTTCTTGAAGTCCCTTTTTAGCACCTTCTCGAAGGGAAGGTGGCCCTTCAACCTTTGCTTTGTGCCCTTGTATTTAGCTGAGAGTCCCCCGTAAGGGCACTTGGCCTTCGAGGTCCTTCAGTGGGTCGCTATGCTCCTCCATATTATTTCTTGAGTTTCTACAGACTTTTGTCTGTAGACACTTTCCCACAGACTTTTTTTTGCAAACATTTTCCCATGGACTTTTGTCCATAGACAGTCTCCTAGCCTTTGCTTTGAACTATGGCCCAAGTTCCTTGAAAATTTTTGTTTGAAGGAATTCCTTTGGACAAAAAGTCTGAAGGAATTCAATATTTTGCCTTAGCTAAAATTCCAAATGTTAAAATTCCCCTTTGAAATGTTCCATTGAAGTGTTCCATGTGCTTTAAAAGGGCCTCTAGACTTGATCTGCCCCTTGACCTTTTGGACATACCCTTGAACCAAGCCGTTGAACCAAAAATGGTTCAATGGTTCAAATGGTTCAATCATTGCATGCCAATGCCAAGTGAACCAAAGCTGATGAACTTGAAGCCATTGAACCATCTAGTTAAACCAAGTGATTGAACCATCTGATTGAATCGAACATTAAACCACTCACTTTGAACCAAGCCATTGAACTGAAATTGCTTCAATGGTTTAGTGCTATTGAATCAAGATGTTTGAACTGAGCGATGAAATTTTATTGAACTAAAGGTCACTAAACCATTTGAACTATGCCAATTAAAATCTGCATTGAACTTAGCTGATTGAACCAAAGCCAAAGAACTATGGCATTGAACTTGTGCAACCTGAAATTGACTGGCTTCGAATAGGAAGGGAAGAAGGGGACCAATTTTAGCCTATTGGGCAAAAATGGTTAACAGGCATGTTCACATATGAGCATGTGCATCCTTAAATATATTTATCCAATAATATATCTCTTAATATCTTATGTGTAGTGGTTCACTCTGAAGGGTGACCACTTCCCAATCTATCATGGAAAGTTTTCATAATCTTAGTGGATTCAACTTTAGAAACACACCTCATATAAATTCCTTCATAGTTATTTTTGTAGAGGAATCATTTTGTATCATAAAGTGAGATGATATCATCTTGAGGGATCTTTTCTATTATCTTTTGAGGTGTGGGGGACATGTTTCATGAAGCAAGTAATGAATAATGTCCTTATACCAATCTACACTAAGTACTTGACTTGCTTTGACCTACAAAACATTAATATGAGGATTAGTGTTTGTAATGATTTGGATAAGACCTTGAATTCTAACTAACTTAGTATATTTTATCTCTAAGTCATATTCCTAAAGTTTTTTCATCCACTTCCCTCTTCGTTCCTCAAGTTCATTATGTCCTAGCATTAACCCAATATTTAGATCATACACTATAACATATGTCTTGTTTCTTAGGATGTAGTGTCTAAATTTATTTATAACCTTCACTAGCACATAGGCTTACTTGTCCAAAATAAGATAATTTAGCTATGCACTCTTCAAATTAGTACTCATGAAGGCTATGGGTTTCTCTTTATCATATTCTTTTTATGTTAAGATACTAGCAATAGTATGATCATAATCAAAAGAGTATAGATAGAAATCTTTATTAAAATGAGGACTTATCAAGATAGGAGCTTGAACAATAACATCCTTGATTTCCTATAATGCATTCTTAACTTTAGTATTCCATTCTATTTTTTTATCCTTCTTCAACATTTCATTGAGCAGTCTCATGATCTCTACAAAACTAGAGATAAACTTTCTCACAAAGTTGATTTTACCAAATAAATATTTTAATTATTTTTTGCTATTTAGAACTTCCACATATAAAATTGCATTGATCATATTAGGGTTGATAGTCATACCTTATTGAGTGATCACATGTCCTAATAATTTACCTTTAGTCACATAAAATATGATCTTCTTGGGGTTTAAGGAAATGTCATACCTTTTACACCTCTCTAGTACTTATTCTAAATGCATCATGTGATCCTCACTATTTTTAGAAAACCATTAGATCATCCATATATATAATGATTCACTTACCAATTAGTCTATGGAATGTATGGTCCATTGATCATTGGAAGGTTACTCCTGCATTGATTAGTCCAAATGGCATTCAGTTGTAGGTAAATGTTCCCCATTTAGTAGTGAAGGCAATCTTGATTATGTCATTCTTATTTACCAGGACTTGGTCGTAGCCTAAAAATCCATCTAGGAATGACATCATTCCATATCCCCTTACCAATTGTATGACTTCATCCAAAGATGGAAAATGTTAATTACCTATCTCTAAGGATCTATTTAAGTTCTAGAAATCAATACAAAGCCTGATTTCTCCATTCTTCTTTCAGATCGGCACAAGGTTGGCCACCCATATCAAGTGCCTTATAGGAAACATTATCCTTAAATCAAGATATTTCTTCACTTCTTTGTAAATTAGTGGTTTTATCACTAGGTTTACATGTCTCTATATTTTCCTAAAAGGCTTGTAAGCTTCATTCAATGGAATAGTGTGAGTAATCACACTAGTATTAAAGATCTTGAGGTCATCATATGACCAGGAAATAACATCCTTGAATCTAGCTAGAAGGGTGGTGACTTTATTCAATTCCTCATTGGTGAACACTAAACCAATGTTAACATCTTCTCATTCCCAAGATCTCCTAGGTTTACTTGCTTATAATCCTTCACACTTACCTTGGGCTGCTTAGCTTTATTTGCTTGCTTATCTAAGTCAAACATCCTCTCTAAAGATATCATCCCTTTAGGGATTTGATTCTCTTTAATATGGATTACTCCATCTTATTTTTCATTTAAAATTTTGATAGAACTTTCATCCTATTCATCAATTATATGATATTTAAATATGCTAATATTATGCAAATGTTAATTATCTACTAGTCATCATCGATAACTTTGTAAGTGATTATTGTTATCAAGCACCGAGGAGAATGAAATTATCTCCAAATTGAATTCTTGTAGGTTTAAATCTTTTAGAGTTAATATTGTCACCAAATCTTACACCTTAGAAGAGGGTGTTTAAGCCTCTTCCATATTTGGGCAACATGAGAACACTTTTAGGTATGTGGGTGTACCTATGGTGTAAGTGAGCCTCTAGATTTAAGGGCTAGCTCATTGAATATATCTTGAAGTAATTTCACCTATGCTAACTATTTACTTATTGGGGAAAAGGGATATAATTTTCATGAAATAAACCTATTCTAAAGGGTGATTCACCAAGATGTCTTATACATGACCATTGTACTTCTTTCATAAAGAAATAATGCCTACAACACTAGCCTAAGAGTCCTAGAATACATTATAATTATTGTTTGAATATGAAGGTGAGATGAATTAATACTACCAAGGAAATTGAAATAATAGATTATTTGTAGATACTAAGGCTAATGATACACTTAAGATAGATTCATACATTTAACTACACTTCATATGACTTGCTAAACTCAAATCACTTGCATTAAACATGAAAAGAGTGAGAGAAATCAAGGATAGATTGATTCACGTAGCTATTCACCATACATATCTTTACATACTTTAAAAAGATGAGATATGAAATCAAAATAGATTACATTTATTATTCTTAGACAAAGTATAATGTCAAAACCAATAGGGTTTCACCTACATGGTGTGGTATTATATTATAAAGGCCAAAATGGTATCTACTTATAGAACTAGAGAAGAATGAGAATATAATGTAGTTAAAAATATCAAAGGTCATAATTCCACATGTCAAGTTATAAGATAAAATTACATTGTATGGGAATGGAGTGTGAATTATACCATGAATGTCTTCTAAGACAAATTTTTGTATAAACCATGACAAACTCTCCAAAATGGTGTAGAGACTCTTTAGCTAGCCTTTGTGAAACTACCTTCATCATGGATCATCTATAGAGTATTTGAAAATAAATTAGGAGAGTTGACACATATGCTATGATAGTCATAGACATTTTTCTAGCTACTAGGTACCTTCTAGTCACTTATATTTACCATATTTATTCATCTATTTGTCTCCTAGACTTCATTCTTCACATTTAGTAGTCAATATTCATCTCAGATCTTGATTGAGCTTTCATGGTAGTGTATGATTATGAAGTATTTCATCTACTATATAATCCTTTGATCTTACATGGATACCTATGTGGTATTACCTTTCCACATAAATTGATCCATTTTAAAATATTTCTATCATCATTTGGACATGTAGACTCATCTTATCCATCTAGAATCTGATTGAAATTGCTTTATTAATCTCCTCTATAGTCTATTCAATTCAAATTTTGACATCTATCATTTATTTATGACCCAAGAATATAAGATCATGAATTTGGAATCATTTCATTCTTTCTAAGAATCCTTTGACTCTTTGACTCAATACACACTATTGGATCTTATCTGCATGACTCAATGTGTGTCATTGATCTTAGCTTGAATGAATGTCACCACTTAGTAGTTTTGAATTTGATCTTAGGATCATTTCACTTTTTCTCACACCATTATAACTCTACTACATAATCAAATTTGCACCATTGTTCTTGGGTCCTAGTCTTTAAATGCAGATCATTGATCTACCTTGTACACAAGAACATGCATCATTGATTTGCCCTAAGGACCTTTTTGACTCATTGACCACCTGAATGCTATTAGATCTAATATGAACACTCAATATATTGCCTATTATAAACCTTACATTAAACCTTGGGATACTTTGAATCTAAATTGTCATTTTATGAGGCCTAAACTTGATGTCCCCATACATGTCTATCTCTGCTAGTCTAACTTCAAATGCTTATATCTTGAGATAACAAGCTCATCAAGACAAAAAATTTGTAGATGATTATTTTGGAACCAAAATAATATTTTCCATGTATTCCTTTTTACTTAAAAGGATTTCTAATCACACTTTTAAAATTTACAACCATACTTCCCTGTTCATTCATGTGTGACATGTTATGATGGTCTGACCCCCTAGATGACTCTAAATGACACAAGACTAGACTAGATCATAACCTATGTTAGAATGTCATTAAATAACATAAAATAGACCAAAAAATAGCCTATGACACTAAATTTTACCCCCATATCAAGCCTTGACTATAGGGGGTTTACCCATTTTGAACTTTGGTCAAAATGGTCAACATTCTTAGCAATTTCACAAGGATGAGATGCTTGCAATGCTAATACCAGTTGCCTAATCATGTCCATTGGGATATGTATTCACTTATACATATGTTTGACACAAAAATTTACTTAAAAACACACACCAAAAAATATAAAATAATAGAGAAAGACACAAAGTATAAATGACATGTGTTTAACTAGAACACTTGGGAACACAACACACATAACTAAAACAAAACACACACCTAATCTACTATTTACAAAATTGACCTTTACTCCTTAATAACATGGTTTCAAATATATCCCATTCATAGGGATAGTTATCTCTCCTCCATTCATTCTTATTAATTGGAAATAATTTCTTTATTTTCACTTGATGATGACATATCATCCACTCTATAGGGTGTCAAATCTAGTATGCCTCCCTAGTTTTGCTCTATCTTCATCCCACTTCAATACTATATCTCCTTCATAGATAGCAAAGATGATTTTTTTTGGATTAATAAATACTCCATTCTACATAAATATTTCAAAAATTTATCTTGAGTGTTACATATGTTCATTAACATCTTTATAAAATATTGTCATATCATCTAGATAAACCAACAACATCTCATTGATCAAACCTTTGAAGGCCATGTGTATTCTTTTTGAAAGGTAGCATCAACATTTGAAAAACCAAATGTAATATTTATATAATAAAAATTCCCCCATTTAGTAGTGAATTTTATCTTAAACTAATCATCCTCATTCATAATAATCTAATTATAACCTGAATATCCATATAAGAGAGAAAAACATTGAGATTCTAAAATAATTTGTAAAATCTATTCCATTGAAGGTAGAGGATAGTGATCTTTGAGTGACACCCTATTAATATCTCTAAAGTCTACATAAAGTCTTATCTCTCTATTCCTTTTTATAATAGGCACAAGGTTAGCTACCCATGTTGAATTCTTGATAGGAAAAAATATTTTAGATTCAAGGAGTTTAGTGATCTCTAACCTCATGAGTTAATCAACTTGGGATTGATAGGTCTTTGTTTCTGTCTAACTAGTTTAACTCTAAGTTCTAATTCAATGGTATGGTGTGATAGGCTAGGATAAAATCCTTTGAGATAATTATATTCCCAAGTAAATATATCATGAAACTCTTTACACAACTCATTGAATGCTTATTTCTCTAATGTAGAACATATCTTGCCTAGTTTGAGGAGTCTATCTTTGAAGATCAAGACTATTTCATATTTATCCTCTTTTATAAACATGCTCACTTTTTCCTTCTTATTTTAATCATTATCATTTAATATACTTTCTAAGGTCACGAAACCCTTAGGTATCTTATTTGTCCTTAGCTACACAATCTGATCACTAAATTATTTTTAGAGTCTCCTTTGATTCCTTAAAGAAATCTTAGACCCATTTTACAAGAAGCATGCAATGTATTTATCACTATCAAACACTTTTCAAGACAATTAATTATTAAGTAAAAAAGGTTTTATAATGATCTTAATGTGGGATTTATTCCCCTCTTCTTTTATGTTAGTTAGAGTATCAAATTAAGCTCACATGGCAACTATCTATTAGCATGATTATTCTACTCCCTTGGGACTAATTATATGTTGAATGCATGGAAGTCTTGAAGAAAATCCCATATTATATGATTATATGACTTAATCAAAGGTTTATTGGAAAAAACCATATTACTAACCCAATGAACAAATAATTCTCTATCTCCATATACTTACAAGTTCTTGATTCCCTATTTCCTTGCCCATTGAAGGCCATGAATTAAGCCTTCATACTTATCCATGTTACAAGTCCAAATAAAATGGATTTTATATAAAAAATATTAATATTTTTTATATGGGTATACCATCATAACACAAACTCTACTTCTTAAACCATCAAAAAACATATTCCACTTCTCATCATCTTCACCTTCCTCTTTGACAAGTAGAGGTGTTGGCATTCCTTCTTTATTTTTACAATATAATCCTAGATCAATTTATTCAATAAATTCATAAGGATAATCATCATGAGTATTGGTACCATATTCATTTAGAAAAAAACTATAAATTCATTCAATCTTTTAAGAAGTACCATCATCTACAATAGAATCCTTCTCTTCATAAACACCACAATTCAAATTAGAAGTTGTCTCAACATGGGGCTCAATATGAAAACTTGCAAGAGGATGAGTCCTTATGGTCACCTTGGTTACATATCTTGTTTTAAATGATAATAAATAACAATTATTTGAGATATAGCCACCTATATTAGTCATAAATTCCCTTGATAGGCAAACTACAAAGTGAAATGAGAGGTCAACAACTATATCTTGAAGGATAGGAAAACTAGGATAATAATGTAAGAAGACATTCATGTTTTTTATCAATATTATCATATTGGTAGGTTTACCATATAGTAGGATAACTTTTTTTCTATGAGTCTCATACTTAAGGTCTAATTTATTAGCTACTACTTTGGGCATGACTGAAGTAGAAGCTCCACTATCAACTATGCAATTATGGACTAGTTTGTCACCCACTATGAGAGTGAGATAGAATGGTGGAGGTTTATCAACCCTATTATATGGTTAAATAATAGTTTTATGAGAATTTTATATGAAAAAATTACTATTACTTTGATTTTAAGGAGGGACACTAGTAGGGATAATAGATAACTATTTTTGTAGGAGTTCTTTTTGACCATGCATATGAAGAACATCCCAAAGTAAAATGGATGTTTTGGTATTCTTAAATGAACATAAAATATTTAAATAAGTCATACCTACTTTATTTGGGGTTCTTGGAGGCAATTAAGTGATTATAACCTAAGGATTTGGAGTCATTGAAGTCAAAAAACCTATACCAAGTCTATTAAAACCTCTCATTGAAGTTAAGCATTACTTAATTAGGGTCTCTTTTGATAAAATTAAAATAATGTATGAGAGAGGAAAGGCCACTTTAATTAAAAATATTGAAGTAAACAACACTCCAAACTCATCTCATGATGTGATGCATCCACCTTCTAGAGTCTTATACCAATCAAGAGCCTTACCTCTAAGGGACATGGCAAGGAGTCTAATGGTAATGTTCTCTTGAGTGATGTTATGGAAGCTAAAAAAATTGGAGACATAAATAATGTATTCATTATCTATAAACATGACTCTCACCATTGAATAAGGGCAAACCATTTTTATCATTAAGATGGATGACATCATTTGATTGAAGGTTAATTGGATTTTCAATATTGAAGGTAGGTCAAGCATGAGGTCTAGCCATATCTTCTTCAAACTCTTAAAAATATTTAATTTATTCAACCTCTTATTCTCTATAAAAATATAATAGTTTTCCAAAGGGTAGATTAAGCTGAGGGTATTGAAATTCAAGGGGAAGTTCAGGTTGAATAGGTGGAATAATGGGGTTGAACACTCTATTAGAGGATGACCTAGTGAGAACCATGAATTATGAGAGAAATTTTATAATAGGAAAATTTTCTTGAACCAAATTTTATCTTGATGGAGTCACTGAATTCTAAGTGACACACCAATTTGCAACTGATGTTGTCAAGATCAACATTCACCTTGAAAAATTATCTTGAAGATAATGAGTCCTATCGGCCATGCTAGAACTATTATCAATAAATATTTCAACATAGAAGAGCGTGTTTAAGCTTATTATAGATCTGGGAAACATGATAACACTTCTAGGTATGTGGGTGTACCTATGTTGGAAGTGAGACTCTAGATTTAAGGGTTAGCTCCTTGAATATATCTTGAACTACTTTCACCTATGATAACTATTTGATTGTGGGGGGGGGAAGGGATTGAAATTGCATGAAATAAATATATTGTAAAAGGTGATGCACCAAGATGTCTTCTACATGACCATTTTACTCCTTTCATAAATAAATAATGCCTACAACACTATCCTAAGAGTCCTAGAATGCACTAGCATTAGTGTTTCAATATGAAGGCAAGATGCATGAAGACTATCCAAGGTAAGTAAAACCTTAGATTAATTGTAGATACTAGGTCTTAATATACACTTAATATAAATTCATACACTTCATATGACTTGTTAGACTAAAATCACTTACATCAAACATGGAAGGACTAAGAGAAAGCAATGATAGATTGATATCACTTAGCTATTCACCATACATATCTTCACATAGTTTAAAAATATGAGATATGAAATAAAAATAGAGTGAATTTATTATTCTAAGTCAAATTAAAATGTCAAAACCAATAAGGCTTTTCCATACATGGTGTGGTATTATGTTGCAAAGGCCAAAATAGTATCTACTTATAGAACTAGAGAAGAAGGAGAATAAAATGTAATAAATAAGATCAAAGGTCATAATTACGCATGTCAAATAATGATAAATAATTAAATTTTAAGGAAATGGAGTGTGAAATATACCATTAATTTATCCTAATAAAAATGTCCCTATAAACTATGACAAACTCTCCAAAATGGTGCAGACAATCTTCAACTAGCCTTTGTGAAACTGCCTTCATCATGGATCATCTCTCAATAAGTTGAAACTAAATTAGGATAGTTGAAACATATGTTATGATAGTCATATACATTTTCCTAGATGATATATGTCTTCTAGACACTTGTATTTACCATCTTTTGTAATCCATTTATCTCCTATACTTTGTTATTCACATTGGTGGTCACTATTCATCTCAGATCTCAACTGAGCTTTGATGGTGGTGTATGAGTCCAAAGTACTTGATCTAATACAAAATACTTTATTCCTACATGGATGAATATATTACATTCCATTTCCACATCTCTTATTCCATTTCAAAATATGCATGCCATCATTTGGACACATAGCCTCATCTTGTCCATCTAAAATCCAATCAAAATTTTTCTATCAATCTCCACTAGAGTCTCTTCAATTTGAATTTCTACATAGATCATTGATCTATGACCCAAGCATCCAAGATCATGAAATTTTTCAACATTGTGTAATTCCTTATGATCCTTTGACTCTTTGACTTAATGCATACCATTAGATCTTATCTGTTTGACTCAATGTGTGTCATTGATCTTAGCTTGAAAAAATGATGTTTTGCCATTTGGAAGCTTTACATTTGATCTCAATATATTTTTAATATTTGACCCTTTCTTGCACCATTAGATCTCCATTACATGATAAAATGCATGTCATTGATCTTAGGTCTCCACTAAATAAGAACATACACTATTGATCTACCCCAAGGACCTTTTTAACTCATTGACTACCTATGTTCAATTAAATATGATAAAAAAAAACACAAGATATTTCCATGTGTCAACATTGAATTAAATTGTAGGATCATTTAAATCCAAATAGTCATTTTATGAGGCCTAAACTTGATGTCCTTGTGCACATCTATTTCTATTAGTCCAAATTTAAATGCTTATATCTTGAGATAACAAGTTCATCAAGACATAAAATTTGTAGAATATGATATTGGCACCAAAATCATCTTGTCCATGTAGTCATTTTGAATTTAAAGGTTTTCTAAGCACATTTGTAAAATTTACAATCATAATACCTATTCATTCTTGTATGACATGCCATGATGGTATGACCCCCTAGATGACTTTAAATGACATAATACTGAACTAGATCATAACCCTTGTTAGAGTGGCATTAAATGACATAAAATAGACCATAACACACCCTATGATACTATTTTCTACCCCTATATCAAGTCTTGACTAAAGGGGGTTAACCCATTTTGACTTATGGTCAAAATGGTCAATATGTACCAAGTTTACTACTGCTAATACTAGGGCATATTCCAAATAATTTTTTTTTCCTAGGCAAGGAAAAAATATTAAATGAGTCAAAATACTTGATTAAATCCCAATATTTAAACTTATATTTTCTTAAACAAGAAAGTTTACATTGATATCTACTTCTAGTTTGATTCACATCTAGTTTAAAGTTCGTATAGACTAATATCTCTTTAACCTTATGTTTAATTAAAAATTGAAGTCTTAAGATAAGAGCTTCACATTCTAATAAATTATTAGTGAAAGAGAACTGTAATATATAGGAATCTAAACACTAACTTCATTCAAGTTTTATTAGCATGATTCCAAATCTTGAGCCTTATTTGGCTTGTGCACCATCAAAGTGCAATGTCCAAGGACCTTTACTTTTTTCTTATTATATTTTTCTATCACCTACACAAATTTTATCTATTTTTAAGTTATAAAAACCTAAGTCAAAGGACTAGTAATTAACCTTCTCATTATTGACATTATACTCTATAATCATATATTTCATCTTAGGCTCCTGATCAATTTTGATTTGATTTGGAATCCCTCACCAAGATAGCCATGTGTGAGAGTAATCCATGGACATGTACCCATTCAAGGATTTAGTCCAGTCATGGCTTAATACCAATCCATAAGATTTAGGTATGTCAAAAACTTTAATATCAATGAAATATTATATTCAAGGCTCATGAGCTTGATACATATGTATGTTCAACAATTAACCTATTACCTTCACTCTATACTTATCCAATTATACCACCATATTTTCATATTTAACTGGGTTTAACCCCAATTTTTCACAAATTCCTAGAGGCATAATGTTAGCTAAAGCATCAAAATTAGGCAAGCAATTATGGAGATTCTTACCAAAATTTTTAATAGTTAACAAGAATGGGGGAACCTCATGTTTACTTTTATGCATTCCCACATTAGCATGAGTGTATTTAGCTTTATTGGAGATAGAATTTTAATTTAGTGATTTCAAAAGCAAATCATGTTGTTCAGTGATTTGTGTGAACTCATGTAATGTTATATTTATCTTGATTTTTTTAATGTCTTCCACTATATTATATCCACCCTTTGATGTTATATAGGGGGCATCTATTGTTAGCTAACTCTCCTTACCTTTGGGGTGTGGAGGGTTATTATTTATCCTACTATTAGGGGGTGTATCTAGCTTATTAGGTGGAGTGGAGGTTATCAAGGGTGTGTTATGACCTTTGATTCTCAAGGCATAGTTATTTTGTTGGTACTACTAGAAAGCATGCACCTCTTCAACATTGTCTTTGAGTTCATTCTCATATTGACTAGGGAAGTCATAAGTCTCAACCATGAGGACCAATTAAGATGCTTTAGAAGCATCATTGAATTTATCAAAGATTTTAGATTTTCCTTAATCACTGGGATTCACTTTAAATCCCTTTATCTTGCTCTAAATGGATTTAAATACATGGAAAAACTCAACACAGTATATCTCCCCATGTCTAATTATTTTTTGCACTCAACACTAGTTAGACAAGCCATTTCACAAATATTAATCTCAAGAAATTTGCTCAAATGGGGCTCACTATTATTTTTAGGCCTATTGAAAGGTATATTGTATCTTTAGAAGTTATAACTTCTATTGAAACTCTCAACAGTGTTACCCATTTTCTTCTTGTGATCCAAGAAATCATTAGTGAGCTTTTAGACATTTCTTTGAATTGAGTCTAACTCTCCCTTTTGAGGTTTTAGGTTCTTGATTTAGGCATTAGCTTGGACATTGGTGTTATTTATACGCACCATTTATTGATTATTCTATAAATGTGCCCCAACATTTTCTTGGTTGAATAATCCAAGCTATTGGTTAGGTGCGGCATGACTCAAAGGTAACCAATTGATCACTAGTGGTTGGTTCAACACAGGCTAGTTTTGATTCATGTTAGCGATGACATTTAGATTATGCATAATTGGATCAAATTTAGATATAGTAAAGGCAGAATGCCCTTTTAGGTGCATTTTATCATTAATATGTATAGCCTCAGCATAGGCTAAATACAACATGTCAATACCCATGGCTATCCTCAAGAAGATGATTTTCATTGGGTTCAAAGCATTCTTGTATATTTCTAAGGCAAAGTCATCTACAATCTTATATGGTGGGGATGTCAGGGTGTACATATTTTGAAACCTAGCATTGAATGTCTTGATTGGATCTTTTGGGTCCCTTTTTAGGGAATAAATTGTTGGTATACAACTCCTAGACTAAATACCCTTCCAAATTAGGAAATAAATTTATCATTAAATTTACCCCATCCTATGATGTAATCTTTGGGTAGGTTAAGGAACTAATCATAAGATGCATCCCTAAAGGTGAAGGGAAAAAGGTGACATGCCACATCCTCACAAATCATGTTGAGTAACATTAAATGTCTTAAATGAATTCAAATTTTATTCATCAATCATTCTCCTAGTGGGGGTAAAGAGAGGTAGGTACTTTTATGGATTCTTGGGTAGATCATGCATGGGTCTAGGGAAATTGATGGATGAGCCAGATAACCATGTCATGATTGGATTTGGTATGAGGGGTTTTAAATTTTGGTTATATGGGGAATTTGGCTAGGTTTTAGACTTATTATGTCTAGCTCTATCTTCTCTTTTCTTCCTATGAGTTTATAAGGATGTTAAAGGGGTCATTGGTTTTAATTAAATCCTGGTTCCAATCCTAGGCAACTCTAGGATGAAGGATGGGTTCTAAATCATAAGTATATTTAAAGATGAGATCATAATATGCTAAATATTGTAAAGATATATGGATATTGGATATAAAATATTAGATCAAGAAAATCCACCTTGATCTTTGAGGATCTAAGCTATGAAACTTCAAATTTATCAAAACTTGCATGAATATCATTAGCCCTATATGAGAACATATAAATATTAGTGTTAAACTTACCAAATTAAAGTGTTTTAAGCATGTCAAAACAAATTTAGACACAAAGGTTTAATTAAATCCAAATGAAATAGGGCAATTAATATCTTAACACTTAAATCCAACACAATGTACCAAAGGTTGATATTTGCATAAATTTCCAAATTATTTAACAGATTTATGCCAAACTTTGCAAAGATAATATAAATAATGTTTAATATGTGTAAATAATAGGGTATTTCACATATATTTTCATGAATTTAAGAAAATATCCATATTATTTTACCAAATATGCATAAATGAACACTAATCTAGATAAAACATTTCAAAGAATGTAAAGATCCATGCAAAGGATGTAAATATTCATGTAAATAATTCATATCCTTAGTGATATTTAATAATATATGCATACTTTGAAACAATTAAGCATGTATATAATTAATTAATCTATAATTCCACAAAGATGCATGCAAATAGTTGTATAAGGCCCTCCATCTAGCACTAGATAACTTTCCCTTCCTATTGATGTACTTATTATGCTCTTTGTGTCACTAGGGAACAAGGGGAAAGTAAGAAAGTCAATTTAAAGTCTTGGAATGACTTGGGGCTTGATTTATTTATACAATTATTACTATGAATAGCACAATTGGTAGAGATGTGGTCACCACTTTGAAATTCTACAAGCAAACCCTACTATAGGGACATTAAATGTTTATATAGTGATACTTTTATTGCCAATCTTTGTTAATTATCTTTATATTTTATAATTAATGTCCAAAATACAAATTAAAAATGGATATTTATATCATGATATAGCCTAAGGTGATTCATAGGTGGATCCAGGAGTGAGTAGGGTAGGGAAGAAAAGAGATTGTGTTCAAGATGACTAAATGCCAATTTTGCTATTTTTAAAGGCAAAGACAAATCAAACTAGCATATACCAACCATATAATAATGGTCAAAGATAAATAAATATATTTAAATATTATAAGGAATGAAAATTCATATATATAATAGCATATATTACATAAAGATAACTCACTCATAGTAAATTGCTTGAGCACATCTAGTAATAAATGAGATGAAAATAGAGTAATTACACTGAAATATTAGTTAGCTTAGCATTAATCTCAAACTAACAAATGCATGTATAAAATGTAATTTAAAAAATTAGATTTCAAAAGGAAACTATCAATCATCTAAAAGAATGAGAATTTAGGAATCACAAAACCACACACAAAAGAACACTATAGACAAACTCTTGAATTCTTTATCTCTTTGTATCAATTTCTGCAACAACTATTTTATAGTTTACAAATGAGGGGAAGAACCCTATTTATAGGCTCAAAATGCATAAGACAATTTTGAGTGGGCCCAAATATTACACCCAAATACATCCACATGGCTTGAACTACCACACTATAATGGAACATTCCATATTTGAATCTACAAAACATAATAGAATATCCTTTATGAGACTGAAGGTGGTTACTAGCTTGCTTGTTGTTATTATTGTTCTTGCCTTTGCTTCTTCTTGGCCTAATCCTTAGTATATATTTTAGCACATGCCTAGTAGTCTTTATATATTTGATAAAAATATAAGATCATGTGCCTAAATAAATCAAGCATGTCTTGGATTAGCTTGTTATGTTCCTTGGGTATTGGGTTAAGTGCCTCTTCAATTGCATTTGCCTTCTACAGCCTCTAATTGGAAAATGCCATAATGTCTATGACCTTGATAGTTATATTGGCACTAGCTATATCCTAATGCAATTATTCAATGAATACTTTAATCTTTACCCTAAAATTTTGTTCATCTATGAAGGATCTATCTAACTTGGTCACTCTAGTGATCATGGCATCCTTCAATAAGTGGGCTATCTTATATTGAATTTTCTCAAAAGATGTGTTTGCATCCTTGAGCTGGTCCAACCATGTCTTCAAAATATTCCTCCTATTCATGAGTATAGTTTGTACAAGAATAATTTTTTCAAGAGGCAACACCTTTAGGTCAAGACACTTATGGCTTCTTTCCACTCTTACCAAGTTTGTTAACTTGGTGTCATTGAGGTCTAGACTTTGGTCAAGTTTAATGACCCCTTTGGATTACTTGATCCCATACTCTTAATTTTTATTCATAAATTTTTATAGATTAAATACATTAATTACAACATTGATTATTGAAGTCAATGTGCCTTTACGCATAGTGCATAGTGTTTGCTCTTTCAGCCTCTTCAGTTCTAGCTGCATCTCTTTCATTAAGGTAATAGTTGATTATACTTGTGCTTGCACTAAGGATATAGGATTTTTTATTAAATAAATTTTTACCCTTGGAGAGGTTTATTTAGGCTCTCTCCAATTGATCTACACTATGGGAACAACTCCAAGCTGTGGATCACTTATGGTGGTGGTGGATCTCTGAAGAAGGCCAACTTCCTCTTGATGGATCACCTATATTAATGTTTGCACTAGGAAAAGGGTTAAATAAGGAATAAAGGGTCACTAAGGCTAAAAAGGTGATGCATAAAATTTAAATTATAACTCACATATGCATGAGGTAGATATTAAGGAAGCATAAGACAAGTCTATCTCACACAATCTCATAAAACTTAGCTAGTTGTGTAAGTGTTTCATAAACTAGGTTCATGAAGCAATGAATACATGAAAAGAGGATTTATAAGACTAACTAAGAGCTTGTATCAATGATAGAAACAACACTAACTTAGACTTAAAACTAACTTGAAAACACCTATAAATGAGCAAGAAATAATGACCTTAAGCATGGAAGATTCTCCTTCATAATGCCATCATGCACAAGCTTTGCTACACATAATTCAAAGGGGAGAGATAGGTAAAGTATTTATTACTTCAAGATGTCTTTCATAAAAAAATTGATAAGGTCTAACCTTATCAAATTAGATTCACTGATCTTCCAAAAATGAGAGATAATTTATTCTCAAAAGTGAGAGAGATTACAAATGGAAAAGAATAAGAGATATAGGAGAAGGGAGAGATGGGGAGCACACCATCTGAGATCATCAATTAAACTACCATCCTTATTGATTTTTGAACCATATTTGATCAAATTAGGAATAAAATTATTTGATAAGAAATAAATTATCCACTATATTCTCCACTCCCTGAATCCCTTTGCTTTGATCTTCTATGTCATTTCCACTTGCTTTCGTTATGAGGAAAAAGTCCTCATATCTATGGACTTAAAAAAGCCATGCCTAAGTCTACTTAAATTAGTGGTAAGTACCTATTTTTCAAAGATATATCTTTTTATAAAGATGAGACACTTCAAATATACCCCTACCCCAACCTAAACATAGGTCTTTACTATAGATTGAAAACCAATCTAATTATTGGTTTTATTATAGTCAATATGTCAATGAATAACTTATAGATTGCATATCTTCTTTCCTAAACCATATTAGGTCTAAACAAACCTATTATGCCTCTAAAACTTATGAAATCTAATTATTTATTATATGAAACATTAAAAAATCAAAAAAACTAAGTCTACATGCTTTAGATCTTCTAACAGAGGTCTCAAATAAGATTCAATAGCATTCTTTGAAATATTTGCCCTGGTTTGACCTTAGGTTGCATTTACTCTTCACTGACATCCCTTATCTTTGAAATTTTAATTTTATCCTTTACTATTAATTTGGACTCCTCTATCATGCCATTTTTCAACTTTGCATTTGTCTCATGGGTCCTATAATTAGTCTTGGTAGGTTCTTATACTCGTGCCATGTGGTGGCCTCATGTTCATCTTTAAGAACACTGACTCTTTGACCTTATACACATTGTTGATCTACTTTTGCATGGTTTTAACATGATTTATTGATTTATTTGGTAGTTACCATCATCATAACACTTGGTAGCTTCTCATTATCCTTCAATATTCATTGATGCATTGAATTTTCACTCACCATTGATCTACTTTTGTACGATTAAACACATTCCATTGATCTATTTGGGCCCACTAGCCTTGTTAGTTGATGTGTGCCAATATATCTTTATTTGATCACTTTAGATATTAACACTTATCAACTCCACATTCATCACTGGTAAATTTTTAATCCAAATGATTATTTTAATACTCTTAAACTTGATGTCTACACACATGTTTCACTTTACAAGTCAAACTTTAAAGGCTTATATCTTGAGATATCAAGATCATCAGAATACCAAATTTGTAGAGGATTATCTTGGAACTAAATGCATCATTTCCATGGGATCCTTTAGGCTTGAGAGGATTATTAAGCATAATTATAAAATACAAAAGAAAACTAGTATGTTCATTTCTCTATGAGGTGTGATGATGGTCTAGTTCTTCTAGACTTGTGCTTGAACTTTTGTTTGAATCTCCAAGGCTTGAATGAACTTCTGAGTCTTTTGAAATCTTGCTTCATGTTCCTAAATGCTATGATCACCATGGAAACATGTTTTCTCAAATTTTGACAAACTATACTTTAAGTTTACTTCAAGTGTTTCAAAAGCTTTACAATTTGTATGTGATCTTTGGACCACTCATTCCATGTAAAACTCTATTCACCTCATCCATCTAAGGAAATGCTTAGCATGTGGGACAAAATGTCCAACATTTCTAAAGAATCACAAGGAAGTATGTCTGCTATGTTTGAGAACCTAGATTACTTGCCTTGTATAGTCCATTGGAAATGGAGTCTCTTCTCTAGTTCAACATATTGATCTGAAGCTAAAACTGGATGCCAACCCTTGGATAACTCCTCTTAAAACAAATAAGGACCAAAAGGAACAAAACAAAACAAAGTTCCCAAGGCACTTATTTAATGGAAACATAGAATATAATGGAAACTAACCTAAACAAATCAAGTAACAATAACCTAAGGAAATAGGGAAAATAAGATAAAAGGGAAGTAGATGACTACTTGTGTTAATCACTTATTAAAACAAAAAAAACCTAGAACAACTAACCTAAAATAAGATGCTTTCCTCTAGGATCAAATGGAAAGATATTTTGTGCACCTTAGAACTTTGAAACATTCTTAATTTTTCTTTAAATCTATATTTTATATTTAAGATCAATTTCATGTTCATGTCTTCTTCGAGAAGCAACTAGTTCCTCTACTTCCAATTTTAGGTGCATGAGTTTTAGATGTGAGTTCAAGGCCCAATCATACTCCAAAATTTATGGACTTTTCAAGAACATCTTCAATTATTATTCTTTCATGAGTTGCTAAATATGATCATGTTGGGCAGCTTGGTGTGTCTCCTTTGACATATCTACAAGGCTAACCTCTAAGGGAGATGGATCTGATCTTGGGACTTCTTGAGGCCACTTGAGCTCATTCTCAGCTTCTAAAAGTAGAGAGATGTATGAAGTTAAAGAGAAAAGATGATAACAATGTTTAAAAATTCCAAACATATCATCTCCTAAGAGAATAACTACTTCTTTCTTGACGAAAGTACTTTCCATATCCTATAATAGACCACATTCAAGTAAAGAATAACCTAAATGAAAGAAATCAAACAAATATCAAGATGTTCTCATGAAGCTATAGTTCAATTAGGGTTTCTTGAAGCTGAATGTCAAAAGCAAGCATATAAATTTATTGACCATAATCATGAGGATGTGAGTCTCCCTTTGATATCTCAAATTGGTCAATCAAAATTTCTTTATCTACAACATCAAGCTAATGACTAATCATGCTCTAAATTTTATCTTGTTCTTCATCTTCATTAGTTGATTGGTACTTATCTTTTACTACCCCTATAAAATTTTATCCTTAATGATGTATGGAATCTCTTAAGTAATCAAATCACTCATAAGAAACACCTTCAACTCATATAATTGTAGTGTCTTCCTCTTGAACATTAGCAACCTCCTCTCTATGTACTTGTTCTTTCACTTGCATCGTAGCCTCTACCTCAACTTTCTCTTGTACTTGTTCCATCTTTGCATCATTATAAAAGGTTGAAACATGTTTGTCCTTGACAAGAGGTGTCCTAATCATGATTTATTATTCTTGGTCACTCAAGTTACCTTCATTTTATGTTTCTTTATCTACATCTTCTTGGTTTTTCTCACAAAGGAGAGGTTCTAACTCAAACAATGACATAGTAAAACCTTTAAAATATTTAGTAAGATGAGAAAAGTCCAAATAAGTTACCATGGATACCTAATTTTACTCATGGATCTACTCTTCTTGGATCACTTTTACCTCCTTTATGTGTTTCTTTACTTCTTAAATGGCTCTCCATCAAGGAAAGGCTTTGGGATTTTGAGCGGAAAAGAGTGGAGGTTAAATGATCATTGTCTTGATCTTGACTTCAACATCTTGGCTTATGATTGAAAAATCTTTATATATTAACCATTGAATCTAATTATAAGTCATAAACTTAGGTTTAGAAACCTCTACTTATGTACCTTTTTTTGTTGTGGGTGGGAAAGAATAAATTTGCTATTATGTTGCCTTTGTAGTTTCTATTGAATGCTAAAGATGTTGATTTGCAAACTCAATTTGTTTGTCTAAATTAGCCTAAAAATCATGGACCAATTGGTTATATATGTCTCCCTGGAAAACTAAAGATGAAGTATCTTATATGATCTACTAAGAAACATGGAGATTAGCCTCCTCAACACATACTTGTTCAACCTTATAAGGCCTCTCTTAGATAGACTTCTTGGTAGGAAAGTTAAACAAGGTCTGAATGGATTTTTGAGGGATATGATAAACATTGGTTTGGTATTCATGAAAGGAAAAGGTTAGCTCTATGGTAACATGATGATAATTATGATGACCTTGGGTTTTCTCATAAACTATTTGCCTCTCTTTAATGTTTACTATTAGACCATTTGTATCTAGAATATTAGCACTAAAATTTGAGTGGCTTGGCCTTATGAAGGATGCACCTACTTCTTTAGCCTGTTACAAATTAGTTCTCATGTTTTGAATTTCATGCTTAGAAATCCCCTGTTCATAGCTATTTTGGGTATATATACTTATCATCTATTTTTTATATTCAAATAGGGTCTGTTTAAATCTTGAGATAGATTGCTTTGGGGCTTGATTGGGCTGATCAAGAAGACAACAATATTCATGAGGGTTATCATAGGATTGGTATGAGTCACCATACTACTAGTAAGGATTTGTATATGGTTGGTGATGCTAATTTAAATATTGATAGAGATCATGATAGGGATAATATGGGTCATGAAGAAGGTAAGATCCACACCCTTGAAATAAGGATCATGAGAAACTTGATAAGGTTCATCATATATTTGATAGAACTCTTGGTAAGGCTGATTAGACTCATATGGATCGTGAGGATCATGTTAGAACTACCAATAAGGAGGTTAATGATAGGGGTATCCACCATAGTTGTTCATATCAACCTTAGATGCAAAAAATTATTAAAATATTCAATGAGACATACTTGGGCTAATTACAACCATAATTTTTTATTTGGAGCCACCATTGGTGATAACTTTCTTACTTCCAAAAGCTGATTAGAGGAAAAACAAACCAATAATATTTCCACTCTTTTGGATTTTAGTCCCACCAGACATGCTATAAACTATTATAACATCAATTTTCACCCTTGGAGAGGGTTCTTCAAGCTCTCTCTAATTGAGCTACACTATGGTAACAACCCTAGGCTGTGGGTCACCTATGGTAGGGTTGCACCTTTAGATAATGTTGGCATCCTCTTAATGGATCACCTATACTAGTGTTTTCACAGGGAAAAGGGTTAGAGAATGGGTAACTAAGAAGGCTAAAAAGGTGATACACCAAATTTAAATGAGAACTCACATAATCATGAAGTAAACACTAAGGAAGCATACTATAATTCTATCTCACACAATCTCACAAAACTTATCTAGTTACATAAGTGTTTCATAAATAGGTTTAGGAAGCAATGAATAAAGGCAAATAGGAGTTCTAAGACTCACTGAGATATTTCATCAATGACATAAAGAACACTAACTTAAACCTATAACTAAATTGAAGATACTTAGAAATGATAAAGAAATAAGGAAAATAGGCATAGAAGATTCTCTTTTATAATGCCATCGTGTATAAGTTTTGCTACACACAATTCAAAGGGGAGATATAGGTAAAGAAATTCTTTATTACTTCAAGAAGTCTTTCATAAATTTTTTTATAGGGTCTAACCTTATCTAATGAGAGTATTTGATCTTATAGAAATGAGAGATAATTTCTTCTCAAAAGTGAGAGAGACTACAAATGGAAAAGAATAAGAGATATAAGAGAAAGGGGGGAGAGAGGGGGAACACACCATTCAAGATCATTAATTAAGTTTCCATCCTTCTTGATTTATAAACCATCTTTGATCTAATTAGGAATAAAATTCTTTGAGAAGAAATAAGTTATTCACTGTACTCTCCAATCCTTGAATCCCTTTGCTTTGATCTTCTATACCATATCCATTTACTTTTTTTATGAGTATAAAGTCTTCATATCCATGAACTTGATAGAGCCATGTCGAAGTATGCTTAAAGTGGTACTAAGTACCTATTTGTCAAAGCTATAGCTTTATCGAAAGATGAGACACTTCAAACCTAACCCTACCCCAACCTAAACATAGGTCTTTACTATATATTGAAAACCAATCTAATTATTGGTTTTACTATAGTTAATATGCCAATGAATAGATTACAAACCACATAGTTTCTATCCTAAACCATATTATGTCTAAACAAACCTATTCTATCTTTGAAACTCATAAAATTCAAGGACTTATTTTACATGATATTGAAAACACAAGAAAACCAAGTCTACATGCTTTGGATCCTCCAACATAGGTCTTGACTAAGCTTCAATAGCATCCTCGAAATATTTACTTTGGTTCAACCTTAGGTTGCATTTGCTCTTCATTGAAGTCCCTTATCTTTTAACTTTTAATTTTAGCTACTAATCTTAATCTAGGATCCCTAATCATGTCATTTGTCAACTTTGAATTCTTCTTATGGGTCTTGTAGTTAGTCCTGGTAGGTTCTTATGCTCACACCATGTGGTGGCCTCACGTTCATCCTCAATAAAATTTACTTTTTGACCTTATGTGCACTATTTATCTACTTTTGCATAGCTTAAATGCACTTTATTGATTTATCTAAAAATTATTGTGGTCATGGAACTTGATAGCTTCTTCTTAGCCTTCAAGATTCATTAACCCACTGAATTCTCACTCATCATCAATCTACTTTAGTATGATAACATACACTCCATTGATCTATTTGGGCCCACTATCCTTGTTAGTCAACCCACATTGTTAAATATTCATTCAGGTAGCCAAGATCTTGACATTTTTCATCTCTATGTTTATATTTGGGAACTTTTAAATCTAAATGACTATTTTAAGAGGCTAAAACTTGAAATCTATGTACACATTTCACTTTGCAAGTCTAAATTTAAAGGCATATATCTTGAGATAGCAATCTCATCAAGATACCAAATTTGTAGAGGATGATCTTGGCACTAAATGCATCATTTCCATGTGATCCTTTAGCCTTGAGAGGATTCCTGATCATAGTTATAAAATTAATAAGCAAACTCTATTTGTTTCTTTATGATGTGTGATGATGGTTTGGTTCTTCTAGACTTGGGCTTGAAATTTTATTTAAATCTCCAAGGCTCGAATGAACTTTTGAGGCTTGTGAAAACTTGATTCATGTTCCTAAATGCTATGATCACCATGGAAACCTATTTTATTAAATTTTTAAAAAGTATAATTTAAATTTACTTAAAGTGTTTCAAAATATTTGCAAGTTGTATGTGATCTTTTGATCACTCATTCCATCTAGAACTCTATTCAGCTCATCCATCTAGGAAAAAGCTTGGCATGTGGGCCAAAATAACCAATAGGATCCTTTATATACTCTTGTACCTCTCTAGGGCCAACCTTCCTCTTCTTAGCCAAAGTGAATATTATATATTCAATTTCATATATCATAATCGAGCTTGTTTGTGGTTGTTTCACTTATCTTCTAAACACCCTCTTCATGGTGCCAATGTTAATGCCAAATCTCATGCTAATTTGAGTTGAAACTTGGCTTGCCTGAGGCCTCCCTTGCATTATTATTTGCATCATGTCCCTTACCCAATTTAGGGTGGTTATAGTTATTGGTTGACTAGGAGGTGGTTGCAATGGGAGTGCCTAGAAAGAGGAAAAATTTAGGGCTATAGATGGGATATATAAATTAGTTAGGTCTAATTGCCCTAATGGATCAAAATAAGACTTAATAGGGCCCACATTAAGAATGAATGAGAGAAATGTTGAAGTCCCAATAATTTTGGTTGTTGTTTTAGGGTAAAGTGACTATTGTCAGGTGAATGACTTTGGAATGGATTTGAGTGGCTTGGTGGATGCAAGGGAGCTAAGGTCAAGTGATGCACTGGTAGCTTAAGAAGAGGTAGAACCCACAACTTGGATAACACTAGTGATTTAGGAGCCCATTAGAGGTGGAATATTGGTGGCGGTATGGAAGATGAATTGGTGGATGGTACTCCCAAAGGAATTAGTGATAAGGGGTGTGAACATAGGAGTGTGAGCAATAGTAGAAGCAGAAGCAATTGTGAATCTTCTAATAACTAGGAAGGAAGATAAGGGTGAAGTAATTACATTTAGAGTTTGGGAAGATGATGAAGGAGACACTACTCCTCTCATTGTGGTCTTAGGAGACTTATTCTTTATATAAATGTTTTCATCCATCCTACCATCTAATGCCTATAGTCCTTACATTAAAATTTTAATTCCTTACTACTCTTCCTCAAGATTAATGATATTGGGATCCAGTTGATCCAAGCCTTTTATGGTAGATTTTATATTAGATGTGGGGATAATTGTGTGCTCTTATAAAGGACCTAGTCGACTACTTGACTCTCCTTTCTTATAATTAGAAGGTATGTCCTGTCCACTTGGAGTAGCCTAAAGTGGGGGCTTACATGGTCTATTTATTATAAGAGGAACTCTATCTTCTTCCTTTTCTTCTTACTTCTCCTCATAATCTGCATTGAACATACTCCCATTATTTGGTGGGATTTTGTGCTTCACTACATCTTATTTCTTCCTTTATTGATTAAACCTCATTTCAATTGGTTTATTCTTCTTTATAATATTTATTAGGACTACCTCTTCATTCATTACATCAAGGTATATAGAGTCATACACCTCATCTTGGGGTTTATATTTCATAATTAAATCCCTTTTAAACTCAGTGAGGTGTTTGGTAATGACTTGATTTGGATCCCACATCCTAAAAACATATTTTGGCAATGGGTACAAGTCCTTATGCCTTAATACCACTATTATGTCTTACCATCTCATTATCTTGGTTCTGCCTGGCTTATAAGGAGACTTATGGGGGGATGTCTTTTTCTTTCTCTTGAATATGCCATCAACTCCATGGAGGAATTTATAATCCATCTCCCCCTTTTCTAACTTCATTAACACATATCTTGGTTTCCTAAGGGGAGCTACCATTACCCCTTCTACTCAAATGACTATGTAATCAAAGTAGAGACAGAAATTAACCATGTCTCTTAATATTTTCCTAACTTCTAGAGTAATCCTTGGCATGTTGCATTTAATTTTAGATTTATAAATAGGGGGATATAATTATTTTGTAATTATCTTTATGTGGTTCCTGAAGTGGTGAATATGCATTATAGAATATGTCTGGGGCACAACTTCATCTTGCTTCAAAGTCTATGTCTTTGGCCCTAATTTTACATTCACACATATAGTTTCAAAAAAATATCTCATAATTTAAAATTGATCCCCATTATAGAAATTATCATGCATGGATAAAATCAAGTTTATACTAATAATATCCCCAAATGAGAGGATCTATTGATCTTCCATAATTATCTATAGTAGTGGGATAGCCCTTATATCCACATATGCAATATGGGAATTGTTGAATACTTTGTTTATCAGGGCAAGGTCAATCCTAAATGATTATCTAAATTTGTAAATGGGTATATTCCATTTTTCATCCATTAAGACTCTAGTTGTGTTTTTTTTCTGTGAAGCTAAGACTATCTTTGGCTTATACACCTCATATCAATTGTTAATAATGCTCTGGTTATATTCTAGTTGTGGTAGGGGTAAGTCATAATATTTTTAAAAACTTGGACCTATAATGAAGGCAATGGGAAACCCTTTATTCATGTATTTTATCAATCCATCCTCATAATTTGACATTTCAAAGATGTCTTATACCAGGTCAGTACATAGCATGACCTCTAGTTTTATTGTGGCTTTGTAGAGATCGACAACTTAGATTTATAGGATATTTAAAGAAAGTTGAATGATATGGGGCATCTTCTTAGAATCATCAAGATTCCTATATCCCTCAAAATTATAATAAACACTTCTATAATGCATGTCCCTTAAGTTTATGGCCTTGGGGATAAACTTTGTGTCCTTAAAAATGACTAAATTACCATGCTAAAATAAAAAGTCATCATTTACAAATGTAATCCCCTTACCTAAAGTGGAAGGTCCTATATGTACCATTTATATGATTTTATAGATAGAAAATAACATTTTTATATAGCTCTTTGTAACTTTAGAGCTCTTACAATGGTATCCTAGGTGCAATTTGTGAAGAGCTCAAGCTTGGTTGACTTGAGAATGCTAATAGTAGAAAAATCTTAGGGCTTCGAATGCAAATTTAAGTAGAAATAAATAAGTCAATTAGCCCCTTTTAAATATTACCTTGATTAATTTAGTGTTGATGATAATTCTGATTCATGCCACATTAATGGTGAGCCCATTAGCTTTATATTCCAAACACCTAAACTATTGATTTTGGCATTTAATTACTTTTAGAATTCAAAGTTAGCACTAATTCAATTTTAATTCACTATCAATTTTAAATTTAAAGATAAATTTTTACACCTTTTTGCATGTGTCATTCTAACTCAAACCCAACTAGGCATTTGTGGAGCTTGAAAATGACTAGGCTACTTAGTTTTATCAAATCTAGATACCTGGCACTTTTTGATTACTCTCAAGCATTTGGGGTGTAATTTAGTGTGATGAGTCATTTTTGCTATGACATGTAGCATCTCCATATTTATAGTGATCTTTTAATTGGGATGCTCTAGCTTTGGTTGGTTGTGGGAGTTCCACATGTTACTCTCACAAAAAATTAGAGTTTCTTCTGTTGAGCATGGTCATTGATGTTAGGTTCTCATTGATATCAAAGAGAGCATGATATACTAGTACATTAATGACAAATAAGCTATGTTTGATAGATTGATGGTGTGTTCATGTGTAAATACCATTTGGGGTGTTATGAGTGATTAGAGTGCTTATGGAAGTGAAAGGAATTCATTAGAGTATTCATATGAGTGTCTAGGTTCAAGTAGTCATCTTGATAGATAAGCTGAGTGAGCATATTTATGACATAAAGCATTTGTATGTGTGGTAATATCAAAAATAAATGATCACATGGTAATGTTTATGTTTGATCTTAGTTATATGGTTGAATTTTTAGGTCGTGAGGTTGTGTATAGAAAAATATATCATGGTGCAAAGCTATCCTTCTAGGCATATTGCATTAGTTCTTATACTTAGCCAAATTTTTGATATCAAAGATATACGATGAAAATTTTATTAGGTGATGAAGATATATAGTGAGTGATTAATATGAATAGATAAAGATCTAATGGTAAGCATTATACTTGTAAAAAAGAGATCAATGGTGAGCATGAAGTCAATTAGTCAAAGATCTTGAGAATGAATGTAATGAAGACATGTGTCACATTCATGGAGTTTGAGCAACGTATCAAAGTTAGATGGAGTGAATTCAACCTGAAAATCAATACCAATGGTGAAAATTATTAAATAATTCAACATAATGCTCAGAAGGCATGTGGGGCTGCCAAGTGGTGAAATATCATTGAAGACTGATTGTAGGGTGTGCAAAAGGCACATGGGGTTGCCAAGTGACTTGATCTCAAAAGCAAGGATATAATATCAATGGTGAGAAATGAAAATTAAAGACTAGGATACTCTTTATTATATTTAAAGAGTTTATTTGAGCATGTTTTTTGAGTACACGAGATGAAGACATGTGTCTGCAAATGTTTTTGCATTAACCAGTGACTATTGGCATTTGAATTAGCAAAGGGAAAAATTAGTCTATAGTATTTTGCTAATATATTTTGATGTTGAATGAATTTATTGATGGTGTAAAAGGAAAAATTGTAAAGGAATCCAAGTCTCATATAGATACATTGGTTATAAGGTTTGACTATTTGTACATTCAAAGATATTAAGCTCTAAAATTGATTGAAGGTTTGACCATGTTCTACAAGTGATCTAAGAAGGGTAATTAAAGATTTCTTGATAGTGTCTTTATGTTTCAAGATGAAATAAATATATAGGAGTGTTTTATACCCCATTAGGACCATCTATGTGTATTATGGAGGTTTGAACAATCCATCTTCAATGTGAAATATTTATTAGAAGTTAACTGTGTTTGTTGAATGCACTAGTAGATTGAGTGACCATGTTCCAAGAGTGATTTGAAGGTGTTTTGAATATAAATGAAGAATAAATTGAATATGGAGATTTTTTATAAGTCTCAAAGGCTTATAATAAGTCATTGGTTTCCATTATATGCCCTTTATCAGATATGGAGAGTCAAAATAGCTTGATTATATTTTGATTGTATATGACCAATTTGAGTGGTCATTTTGAGAGAGTTATTTTGAGTACTTTGATCCTATTTTGAATTATATAAATCACATAAATGTGTTACATATGTCCTAAATGTTTCACTTATGTGATATAATCATATGTCTATGTGAAATATTTGAGTATTTGCTTCATAAGTTTGAGACTGTGTGTTCTGTGTATGAAGGCCTAAAGAGCGAGGAGACCTAATTGGTAGGTTCAAGTGTTGAGTTGGTGTTCCAAGTGGTATGGACCCATATGATATATATAAATGTAATATTGGAAATAGGTTTTATATGTTTTAAACATTGTTAAAGTATGAAGGTGGTCTAACTAGTCTCACATGTAATGTGTGAGTATGAAGGCCTAATTGTTTTAGGTCTTACCAAGACCTAATGGTAGTTCAAGGATAATGAGGTAATGACCAGCCTATGAAGAGTGTGGTTCTCACATTTAATGTGTTTATGGACCTATGTTAACTATATTTCAAATATATAAAGCATCTTGGTTGATCAAGATGGGTTAAAATAAGAGAGTGTGGATTCATTGAAGACCAATAGAAAGTAAAGAGGACCAATCATAATTATCTAATAAAGTTGATGTAGGAGAACACACAAGTCATTGGACCTAATGAGCCTATAAGAGGTAGTTTGAGTGAGTTATTCCTAGAGGCAGTTTGAGAGAGATTGGAGGTGAAGAGTGTAGATAAAGGTGGTCATCATCAGTTGAAGAGAATAAACATGTGTTTAATATGATTTTCTCAAGGTATTTGACTGGGTTCTTAGTTTCCTAGGGGGTTGGTTATACTTTGCAATATAATTATTGATAAATTTCTAGTTGTTGTGCATGATCAGCTAGACAAGTGTCATCATTACACAGATCTATAAGGGACACATATCATTCTCACGAGAGTATCTTCATTATTATGCCATTTGTCAATCTCAAAAAGGGACATAGACAACTATATGCCATTAAGCCTTGATTGGATGGCCAAGATGCATTCACTTGTCCTCCTTAGATATCTTTCAAACTCTAGATCAAATGTGATGTGATGTTGACATGCATCATTCTGATATGAATCTAGAGGGGATACGCATCAATTTGAAATATTATTCAAGTCTAGATGGTCATGCTTGAGACATATGTTTACATCTTGTAAGCTTCAAGATTATAGTGGGATTTGTGGAAACTTAGATTGAATGGGTTTGTTCATAGTATCCAAGAACTTGACATGTATCCTATGGATTTGAATTCCAATGGCTAAATCCCTCATGAGATTTCAAGATGATGCCATGTGGCTTTCAAGTTTCATAGATTTGATCCAAGTGTCCTGTGTAGGTTGATGGATTGTTAAGGTGTTGTGAAGTTTACTGAGGTGAAAATCTATCCTCTTTAGGTTGTAATCTTAAATTTGACATCCCATGAGGCATCTCAAACTTCTATTTTAACTTTGACATCCTAGGAAGCCAAGCAAGAAGTTTAATTAGACTTCTGAAAATGTCAAATTCCATTCATGAGAAAATTAAACAAGTCTAAAGCAAAATTACATAAGTAAATTCTTTAAAAAAAGTGAAATGTTAGTCTAGTAAGGTTTGTTAGGGCTTGTGGCTCTCATGATGATTTGAAAACTAGGTAGAATATTCTTGGTAAAGGCCTATTTGCACAATTTTAAAGCATTAATGGTTAATATTTGAATGAAACTTGAAGATAATCTAAAATAAATTGAATATTCTTTAGTGTCAATAAGTATTGAAAAATAAACAATTAACCAAAAATTTCTAGGAAGTATTAAATCAATTTAGGTTATGTAGACGAAATGACTTAGCACCCTTGGCATCTTAGGCATTATGAAAAATTTAGGAAAGGAGGGTTCCCATTCTAAGAATACAGGGTAGTTTATCATCAACACTATCTATGATCCTATGCATGCAAATAATGAGATTATGGTAGAGGAAAAACATTCCAAAGGAGATTCTAATATTATCTCCACAATAGATGGTGGACCTACATTTAAACTAACTAGACAGTAAGAGATCCAAAGGCTTTTTGAGAGTCATATTTGTTAGAGCATAAAAATATTCAAAATTATATTTAAGAGGCTAGGGAGTAGTTTTATAGAGTTAAAATTAATCATGACATTCATGTTAAGATCTCCTAAGTATGTTCTGAATTAAATGTTTTAGTTTTTTATATCGATATTTAAAATAGGTTTGATTAAATAAGCCTACACATGAAGGATGCTACCCAAAATCTAGTGACTAGAATCAAATTCTCTATTAGAGATCCATATTAAATTATCAAACCTTCACGTGATTATTCTTCCAAAAACATCATCATATATTCATTTTTGACACCATTAAAGTTGATTGTAGTACCAAGGATCAATTTTATAAGGATTAAAGTCAATAGTGTGTTTTTTCAAGTGAGAATAAAAGAACTTAAAGCCTATAATATTTTTGATATATAACTTGGATGATCATTTTTATGCTCTTTAAGAATCCACAACAATTTCATACACCTTGTTACCCAAGTGGTATCTCTGTACATGTGCCATTTTCTTTCCAATTTATGAACATTATCTATTTAATCAATATTTTTTTCATTCTTATCTATTGACTATCGACTGTTATACATGTAATGATATCTCTTACAAATTATAAAAATTCTTATTTTCATTGGATTTGTCTCTTGGAGACTCAACATCCTAGATGTCTTCTGTAGTGCAACATCCACATTTACTTAAGCACTAGATTCATTCCCTGTGATGGCTTAGTCAAGATATGGATCTCCACAAATGATATTCATTCCACATTGGCCTCAAATTAGTTTATGGTGACATAGCTAAGGCTTAGAAAACTATCACATCTCATTGTTTTGCTTTCAATAAAATGGGTTTAGGTTTAGGTTTATAGTTTTAGTATTATCTTAATTTATTTTTGTTCAATATTTAGATGATTTTCTATGAGTCTATTTTTTAGTATTGTCAAACTTAGTTTTAATAGTGTAATGTATTGAGTGTAAGGTGATATGATTCATAGATCAAGTTTGTTAATATTAGTTTTGTCAAAGATTAAATTTTGTATGTTTATTGAGGGTCAAAAGATATTATCAAAAGTATCTTGATAATTATCATTTTAGTGTTGTCTCAAAATATTAAAGAGTTTTGAGTTTTTAATCTTGATTATATTTAGGTTTATAATTTAGTCTTTATTGTCATCAATGAAAAATATTGTCAAAAAAATCAAAAAGTGTCAACATCAAGAGTTAGAGTCATAGTTAAATGTGCTCAAATGTACAAGGATGTATTATCTCTTATATGCAACATCCTAATTCAAATGTCAAAATCATTATTTATGTGTGTGGGGGAGTTTAATCATAAAAAACAACATGAGTTTCATTGACATATCAGTTGAATAAGTAGTAGACCTAATGGAGGATGGAGGAAATAGAGGATGGAGGTTTCAAAACCTCTCATTAGTCACCAATGATGAGGAACAAAATTATTTAGTGAAATATTTTGTATGGTGTGTTTTTCTATTCTTTAGTGTGGTGTGTTTTACGCCAAATTGGCTAACACCAAGGATATTATTTTAGTGGTAGTGTAAATTATCTATACCATTTTTGTTTGAGTGGTAGTAAAAATTAATAGAGGATGCATAAGATTATAATGAGGATTTATTCCTCATGATATTTAATTTTATAATATTGTGTGTTTTCATTCCCCTATTGGATTGGAGAAAAGGGAGAGTGTAGATATAATGGAATGTGGCAACAGTTGTATAGGAGGGTAGCTAACTGTAAAAATCCTTCGAATGCAAAGATCCTCTGAATACCATACTTATTTATGAAGGGGATTAGTCAGTGAAATTTCCATTTTGTTCACATGGAGTAAAGATGGGATGCATTATTCACATAGTAGTGGTCATGTGAAGCAAGATCTAGATAGTAATATTTAGATAGTTGTATGCAGACCTAAAAGTATGTGGTGGAATATGATTTTGTTTAGTCCAATTCTTTAAGATGTATATTCTTCCAATGTTCACATCAAGGGGGTGTAGAATAGGGATTAATAATGTTCACAAGGGGGTGAATGTTAGGGTGTGTTCACATTATTAATTTTATTTTCTTGTTAGTCAAATGTAAATATTGTTAGTTTTAACAATATTATGATAATAGTTTTGTGCGGTATATTATTGTTATGAATAACAAAAATATTATATGGGGTGATTTGTTATAATTATTTGGTTTGTAGTTGAGGGTTTATAAGGATCTTGGGATCCCCATAATTAGCTCACACACTTCTTATATAAGTGCTTTATAATATCTTATATGTAGTAATGAATTGAATAAGAGTATTAAAATATTATTACGTATATTTCATTTTATATGTATTCAAATTTCTCTATGTAGCTCTGATCTTCCCCAAGATCTTGGATAAATCTCTACACGAGCATCATTTTCATACCCTTAGAGACTCAATCAAAACTCCATTATAAATATAGGTCACCCTTGACATCCATCTATAGTGCTTATGAGCCTGAGACCATACCTTAAGCTATGGGGGGTGTAGAAGTGTGGATAAAATGGTGGTGAAGGATAGAGGATGAGGTGGATGGGATATGGAAGAAGTGGATGGAGATAAATAAGAAAGGAGTGGAGGTAGAGGGGGCATGGGAGATAAAGGAGGGAGAATGAAGGGGAGGTCTATATAAACATTTAATTTCACCATTATTCTTGAGTGAGGTTCACCTAAGGAAGAATTACCTCTAGGAATAGGTTGCAAAAAAATAGGGAGAAATAGGTTGGTTAAATGCAAGACTAGTGGGGCCTTGGGTAAGAGAGAGAGAGGGAAATAGATCTAAAGATTAATATGTTATTATTAAGGCCTAGGGATTTGTTGTGACTTATGGAGGAGGTTAGATTGGAGTATAAGGCCTCCAAACTAGAGCTAAAGTATGGGTTTCCTTCTATTTATTCTTTGAATTCTTTCTTGGGTTGACACTAGGTGTTATGGTGAATGGTCTAGTTGGGATGATAGGGGCCATAAGGGCTGATAGATGAGGACTTATATCCATAAAGTGGAATGTTGGATTGAATGAAGAGGGGATTAGTAGGGTTCCTTATATAAGTAGGTTTTAAAAGATGTAATCATGCCCATTGTTGAGGTCATGCCCAAGGGAGGTAGCGTGAGGACTCTAGGATATGATATGGGAGGAGTGAAATGGAATGATGAATTGAGGATTCTTAGAAAGACCAAGCCCAAGGGTACTTAGGTGAAATATAGAGGAGAATAATTGGGAAAAAGAGGGGGTAGAGATAAATTAGTGGCCACTAGAAAATGGATTTGGAATATGGTGGGAGCAAGGGGTAGAAGGTAAATTGGAGGAGATAGAGTGAGTAGGGGAACCTAGATGGGTGCCTATTGGGTGCCTCATTATAGGCTCACTCTCAAGATGCCAACTACATCAAATTTTAAAGGCTATATGGCTAATATCTAAGAAGGATATGATTGAGGTACTTGGCATTATGTGGTCTGGGGTTAACTCTAATATAACTTAGTCATTTGTGTTATCAAAGGAGGTGAAGGTAGAGTGGGAGGATCAACTAGAGGAGGCAAAGGTAGATCTAGAGCTATTGGTAGAAATAGATCTAGAGCTAGGGATGGAGCTTGAGGAGGAGAGGGAACCAAGACTCCATATAAGATTCTTAGAGAGATAGCTAGAGCTATTGGAGTTAGGTCTTCCATAGACCAATAAAGATCTATAAGAGTTGTGGAGGGGCCTTTTTGATCCTTCTTCCCCTTCTTATTTTTTTATTATCTAGGATATCACCTCATAATCATTGATAAATTTTAAATAAATTTCATCATCATCTTCTATTTTATGGCCATAATTGATGTTGATCTGAGCTATGTATTGCACCAAATAGGCTTGAATCACCCATTTACGGTCCCACTACTAAAAATTACACTTTACCAAGGTGAAGGAGTCTTGTTCAACCACCATATTTTAAATCAATGAGAAGTTCTTGTAGACATGGCTCTATATGGTGATCATGATCTATGGGCATGCTTTTTATTGATGTTATCTATAGAATATAAATATGTCATTCACCAATCTATAGGTAATGTCATGTTATAATAAGCATTCATGTACATAATATGTCAAGCATAGGGGGTCTTGGAGGAATCCTATGACTTGAATCATTATGTCATCTTTGTACATCCAATAGTCCCCAATGGTTTTGATAGATTCTTAGATTACCTTTGAGATTTAGGGCATCAAAGCTTCATTAACCACCTAGTACACCACTAGGTAAAAGTGCTCATAGACATCCCAGACATGATAGTGGAACTAGTGTCCATACAACTTGTAGAATACCACATGGATGGTTGGGACATTGGTAACCCACATAAGAAAAGATAAAGGCTTGAATGAGATCATCCCATATATTACATTTAGTAGGTAGATCATCATGTATAATTTACCTTTAGTTCATGCATTTTCAATGGTGTGGACTAACTTGAAGTTGATCAAGCTTGATATGTTTGAGTGAGTCAGGATCACATGCATAAGGGTCACCCACAACTAGTTAATGTGCTAGCAGTCTAGGTATTTGAATCACTAGTCTAGTAGGATCATGCCTTATCAAAATTTTTCCTAGAAGGTTCAAACTATGTAGGCATTTATCTTCTCCTTGTTAACCTACTTTGAGTCTAGGTTCTCAACCCAGTCATGAAGGATGTCATAAATATGAGAGATGTCCTTCCAAATCGACACTGATACTACATCATATGAGAAAGAGAAGTCTAGTAGGAAGTAGTATGTTTTAAAGGTATTCATAAATATATCAATAATATTGTGTCAAGAGGTGGGTGAGAATACCCAATAATTTATAGTATCCTACATGTAGATATCCTTGTGGAGGATGTCACCCAATAGGTCAATGTAGGGAAATGCCTATGGTTTGGCAATGGTTCTATAGAATCCACACTTCTTATAAGACCAAAGGGCATCCTCATACTCAGCCAACTTGTCATTGGCATTGACAAAATCATTAGGGACCTAGTTGATTACCTTAAATATGTTATTTTAGTATTTATACTTGGTTAAACTAGTAGGGAAAGTGGTGTCCTAGTACTTAGGCTTGGCATTTTGGTTTGAGGATGTAGAATCCATTGGAGTAGGATGGAAGGGTAATTTAGGGAGCTTTAAGCATAGAAGTCACAAAATATAAGGGCTTTATAGAATTTTTAAAGTAAGGAATTAGAGATTTTTGTAATTAACAATGGTAAATATTAATGGGCTTCTCTTAGGCTTTATAAATGCATGCATACACCCCCTACATTAATGGTGAATGGTGGTTTGCTTGTCATGAATTTGAATTTGAGTTGGTGGATAGTTTTTTCCCATTTATTTCCAAATCTAGAATTAAATTTGGGGCCCACAATCCTTTGTCACTAGTAAGATATAGAAATGGTAATGGGATGTTTTCAAAACTATCCAGTCAAGTCCATCTTCCCATTTTATTAATGCCTATCATGTGGTAGGCACATAGTCACATCTCTTAGAGGATTCTTAGCCAGCTCTTAAATTTTGAAATGTGTCATTTATTTATCAGTCTTCCCATTAATGGTTAACACTTAGACATGGCTATATACTCCATGTCATTCCCCTATGATAGGTGATGTATCACCTAAGATATATGGCACACCTTAATTATAAATTAAGTCTCATTTATACTTCATTCTAAGCTTCCTAGGTTAGAAGTGACAACTAGTTCATCCTCACACTAGATTACATGGTATCTTCCCATTTATTTAGGCTCTCTCAAGGCTTGACATTTTTGATAGGTCTAGGGGACTAACCTATGTAACTCAATATGATGTGGTTCCTTCCCATTTATCTAGGCTCTTTTAATATCTAACATCTTTGATAGGTCTCAGGGACTGGCCTCTTTGACTCAATATGATTTGGTGCCTTCCTATTCAACTAAGCTCTCCTAGGATCTAACATCTCTGATAGGTCTAGGGGACTAGTCTCTCTAACTCAATCTGGCGTAGTGCCTTCCCTTTTTATCAAGATCTTAGGCTCTAACATATTTGATAGGTCTAGTATATTAGCCTCTCTAAATCAATATGATGTGGTACCTTCCCATTTGGTCAGGTTGTACCAATCTCTAACATCTATGATAATTCAAGGTAACTATCCTCTTTAACTTGATATAATGTGGTGCCTTCCCATTTGGTTAAGCTCTCCTAGGATTTGACATATTTGATATGTTTAGAGGACTAGCCTCTCTAACTCAATATGATGTGGCACCTTCCCATTTGGTCAGGATATCCTAGGCTTTAACACCTCCGATAGGTCTAAGGGACTAGCCTCTCTAACTCAATATGAATTGGTGCTTTCCCATTCTTTTGGGATCTCCAAGTCTTCTACATATCTTATAGGTATGGGGTATTAGCCTCTTTAACTCAATATGATGTTATACCTTACCATTTAGATAGGTTCTTCTTAGCTCTAACATTTTTGATAGGTATAGGGGACTAGCTTCTCTAACTCAATATGATGTAGTGCCTTCCCATTCAATTAGGCTCTTCCAAGCTATGACATCTATGATAGTTTGGGGGACTAGCCTCCCTAACTCAATATGATGTGGCACCTTACCATTCATTTGGGATCTGAGAAATTCAAAAAACAACTAATAAAGATAAAAATAATACAATGCATTAAATCTTACCTATTAGATATGGAGAATTCAATTTTCCATTGACAATAATGATTTTGTCACTTTAAGAATGAAATTAGACTCCAAGAGATTCAAGTGAGAATCAACATACAATGTTAGTGCCATGATTTAATAAAAGAGAATAAACATGACCTAGTATTTTATATAAATTAAAATAGGCCTATTACTACTTGAAGAAATCAAGGCGGTGTATATTATAAAGATTTTAGTAGGCATCACCAATAAGAATAAAATAAAGGATTCTAAATCTCTAGTTCACAAAAAATTTAGAGGGGTCCCCCATTTATAATAAATGGGGCATGTTGGGTATAATAAATGGAATAAGATGCCTCAATTTAATTATAATAAGGTACTCTCAGATTAAAGATCCCTTTAGAAGACACCATGAGTCATGTACCTCCTAGATAGATATATGGAGCCAGAGAGATCTATTTATTATTCACTATGAGATATCCCCATATATATATATGGGGGCTCTAATGACACCCTATCTATATATGGGGGATATAATGACACCCTATCTACATATGGGGGATTTACCTCCTCTAATACCTCTAGGGGTCGAGGACTGTAGGGCCTGGAGGGATCCTCTAGGTGGCTAATTCTGACACTCAAAACTGTAAAAGTGTGGTTCCCAACCACACTTAAATGGCATTCATTACAAATAATACCATTTGGATACTAACACTTATTGCATGTTTAAGTCACTTGGGATTCCACAAAAGCAAGATAATCATGTTTTGACCATGATCCTCACATTAATTAAATGGTAAACCACACCCTGATTAGAAAATTTAGAACATCTCATCATAGTCACCAAATATAAGTGAGGAATGTATGTTTGAAATCCTTGAGTTAATTATATACTATGAAATTAATGGGTGTATTGTGCCAACAAATCAAACTTAAACTTGCACCACATGTGTTGTTAAACATTGCTAATACATGATATCTTTGTGGAGCCCTATAAGTACCTAAGGGCAAGCTGATTTACCATTATTTCTCTCAATTTCCTAGACTTCATCTCCTTATTTTTAGATCATTATTGCACCCTCCTTACTCATATTTCATTGTTATTCAAATTAAACTTTTTTTCATGTCTAATTAATCTTTTAACCCTAGGCCTACTCTTGAGTACATGGTTACCACCTTCCCTATGGATTTGACCTACTTTAAGCACTATAATTAGATGTTCAGATCAATCAAAGTTGTGCCTAGATATTCCTCCAATGATGATGAAGATGAGGCCAATTTCTTGGAAGACCTTAGGACATATAAAAGGTGTAGGTTACAAAAGGTCATCTCTAAACCAAAGGTATTCCCATATTTTGACATATTAGGTAATATGTTCTCACTTCCAAATGAATGCAAGACACTAACCAAGATGTAGTGTACTCTACAAGGTCCAAACATAAGATTTCAAACATTTTTAGGGTTGTATTTAAAATATATTATAATCTCCTAGACTACATGATTTCCTATAAAAATACCATTTTATATGTATGGGATAAAACCTATGAGATATATGAGGTTTTTTAGTACTAGGTGGCTGACCCTAATGCCAAGTGGGTCAACAGAGAAGACATCAACTCCTAAGCTATCTGCACCTTATGAGAAGAGGTTCAAGTTAGGATGATCTTGTTAAATCACTTGTTCAATGAAAGAAACTATGTGCACATAAATTTTGTCTAGGTACCTTGCTCAACATCATCCTCAAAGGAGAGGAGATATTAAACCTTAAGAGCACTATCAATTTTTAGTTGGTTCACCACATCCAAGAATCCCAATATGGTGGTAACTTATACATGATGAGTTAATTGGTGGATGTTTTTTATTCCACCCTTATGTTAAAACCTTTCAAGTTCCCACCATGGACCCCTACGATTGATATAGTACATGTAGTTTTTTACAATCTATATGGACACCACTATAAAAATCACATAGAGGAGATTTGAATGTCATTTTACCCAGTGGTCTACATGGCCATTGATGATATAATCATGCCTTGATTCTCTAACAAGATCAGATAGTCCCTTGATGTCATTGACAATTAAAATTATTATTAGGATGACACCATCATATAAGTATTAGGATTCCACAATCCCCCATCCTCCTACCTTATTAGGTCTCAAAACAAATAAATAATAAGGAAATAACTTATCAACTAGTGGAATTCATTTTCATCCACTCCCTCAAACACTAGTAGAAGGTTTGCCTAACCTTCCCCATAATCATCTACTAATATGTGTATAATAATCTACCTCTGTTATATAAGGTGGTGGTAGGTATGTATTTTTAAACCTTTGTTAGAGTGGAGCATTGAGAATGGGACCCCCATAGTGGCATCACAGCCCATGTGATAAATTAACAGTCTCAACTCAACATCAATTACAACCATGTACCCCATATTGATGATGAGATTAACCTCAACCTTGTCAATGATAAAGAGGTGTTGGCTAGGATCGAGGCAAATAAGAAAAGAAAATAGCTCCAACCCATGCCATCCACTTAGAGTAGCTCCACTCCACCTACACCAACTTAGGTTAGGGAAAATTTTCAAGTGACTACACCTCTAATTTTGATGAGGATAATCTAGGGGGTTTTATCTCTTTCTCCTTCATGAATTTTTCCTCCCTAGATGTTTAATCTAGCTCCACCACCTCCCATGAAGTAGGTGGATACTCAACTAATGGTTTTATAGGCACTATAATTTAACATTGGTAATAGCCTTGAGTTAAGCATGAAGTATGACCATTAACAAGCATTCATGGATATTCCTTCCCCTATTATCTCCATCCCTCAATATCCTAATGAGGTACCCCTTAGTTTCCCTATCCCTACCAGGCTCACCCAAGTTGTACATCCCCTATTTACCATTCCACCCCTTCCATAATTCACCCAAGTACCTCTAGATTCAACCATGTATAAAATCACCATGTCCTAATTTTCCTCCATTTATCCCATTCCATCATAAGGATCCCTATGACTCACCTCTAGTCTTTAAGATCTTCTATTACCTAGACCCCAACACCCTAATGTTCACTACATATAAAGTTACTACCATGAGACCTATGCAATCTCAAATCCTAGTGGCCCCTAGATTTAAAATACTAGCAAGAATGGTGGATCCTACATTAGTACCCCTTTAGTCCTTTCTTAAGTTTAACCACCTCTAGGATCTCTCACTATGATATAAGTTTTTTTGATAAAAATTCCCAAGAAGAAACAAAATCTAACTCTCTCTTGGCATTTTAAATAGTCCCCTTTTTCTCCCCTTACCCCTCTTAGGTCTTCCTTTTACATCATCTTGGGTGCCCAAAGATTTAGCTTTAACCAGCTAATGCCTCATTCTTATTAATACACCTCTTCCTCATGCCATGAAACTATAAGTCAATTTTACCCAAATCTAATGTCATGCCTAAGTGTTCCTATGGGATTCCCTATTTAGCCTTCCCCATTTCACCACCATACCTCTTCCTTCTCCATTTATCTTTTCCTTACTTCCTTCCACTTTATCCATTCATCCTCCTCCCATGCCTTCACATTCCACCTCTATCTCTACCACCCCACCTTCATCTTCTTCTACCTTAAGAGTTACCACACGATCACAAGGACCTAATATGATCTTATAAGATGATACAGAGGTTCAATGGGAGTTTGACATGGAGGCCAAGAAAATGAGGATTTTTATGGAGACATTTACTCAAGAGGGAGACCTAATGGTATAGAAAACCAAACATGACCCATTCTCCTTTACCTAAGTGAGGACATCCAATGGAAAATATAAGGTGGTTGAGGATTCATTCTTCATTCTTCTATCTACTCATGACATTTTTGAGAAACTCAAGGACATGAAGGATCAAGTTAAACTACTTGAAGCATAGACAAATATCACTTTTCCTACATAATTAATTGGAAGAGTCAAAGAGGCCTTCTTGAAACTCTTCACAACTCTCAGATAATTCATCATAAAAATGACCATGAACAAAGAACACCTCCATAAAACATAGGCATACTTAGAGAGGATCACTCACATGGATAGGAAATAAAAAAGGCTAATTATGGTTGTCTACAAGGGCATGTTCTTGATGCTCAAAATCATGCCTCTAGTAGAATTCAACCTATATAAAACCTATTCTATGAACATGAGAGCCTTGATAAAAGAATGGGTGGCCATGGCATAGACATTTTTAGACTACTTTCTCTTTATAATGGCTGACACTTTTATATAAATAAACTCTATTAAAATGAATAAAAATTTCCTAATTTATGTTAACTAGTTTATTTATCTATGAATGTGGTCCATCATTTTCTAACATTTGAATGAATACTTACATTAGAGAACTGATAATGTTTTATGTCACTAATAATAAATGTAGTAGTTATAATGTGATTTATTATTCTAATACATTTATGAATTCTTCTTTTCCCCTTTATAACACCTGTTAATTTGTGTGCTTTAAGTTATATAGTATCTCTAGATAGACTATGTGTAATTTACTATATAGGCTCTTCTATGTGTTTATATTTAGTGGAGAATTAACAAATTAAGCATTCCCTTTCATTTTTCCTTAGATTATTTCCATGCATAATTATTAGTCTAATCTCCTTGTGAAACTTGACACATAGTGGTGTAGGTGCACTTGGGTAAATATATTGGTTATTAAAGCATTAACATCTTCTTAATCTTGGAAAAATCCTTTTATGCCCTATCTTACTCCCCCTTTTATGTTTGTTATAAGAGTTAACCAATATTATCCCCTCTACTCATAAATTGGTGAAGTGAGACCGTAGTAGCACTTAATATTGGGATTGGTTGAATTAAGTGAAGGATGGAACCTTGTTTTCATGTTGGTAATAAATCCCTAGTTGTAACACTACATCTCTCAAAGACTCATTTCAAGTAGGCTACATCATGGATCCCAATACTTGAAACCTGTGCCCTAGATTTCTCTCAAATAAATCCTCAAATGGGAGGATCAAAGAACCTTATTTTCACAAAGTTCACTCTGGACACTTAATGTCATAAGTGTCTTGGGCTTAGATTTTAGACTAGACAATAGCTAGTATAAGGAGGTATTCCCATAAATAGTAGTTATTGATATGAATCAGGTCTTAGAAGGAATATTTTGTTGATTTAATCTTGTTTCCCATAACTTACACTTTATCCATTTTTATGTGATTCAAAAACACCAAAAAAAATTAGTTTTAAAATGATGGCCTCCTAATAAATAAATATTAACTCACTGGTCTACCATTAAATAATTTGGAGCCTATCACATAAATCACTTGATCTAAATCTAGTCATGGTAGACTTATTTTTTATCCCTTATAATTCTATAAGAAAACCTATTTTTTTTGAAATAAACCCAAACCTATAGTTATTTCCATAAGTTTTTCCTCTTAGTCTACCCCAAATAGACCACCCCTAATGGTTTACCCTATGGCCTAGTTAACTAGGTTAGATATCAGTATCCCTGGAGTCATCCATGACCTTATTATAAATCCAAAAAGGTACCTCCAATAATTCACACCTTGTGTGGGATGGACTATAGAAAAACATGAGACTTCATATAAAATTCCCCTCAAGATCTTAGATGTCAAACATGAGGATGTGGCCTATAAACTATTTCTCTTTAATTTTATGGATGTAACTTATGACTAGTTCCTTAATATTATTGAATAATCTATCATGAGATGGGAATAATTTAGCAACACGTTCTTGGCTAATTTTAGGCAAGTCATTAACCCAAGTGTCCTTTACCAATAATTTACATGTATTAAGAGGGAACCAAACAAGCCCATCAAAAATTTTAATGCTAGGTTCTAAAAGATGTATGGTTGGGTCATCATGCTTTGCCAACCCAATGCTCAACTATTTATCTAAATGTAGAATAACTCCTTGGACCCATAGATAGGCATGTTCATAAAATGGGATCCCCTAATAATAGACCTACCCCTATTTGATGTTGAAGCCATTAAGATGGATAGACAACTTAATCCCCAAGGTCAAATGTTAATGCCCATTATGAATGCATTACTAATCTTATGTACCTTGAATCTCATCCATAATGAAAACCAAAATGTCTCAATGTTCTAACACATGCTAGTGACAAATTATCTTCTACTAAAGCATGTTGTACCCAACTAGGACTTAGGTTTCCTTACCTCAGTAAATAATAAAGTAGAACCTCAAGTCCATACTTAAACACTACTTATTATTGTGAATAATATTTAAAGTATACCCTAGGAGTCTACTAAGAATGATTTTTATGTTATCCAACATATGGTACAAAGGCTAAGTAATGATTTTTGGTCTCCAAAAATATATGGGATATGCTAATGGTGAGAGATCTAATAAGAAATTTACCTACCAAAGGAAAAATAGTTCCTAAAATCATCTAAATAATAAACTATATCCATCACCTAAAAACCTACTTGAGATCAACATCCATGAGATAGCCATCCCAAATTGGTGTCAGTTACACAACACATCCCAACATAGGTAACTTGATTGCATATAATTCTATAGTGTCTTTTATATCTTCCAATGATAAATGGAGGAATACAAGGTGGGATCAAACCACTCAAAATCCTATAACATTAGTAGACCCTCAAGTATAAAAATGGCATTAGAGACTATGGAGTTTTATATCCAAGAAGAAAATGAAGCAGAGGAGAGTATAAGTGAGATCCACATGTTCTAACAATTCCAAAGTAAAAATTATGCCCTTAGGAACTAGATGAAACAACAACCCTTCACCACCTCTAGTCCTCTAAATAATGATTCCACCCCTCCTAATCCTAATGTTAATAATGACCTACCACCTCCAAAACCCAATGATTCAAAGGCTCTTACAAAGATCCAACCAATTCAAAATAAGGTAGGGTATAAAATAGTAGACATGACAAAAATAAAAGCCAATATAATGCTTCATGATCTCATCTAGATCACCTAACAATGATACATTCTAATAAATTCACTTAAAAATAATCTAACTCATTTGAAATTAAAAAAGTACCCACACCAATGTGGTCATCCACAAGAAAAAACTTGAAGATCCTAAATTTCTCTTGACTATCAAACTATTTGGGATGAACTTGCATAATTACTTAGTCAACTCAAGAGCATCAACCAATGTGATGGTCATAATAATTTTTTAAAGGTTAGGATTAGTACCTATAAAATCATATAAGGTGGTGGTCTATCTATATAAATCATAGGTTAAGGTAATTAGTGAAATTTTAAATGTCCATATGTAGCTAGGGTCCAACCCTAGGATCCAAAAATTCATAGATATCTAAGTGGTATAATTCCTTGAAGCATACAAAATGATTATCAATAGGTATTATTATACAACCTTAAATAGGTACATGGTCATTAATTTTCTCATATGTCATTACCTTGGAGAGGTGTGGCAAATAAAATATGAGTAGATAGAGAACCTAGGATGAAACACATGATCATGGAATATAATTTCATGAATGAAAAGGTGAACACAATATCTGTAAACCTAGGTGTTGGATAATTTAGCCACCCTTCAAATCTGACAGTTAACATGTTTTGAGAGGGTCATTTTTGTGTTAAGCCCAGGTGAGTGTAGTATTTATAAGGGCCTTCATGATGATTAGGTTAGTTCAAAAATAGGGGTAAATGCATTAAAGAGATCCTAAATTCATTTTTGATCACCTTGATAATCTTTTAGAGGCTTAGTATAGTGCCTCTTAAGATGAAGTTAATCAAAACGTCCTAACAAAGAATTCATGATATTATAAAGGGGTTAAAAGAAGGTCTTGTTCACTCATTAAGTCATTTTGAGAGGGTAAAATGTTATATAAGGTCTCATAAGGTCATTTAATTTTTTAAGGTTCCTTATAAATTCTTCAATCCATATAAATAATCAAAATTATGTTGAATTTAGTTATTTCCATCCGTTATTTCTCCTTAATGGCATTTATCTCCCTCAATGTGAGGATAGTGCTCTTGACCACCACCAAACCATTATTCATCCCAAGCATGATCATGGTAATTTCACTATTTTTGTATTTTTTTTTGTAGGTTTCATGAAGAAATACTCAAGGTCAAATTGTATACACATAATATTTTCTAACTTTTATTGATTACTAACACTTTGTATCTTGTATCTTGTAGGAACCTATCTTGTTTTTGTATTTTTTTTGTAGGTTTCATGAAGAAATACTCAAGGTCAAATTTTATACAAATAATATTTTCAAACTTTTATTGATTACTAATGCTTTATATATTTTAGGAACCTATCGAGTCTTAATCTCTCTAAGTGCATGCCTTAAGGCGTGCACTGGGAAAGGGGTGGGCAGATCATTAGTGCTTCTTAAGATTGTTATCATTTTTACCACTTTCCATCTACACACTAGTCTTTTAGAACCATTTACCTTGAACTTATTCTTCTCAACCCTACCTCTTCCATTCTTTTTCCTCTTTCTATCCTCCTTTTTTTGCCTTAACATCCTTTTGAATTATTATTTGTACTGGGTTGATTGGGTCGACCCAATACATTTCAAGGGTATTTTTCACTTTCTTGGTTTTTTAGCCTTTTGGCCAACTTAGCATAGAACTAGTGATTTAGCTCCAAAAACACATTGTGTTGATTGGGTTGACCCTATATAGCTAACGTTCCTAAGAGGATTTAGGGAAATATCCACATATATATACAAGTTCATTTCCCACCATTTCATAAGATAAGAATTAATAATGAATAATTGCAAGTGAACATATACTTATTGACCATTATACTTGAGGAATAAAGTTTATGGTTCCATACTTTCTTTGGAGATATAAATCTTGTCTTGTGGAAAAGTATTTTGTATGCTTAGATAGGTTGTGTAGCCTAGAGATAATTTATCTTGGTTATCCTTACATACCACAATAATCTATTGTGAAGAACTTTGGCTAAGGGAGAAATTGAGGCTCTTAGGGTTCATCTTCAAAGGTAAGTATTCCTAACTTTATTTCTCCTTTATAAGAGTATATAGATAATGCATTTGTATTCTTCTCTCCATGTATTAGGATTCCATATACATTAATGTTAGTATATGTCTTATAATACATGTTTATTTTAGTTGTTTATTTTACTTCTTCAAACCCCCACTTTGTGCCATAAGCTTTGGTGTGTACTAGATTAGATTTACTTTCTTGCTATTAGAATAGAGTGAACATTTTAAACCTTAGGACTCCATTAGGGTGTTTGTATGATTATGTTAGACTGTAGGCTTTGGAACCCTTCCTATCATGATGCGTTGTGACAAGTGATACAAATGATCCCCTAATTAGGTGTAGTGGATCCCCATATTAGTCATGCTCATACTTAACAAGTTTATTCCCAATTAGAAGTGTAGGTATGATCTATCTTATCCGATCTAGGATTAATTCATAGACATGATGCATTTCTAATTGCATACATTATAGTAAACCCAATGTGAACTAACCCTTGTAGGATTTATTCACTTTCACTTCATTTTTTATTTTTTTATCATCATTTCTATCATATAGTTTGACATCTAGGATTGATTCTATCAACCCAGCTTTTTATCTCTATGCACAGGTTGTAGGAATAGACAACTGAATTGACCCAGTTGACCTAGTATAGGTTTATAACTTTATAAACACCTAGTTCAGCCTACTAAGTTGACCGAGTCAACCCCTTATAATTTTTACATTTTTTTAGTAGGTCCCTATATATATTGATAGATTCTATCAACCCAATTTACAAGTTTTTCAAGCATACTTCAAGGTTTTTCATAAATAATCTTCCTTTAATGTATCTCTAATCCACCAATGTTCCTTTCTACTTATATATTTTTATCTTTTCTATCTTTCCTTTCATAGTTTTTAGTCTTTAAAATTGCCCTTACATAGTCAACTAGATCAACAATGTTGACCTAGTTTGGTGTTCTATGTGTTGTTTGAAATAAATGGATCGACACTATTGACCTAGTTCATTTTCAAACTTTGCTTCCATAGTATAGGTTTAACCCTCTCGACCATGTTCTATATTTTTTGCATATAGTGTCAACACTATACCTTGATTCAAGTTGAAATTAACATCATATCTATTAGTAATTAGTTCACACCTTTATTTTCCTATTGTTTACATGCTTAGAATAGTTCACATAGTCTAATTAGGGGATTTTTTATTAATCACTTAGTTTTACTATTTATATTTTATGCACACATGGTCAAATCACAAAACATAAACAAGCACTTTAACATTTTGTCTACCCTAATCCAACCTACTTAGATTTCATCACCAAAGGGGAAGCTGACTTCATACTCTAGTTAAGTATAAAACATGGTTAATGGTATATTTTGGCTAAGCACCCGACACCCTTATCAATGTAGTGTGTGAAGTGAGGGGGTAGGCCCTAATACCAATCCTATATCATTTCCAATATAATACCTTACAAGCCAAACTATGTGAAAACATCCGTAGATTGTTATCTAGTACCTTGATTATAGCCAACTTCCAATCACATTTAAAATCATTCTTAACAATCTAATAAACAATCAGGTTGACCAACTAGTTAGCTTTACTTTTTAAGTTTTTTTCTTTCTTTTTATTCAATTGTATGCATAAAATCTTAAATTATCCAGTGTTAGTTCAAGATTTTGCTTTGTATGTTTCAATTGGATTGGCCAGTGTTAATCTAATTAGTTCCCTTTCAGTACTTACTACTTTTCATTACTTGCAAATTTAGTTTTTTTCATTTTTAAATATATTTTTAGCTTCTTTAGTTCCCTATTTTATATACTGGATCGACCCAATCAACCCATTGCTTTTTATGCCTTCTTTACATTGTATTAGATCAGCCCAATTAACCCTATATAGTTTTATTATCCCTATTTTTGTAATGGATCAACCTAGTTAACCCTGTATAGTTTTAGTCACCTCTTTTGACCTTTTATTTCTCATCTCTATTATTTTACCTTCATCATGGACTTTCTATTGGATAATGAAACTAAGTTATAGTCAATAGACATGATGAACTTTACCAATCCCAATAGGGTCCCCCACAGACAGAGTAGGGCTCCTCTTTTAGATGTTAGTAATGTTCACATTTCCACTCACACAATGAATTATGGGACCCCTCCTCATACCTCTTTGTATCATAATCCTCCTCTTTTCTTAGTGGACCAAACTAAGTTAGAGTATACTCTTGAAATGCTTTTTCTTTATTTTTGAATATCCTCAACATAGAAAAAAGGATCCTTCTATCATTTACAACCCCATGATTAGTGGTCAAATTGAAGAGCCTCACATGCCTACTCTTACATTCAATATGTAATTTATAGGTACCACTTTATTTTATTCTCAACCTCTTCCTTCAATTTTAATTCCTTCTTATGCCATGACATCTTCTTCTCTAACCTCTTCTACCTCCATGCCAAATATCTCAACTAATATGGTAGGTTCTACATCTAGTGGGCCTTTCATAAGGTCCACTATCCTTAATACTTCCACTAGTTCATCGATTGATACCCAAGGCAATCATTCTTCTAGTGTTTCTTTCTCTCAACCATTCACTAGTCCATATTTTTCTTCACAAGCAAATTTTGCCACTAGTGCCTCAAATTCACACAATTCTTCTCAAGTTTATATCAACACTAATAGTGGTACCCAAGCCATGCATAATAACACAAATACCAATTCTAATGCTTCTAATGTTAATCAAACACAAAATTTTATTACAAATTCTCAATTAAATGAATACCTTTCAATCTCATAACACAAATCAAATGATGAGAATGCAAAACAACCTCCTTAATCTTCAATCTCATCCATAACCAATGGCTTGGGGCACAAATAAACAAAAGTTACCCCCTCCTCCTCTTTGATATTCTCAAGGCAATCTCATTATTTAACCTCCTTTGATTAATAAAACCATTAAGCATTTGAAAAATGAACCTCTCACTACTCAAATTTCCAAAATTTATATAGGAGGTATAACACCTAAAATTTATTATAATGGGTCAATCAATCCTACCCTTCACCTCAAAACATTTGGAAATCTTTATAATTATTGGTTTAAATTCAACACATTTTCTGCTACCAAGCTCCTAGCCAAAACTCTCATAGGTGATGCCTTGGATTGGTACCATAAAATTATATCTCATTCAATTTCTAGTTTGGAGGACTTATTAAATGCTTTAGTTTAATAATTCCAAACTAATGATCTTCTTGAAAACACTTTGGCCCATTTCATTAATTTCAAACAACATGAGAATGAAATTTTCCAAGCCTTTGTTAAGAGATGGAATGCTTTGTGAACATAACATGGCAAATGATAATATTTTTCATCTCTTTACAAATGCTCTCTTTCCTAAACTATAATATCAAGTCCACACACTCTCTCCATGTACCTTGGAGGAGGCTATTAACCAAGATAAAATACAATATTTCCTAATATGTCAATTCAATCCACCCTAACCTTTTATGGGTCCTCCTTTATTACTAAATAACAAAAACCACAATATCACTAATGATAGTGTTACCAATTCTTATGATACCATTCAAAATGTTAAAGCTATTGTTCCTAACCCTTCTTTAGAACCATCTCCTTCTTCTCAATAATATAATAATCCTCATTTTTGTTTACCAAATAACATCAATGTTCACAAACCTGTATCATTAGCTTAATTATTTAAGTGTCTACTTAGGCCTCTTCCATGAGAGCTTGACCCTACTCATCCTATGAAATCTTGGTGTGATCCTAACAAGTTTTGTTGGTTTCATGCTAATTAGGGTCATTTTCATGAGACCTATAGACAACTTCATAATTTAGCTATGGATTTTATTCTTAGACCTAATTTCAATCATGGTTCCATTATCTATAAGCATCAATTCCTATGAAATTGATTTCAAGGACTATAAATCAAATAATAAAACTCAAGCCTTGAATTAGGCTAATGTTGATTTGGCTATATATAAAGATCCTTTACTTAATCATCAACCTACCTAAGAAAATCAATATAAGCCCACCCCTTACACCAATAATGTATAAAGTCTTGTTGATCCAACTTCCAAAGAGAATGTAGTTATCATGACAAATATTAAAAGGGTGGTGGCTTTCATTGATTCCCAACCTATCTACACTTCTTTCGATAAGACATATTGTGTTATCTAGGATTCTTCCCCAACTCATTTAAATGAGTTTGGGTAAGAAGATCTTATCACTTTTGATGACCTAATTTTTTATTCTCCCTTAGATAACACATTGCATTCTATTTCTAATACTCTTCCATAATCTTCCAATACTAATGACAATCAAGCTTATACTAACACTTCTTATCCTTCTCAAAATCAACTTAAACCAACTATTTCATCATCTCAACATGATTTATAACATTTTTCCAAATATTATTCTTATTCTTATCAATAAAAATTCCAATGTACTTTGGATCCTTTTTTTGAGGACCTCCTTAACCATTACACACCTTTATCTAACAACCTTCTTATGGGATATGATGAGTGGGATCCCATTTTGAAGCTCTCTAATCTCCCATCCCAAATTACATATATTGATATTATGAGTACTTATCCATGTCATAAAAACCACCTCATGTAGCTCTTATTTGAGATGAATGTCCCTCATCCTCCCTTAGTAGGATGGGAGGCAACTTTATCCAATTCTGAAGATAGTATTTTATAACAATGTGAAGAGATGTCTATCAATATTGATGAGACTATGGACACTTCTCTTTCTCTATGATTTCATATCACATCTATGATTCCTAATGATATTTTGCTTCATCTGGATGATCTTCCATTATTCATTAGCATCTAAATTAGTGATATTCAAGTCAAGCATGCATTTATTGATGAGGGTTATAGCATGTGTGTCACTTATCCTAATTTCATTAAGACTCTTGGATATTTAGAATGTAATCTCAAGTCTACACGTAGCACATTCCAAGGATAAGATAAAAGGCAAATGCCTCCTCTAGGTTTCATGTGGCTTCCCATTACCATCCCACCTATCACCATCTATGTGAAGGTGATGATCTTTAACTTTCCCCTTTTTTATAACATCTTACTTGGTAGGTTATAGACTCACCACATGAGAGATATCACTTCTTCTACCTACCAATGTGTTAAATTCCCTCACAATGGATCCATTTACAAGATTAAAGGTGATACTAACCCTTAGAATTTATAATAATTCCAATATCATGGTGTCTTCAATATTCCTTCTTTTGAACCTTTACCAAGTGTTATATTTCATGAGTCTCAACATCTCAACTTTCCTATCAATTTAACATGAGGTTACAATGGGCATCCTAAGCTCATTGGTAGCATTCCTACTAATATCTTAGATTTTAATGATATAAACCCAATGAGATTAACTTAAAGATCAAAAATTTTGATATCTTGCCTCATCTCATCTCCCAAATTCATGCTTCCTTGTAGCCTAATTCTCACAAACCTCCTTAAGATGACATTCTGATAGTCTTGACCAGGACTAGGCATTCTATTCACCATGCTTCATCAGATGACAAGGTTATCCCTACCTTTGTCATTGATCTTCATACCCTGGATTATGATGATGGTTATTCCTTAGATGATCCACTATTAGGTGGTCTTGTATAAGGCCATGATGCTGAGATTGTTTGTTATCAATCTTATTTACTCAAGTCTTATCATGAATATCATTATTTTCCCTCACTTATAGTTCCTGATTTTTGCATTTTCCCCCTTTATCATAGGGTAAAGATGGTGTCGACACCTCTAATTTTTTAGAAGCCATGTAGGAATATACTCATGGATCATGCTATAACCAAGCCTTACCATTTTACTATGTACCCTGAACCTTATAGTTGGTTTACCCCTGAGGTTAGTATGACCCTCCTTAGACCCACTATAGATCCTACCCCTTCTTTATTAGAGCCTATTATAGCTGAGCCTCTTCCCACTCTTGTTATAATTGATCTTGTTCCCACTCTTTATATCATTGATCCTACTCCTTATTTTGATGTTATTATTCCTTCCATTGATCCTAGTTTCATTCCTTCCTCATCATCACCTTCCCTTAGTGATTGTTTACTTCTTTTGCCTAATATGGTTTATCTACCCAAAAAATGGGTTGATGAGTGTTTTTTGGCTTCTTCCATTCCTATTTTACCTCCTGTGATTGATTCTACTAAAACCTCTCACAAGCATATTTGTTGCATCCATAGGATAGATAACCATTCTTCCACCCATTGTCATAAGTTATGGTAATATATTGATACCTTGCATCCTTCTTCCCCATCATTAGATAAAGCTATACCTCCCTTAAAGTTACTTCCTAAATATTGGCCCAAGAATGGTGAGGTATATTGTCTATGGCATCTATGCATCACCCATCACACTGATCATTATCGCGTCTTATAACAACATCTCAAAGATCACCTTATAGCCATTCCAAGACCTTATACTACCCCTCCCATAGGTTTTTCACACAATAAGGCTCCTCCTTCTTCTCCTAGGGTTCCACCTATAGTGTTTCCATCCCCTCCTATGGTTCTTTCACCACCTTCTATGCCTCCACCTATGATTCCATCACTTGTGAACCTTCCCTCACCTATGGATAATTTTTCACCCATGAGCCCACTTGTGGATCCTTCTCCCTCGATGATTTGTTATCCTCTCGTATGTCCTATTTCCATAAATTCTCCTAAATAGCCTTTGCTTAATTTTCCTCCTTAGCATGATCCTTTGAGAATTCTTACTTATTTATTTGAGAAGATCAAAAAAGAAGTATTTACCCAATATTTATTGAATATTGATGAAACATTAACAGTAGTTTGATTATAGATTCATAGAGACTTATCTGATGTATTGGATAATGTGTGTAGATAGATTTACCAATATTTATGAGCACATGAATTATGCTTTCACATTTATATTTAGATTGGATGTGTGTTTTAATCTTATTTTTATCTGTTTTATCTTTTGACACTATGTCAAATTTTTGCTTATCTTATATCATGATTTGTCACTTTTACTATATCTTTATATCATTTATTTTTTCATATGATTGTCTTTTATTTATCATTATTTTCCCTTCCCTTTTCCTAGAGTTTTTCTCAAAACTCTCTTCTTGTATCTTTATGATTGTTTTTCTTTATTATCCTTATTTTTCATAGATAATTTGTCATGGTGATTTGGTTATACTTAACCTATTCCCTTTGGTTATTATCTCCCTTTACCATGTGATTAGTTAGTAAACAATCTATCTCATTATTATCTCCTTTTACTAGGCCACCTTTGGATCTCCTTTTTCCTTCTTCCTTTTTCCATAAACTAAGAATATACATGATTGAGACTTGAGATCACATGATAGTTCATTGTCAAGCCTATGTGTCCTAGTCAGTCCTTGTCTTTGGTTACTTAGCTTCCTTTATCCTTAAACTACATCTCATTCATGTGTAATAGTATCTCTCTCATGATTGTTCATTCCAAATCTATATAGAGGAGGAAATTTTAAAATTCTTCAAAATAAAGTTAAAATCCAAATCATCTAAACAAAAGGCAATGATATTAAAAGGAAAAATTAGTATTAAAATTCTAATCACACTAAAATACATGATTTAAAGCACATTTCCTTCTTATAATAAAATATCAAACTCCATAATTGGTTTCATGGTAGAGTCAAGGTCCTTTGGGGTGTGGTAGGACAATAGATTAGAAGAAGAGATTTTTTTTTAGTGCTACCTTCTTTCTCACGTAAGTACCCAATATTCACAATAGACTGATGACTCTATAAGGGGTACTAAAGATCAAATAACATGTCATGAGAAGGTAGGTCCATTTTATTTTTCCTATACCAATCTACCTTCATGATTTGATCTTAGTATAACACTTATTTTCCTACAAAAATTTGTGTCTATAGTAAATAGGTTTCCTTTGTACATAGATAACCACTAGTCACTTAGTGTCTTCTCATGTCTTTAGTATGCCTCTTGATTCCTAAGGTCTTCTCATAAGATGCCTAAGTCTTACTTTTTACATTCCCTTTTTCATTCCTTATTTCCCTCATATTTCCTCTTGAGATATATTGTTTTGTCTACTGATCACTCCCCTTAAGATTTCATTTGTGAGTTGTTTTGTTAGACCACAAATAGGACCCAACCATCCTAAAAAATTACCATACTTTCCTTCCTATTACCCACATCTATGATTACCTAATTTTCCTATTTATTCCACCCCATTTGTGTTCTCTTTATCGAGTTGTAGTGTAAGACTGTGGATAGGATCTGACCCTCCTCACAAAATTTTCTAATACCCAAATCACCATCCAAATTACACATGTCAAATTTGAGATAAGATTAAATCAATTATGAAGTTACACATCATTTTACATGCTTCCAATCTTGATTTAGTATGTTTTTTTCTCACTTAATTTTTCTTTCACCTTTTTATCTTCTTATTTTTTGAGTGCGTGTAAGATTTCATCCATTTATTGAATTTTTCATACTTCTCAACTTGAATTATTATGATAAATTTAAGACCAATCTTTTGTAAGTTTGTTTTTCTTTCATACTTCTTAGCATCATTTAGTATGATTGATTAACTTAATTTAATTTGTTTTTATTACATTTTTTGCCCTTTTACATACCTTTCATTTATTACTTTGTTTGTCATACTTTCCAATGTGATATTAGTATGATTTTATTATTTTAATTTGGTGAAAAAATATTTCACATTGGTTTAAAAATAAATTCCTTTTTACCATCTTTTTTTTATATTTCTTGGTTCTTTATACTTAGTCATTTCTTAATATTACACATTTCCCATCTTGAAATAGTTTATAGTACATTTTCTTGATTGATTATATTCTTCCAAATCCTTTTGCTTGTTTTTTTTAGCCATGCATGTGTTTTTCATACTGCTAGAAAAGAAACCACATCTCATATATTTCCTATAGCATATACAAAAAAGCTAAATACATGTACTAGAAAGAAATATATTTTAAACATCCACAACCTCAACCATAATGCATAACCAAAATCAACCATAATGACAACATACACATACAATAACAATATACCAAAATGATCTATATATACATCTCATGAGTTTTGATAAAACAAATGCAACCATATACAATGATTTAGTTCTATGGTTGGGTACCATCCTATCTATCTCATGGCCTAGTCATGCTACCTATTAAGGCCTCAGTCTGACTCCTTTGAATATTACACTATAAGGAGATTGTATAAGATCTTAGTCCCTTTACCTATCCCTATAGGTGTACTACACGTATCTATGACTCCACCACCTAGGTCTAGATCTCTATCATTTGTGCTACTATAGCCAAATGTACAACTCTCTCATCTACTAGGGCATACTATGCTTATAGCTCCCTGACACCCATCACTATTAGCAGTTGCATCCTCTCCTTCTACACTTATATATACCTCATTGCCTCTCCATATAATTTAAACTAGCTCACCTAAGCTAGGTTATATGGTATACTCAAATCCTCTAGTGTCATGGGGTCATATGGATGCAGAGTCTCATCCAAGATGTCATGGAGTGTTCCCCTCACTAGGGACCCCATCTCTCCTCCTCATCATCACCTACACCTAAAAAATCACATAATATGGATATTAGATCACTATCATATCTCATAATATCTATCTATCTATCTATCAAAACAAAACTTAAGAAACATTTTTTTTAACTTGTCTATGTCTTGGCTACTATGGTCTCACCATCTACATAATTACCTAGCAAGCTTCCTTATTTGTGTAGACTCTTAACACCTACTTTGTAGGCCACCTCCTTATCTCAAACTCAGCTATCATGGCTTGTGTCAATCTCAACCTACATTTGAGTGGTCTCTCTATCATCTCTTCTAGCTCACATACGGGGTCATACAAGATGGTAATAGTCTCCACTCTCTCCTCTACCTCATACCTCTATTGATGTCATGTCCTTAGTGGCCACTAATCATCTCAATGTGGTGTTGATAATGGTACATCTGGTATCTCTATCTCTGAATCCCTATCCTCTTACTCAGCTCCTTATCATTCCCAACTAGTCCATGGTCATTCTTGATGTGGCCTTAGTGTCAACCTCACTACTAGTGGCCCTAGTCCTTTCCTCCCCCATAGTTCTTTCACATGTTGATCCCACTACTCAAGCATTAGTATTGGTGTTACTAGATGAGGTAGGCCCATATACCCTAGCACTTGTACCACTAAATATGGATCTCTCCACCAAAAATAGTGTCCAACTACCTCTATCTTCTCTATCTCTAGTGTAACTATGTCCTAACTCACCCATATAGCTATTATGTGCTTGTATGGCTACCACATGATGTCTACACATCTCACTAAATATAGAAATAACATGTGGGGTATAACTTGTGCTACTTTTTCCTCCCTCTATCTTCATACCCAAGATAACCTATCATCGACTGCATAGGGAAACCTAGCTAACCAATACATGGGAAACCTCTCATTTATCTAAGATGTTAGCAATATGATTGGTCACATGGTATTTTTCCCTATGACTATAATATCATATAGATCATGTACCAATTAGACCTAGATGACTGAGCCTAGGTCATATAACACTTACTCTTTCAATATCATCTTGCTAAAGGCTACTATGAATAGTGGTACCTTATTATCTAACTTGTGACATAACACTTAATATGTCACAAGGCCTATCATAGCCTTTTAAATGTCTAGAATCAATGATGTATAAACATCAAACATACTCACTCTCCTACCTAGTAATATCACTATAGCCCACATGGCTAAGGCTCTCCTCTCTTCTAGACTATCTGGTATCCCTACGATCACTTGTACTCCTATTATAGCTAGCTCTAGGATGGCATAAACATCCTCTAGCATGATAGCTAACTCTAATATATCCCCATCCACCTCTCATTTAAAGGTGTTAGTCAATTATTATCAACAATTGAGGAACATGACTAATAGGTCAACACTGAGGGGGATCTATCACATCTCTATTATCCTTCCTAGACCTGTGGATCCTAGTCTAGCCCTATCTCCATTTGAAAACCTATCTAAGAAGTCTGGTAACCATACTACATCCATAAGTTACCAAAATATCAACCATCCCTATACCCAAGAAATAACAAAAGATGTATCAGTTCCTCCATGTCATGTATAGTCATAATACATTCTTTATAAATTATTTTTACATTATTAAAGAAATACAAGCCTAAAATTACTTTATTTTATTCACTTTAGCTTACTTTTATCCTTCTCAATCCTTCTTGACCTTACTTGGTCATTTTGGGCCATTCTAGCCCACTTTCAATGTTATGTATGCTTTTTCATATCATTCTAGCCCTTTGGTCAAACTAGTTTGACCAAAAAATTCTATCTTTGCACTTGGTTGACTCAAAAATCTAAGTCAACCCCCTTATTTTACCCTCCCTAGTGTTGAGTTTCCATTTTGGACCTTTTGGACCACCTAACAACTCTAAACTAGGCCTTCAACTTGTAGATTATATAGGGTTGACCCATACCTACTAGGTCAACACTGTGGATTTTACTTATTCTCTAGCCTACTGGGTCAACTAGGTCAACCTAGTGCTTTTTGCCTACTGATCCCCTTACATTTTCCCAAAAAAGTGCAAATTTCTTTCTTTTTTCCTAAACCCTCCAAACCCATTTCCCATCTTCTTATTTACTACACCTAAAATCTAAATTTGCTTCATTTTGAAATCTATAAATGCTTAAAATTCAAAATTGCTAAAAATTCACTTATTCTAATAAAAATTTCAAAAACTAGTTTGAGATTCTTAGTTGCATACTTATAGTGCACCTATTGCTACCTCTAGAGCCTCCCATGTCTAACATATCATCTCCTCACCATCCTATCTTTTTTTCTCTTCAGAGCTCTCTTTTCTCTCCTTCACAAGTCAAAATAGAAAATGACCTGTATTTTCCCCTATTTTAAAACACTTTTTCAAAATTCAAATCTTTCAATTATTATCCTATAGATTTCTTGTTTTGCTTCTATCTTTATTTCTACTCATCCATTTTGTAAACCATAAAATGCGTTATATTTTTTATGATGTAGAGATTATTTTCCACTATCATATGCCTATTTTCCAAAAAAAAATCAATTTTTGGCTATTTTTTGCACTAAATTCTGTAGGTTCATCTAGTGTTATCTACATTTGATACCTTCACATCTCTTATATTCTACTTCTTTATCTTTAGCACTAAGGTAAGTTAAAGGTATGTGTTTTTCAATTCAGTCCTTTCATTTATCTTATTTTCCACTTACTTTACTTTATTAGCATCAACATTATGTTTTATCATGTTTTATCTCGAAGCACCATCCCATGTTGTACTTACATGACACGTGATGAGGTTCAAGTGGGGCATATGCATACACATAATATTTTCAAAATTTTATTGATTATTGACACTTTATATCTTATAGGAACCTATCCAATCTAAATCTCTCTGAGTGCATGCCTTAAAGGGTGCACTAAGAAAGGGGTGGGTAGACCATCGGTGCTTCATAAGATTGTTTTCCATTTTACCACTTGCCATCTACACAATTGTCTCCTAAAATCATTTACCCTAAGCTTATTCTTCTTAGTCCTACCTCCTCCAATTTTTTTCCTCTTTCCATCCTTATTTTCTTGCCTTAACATCCTTTTGGACTATCGGTTGTACTAGGTTGACCTAGTATAGTTTAGGGGTATTTTTCACTTTCTTATTTTGTTAGCCTTTTGACTAACCTAACATAGACCTAGTGATTTATCCCTAAAAACACATTAGGCTGACTGGGTCAACCATATAAAATAAATTTTCCCAAGAGGATTTAGATTAAGATCTACTTATATATACAAGATCATTTCCCACCATTTCATAAAAGAATAATTAATAATGAAGAAGTGTGAGTAAACATCTACTTATTAACCATTCTACTTGAGGAATAAAGCTTAGGGTTCCATACTTTCTTTGGAGATATGGATCTTGTCTTATATAAAAGTTTTTTGGTTGCTTATATAGGTTTTATAACCTAGAGTTGATTTATCTTGGTTATCCTTACATACCACAAAAATCTCTTACAAAGCACCTTGGCCAAGGGAAAAATTGAGGCTTGGTAAATTCATCTTCAAAGGTAAGTAGTCCTAACTTTATTTCTCCTTTGTAAGAGTATATAGATAATGCATTTGTATTATTATCTCCATGTGTTAGGATTATATATAAATACATGAGTATATGTCTTCTAATACATGTTTAGTTTAGTTGTTTGTTTTATTGTTTTTAACCCCCACTTTATGCTACAAGCTTTGGTGTGCACTAGATTATATTTACTTTCTCGCTATCAAAATAGAGTGAATGTTTTAAAAATTAGGAATCCATTAGGGTTGTGTGATTGTGTTAGACTATAGGATTTATAACCCTTCTTAACATTATGTGTTGTGACAAGTGATACAAGTGATCCCCTAATAGGGTCTAGTGGATCCCCATATTGGTCATGTTCTTTCTTAACAAGTGTATTCCCAATCAGAAGCATAGGTATGATCTATCTAATCCAATCTAGGATTAACCAATAGACATGATGCATTTTTTATTCCATATAAAAACCACAAAGGCAAGGTATTCTATTTATTTTAAACCTTCTCAAGGCCTAAAGCTTCAAAATCAAATGTCATAATCATCTTATATAGGTTCCTTGAGATTTGAGTGGATAGGGCATCATGTTCAAAGAGATAACATCCTCCAAGTCATGTAATACAGATTATTCAATGAGTATGAGTTTCTCCCATGAGTAATAATAAAAATTTCAAGGAGTTGAGATCTTATGAGGAAGGTTTCAAGATAAAATTGTCAGTATTTAATGTTTGCAAGAAGGTATGGTCTAAGCATAGTTTCAAACTTTGAAACATGTTATGAGGGTTTTAGGTATTAAATACCTATTTTTAAGTTTATTACATAAGACATCTTGAACTTTCATGACCCCTTCAAAGTGTGAATAGGTCTACATGGTCTAAAATAAGGAAACAAATCTTGAAGATAAGTAATGAATGAGTGAATGGATATAAGGTTGTAGTTCTTGGCTTATGTGCACATGATTGCATTGGTTTGTGAATATTAATTCATGGAACCATGATTACAAAACCTTATTCAAACATATACTAGGTGTATCAAGACTCCTTGATGGCTCTACATGAAAAACAAGGCATAATAGGCCACTAAATATGAAGGTTTTCAATAAACTTTAGGTTTTTATGAAGTCTTCTCAAGAGTTTCAAAGATTTATAGTGGAATTCAAGAACAAAATGTGTTCAATAAGGGTCATCACATCATTTTTAAGCCCTTAGTTTCCTTCAAATAATATAACTATGTTTGCCTACCTCCCAATAAGGTAAAATTGATTCAACATCTTACTTGTAGGCACGTAGAGGTAGTTTTTAAGGATGTGCCATCTTTGATCATTAGTTGTATGGATTATTAAGGCCATTAGAGGCAATGGATAAGGTATTTAAGGCTCATCTATAAGTGTTAAGTGGTAGTGAGTGAGAAACAAGGCTATGAACAATCACTAGCTTGTAAGTAACTTGAGGAAGACATGACAAAGAAATTGAATACATTTTTTCATATGCATGGCAGAGAATGGATAATGGAATAGGTTAGGAGGAATATTAAGAATCATCTTCAAGCATAAAACCTAATTGAGATCCTTGAGTCATGTCAATTGGTCAAAGAGACAATAGAAAACCCTCAAACCCTAGAGTTTGTGAATCTAATTTTTGATGTTTAGAGCATACTCAAGTGGAATTCATGATGATAGAAAGATCTAGATATGGTTTCAAGATCATTTAAGGACCACAAAGATAGAGGTTACATGTTGTAGGACTAGGAAGGCCATGATTAGGGTTTTAATTAGGTTTAATCTTGGAAATGACCTCCACAAGTATACAACGAAAGAATGGGGTTTTAAAATGTTTAGATATGTTTCTCTCCTAATGAAGGGACCAAAAGAAATCCAAATAACTCTCCCCTTGCATATAATACTCTCTAATCAAGTTTTAAGCCCATGGTAGCCATTATAGTCATGACTAAAAAGGTTTCAATCTTGAAAAGAACTCTTTTAGGTTCCAATCAAGAGAATGGGATGTTTAGGCACTAGGGGTTGCTATAAAGATTTAAATAAAGTCAAATAAGTAACCAAATCACCTCCACAGGCTTCCAAGATAGTCTCATAGAGGTTAAAGGTATAAACATGCATTTATAGGTCTAAAATACCTTAGAAGATCACATTTATATGGTAAGTCTATGTGATGTCTTGAAGAAGTTTTAGTCTTACTAGTGCAATCTTAGGGATTTTACCATGGTTAAACAAACCTAAAAACCCTCAAATAAAATTCATGAAGTGGTAGTATGCCTTCAATAGAAGAAATAAAAGACATTAGTCATGGCTTAGAAGGCTTGTAAATTTCAAAAACTTACTTATATTACCATATAATAGTCTTAATTAATGCCATAAGATTAATACAAGGTTTGTTAGTGAAGTTAAAGCAAGATTTGAAGAATTATCATTGGATGACATGGTTTTAGAGGATTTCTATTAAATTTTTAGGATTATAATGACTACATATGAATAAAAAATCTTATAACCCACCTATAGGCCTATCCATCAGGATATATATTATGGCATTAAAGAAGTAATAATTTCTTGAGTCCAATGAGCATAGCTACAAGATTTCATGATAGTCAAGGTTTTTTCCAAAGAAATCTTGGATAAGATTAAGAAGTTATATACTTCATGGAGGTTTTAGGTTTCTTTAGGTAATAAAAGTGAAAACATTAATCTATAATCTCCCCAAAGGATCCTACAACATTTAAATGACCTCTAAAAGGTTGTATGAGATTAAAACCTAACTTGCTTGTCTACCAAGGTAGGTCTTCATACATTATTCAACCTCAAAGAAGCTATTGTTGGTTCTTCAAATAAAAACTCTCTAGGTTACAACACTACACAATGTCTTAAGAGTTAGAATGAAGTATTATTGGGGTTATCAACATGGGATTACATATCAATATGTTTGTTTCACAAATTCCATGGGTGATAAGGAGCCAATTCAAGATTATGATGAAAGTTGTAGGTGAGATTATTGAAATTACAAGGCTGAAGGCTTGAGAAGGACTGTCACCAAGATTTTAATGGTCTTGATCATTGGTAATAAATTATTAATCCTAAAACATTATTCTTGAAGCCTTATATGACCATTTAAGGAGATAAAATCAAGAACATAGGTCTACAAATTTAGAGAAGGTTAAAGATATACCTAAGGCTACCAAGGTGCAAGTTTTGAGTTTGCATGCCCATTAAAGAAGATAGAATAAGTTTCAACATGTATTGGCGAATTTTTGATAATTATATGAAAATAACTATGAAGAACAAGTATGTTAAGGATTAAATATTGAAATAATAAGGATGATCATGAATCCAACACCAAGAGGCCGATAAAAAGTTTCCAAGAATATCTTGAGGATATGAGGTTCCTACAGTTGTAGGTTTGTAAATCCTTATTCCTCATATGCACAATGCTATAATGAGAATGTCTTAGCTCAATAAACCTCACTTGTATTCCTATTTGATAGGTTAAGGAAGTCTCAAGTATGGTCATGAAGAATGAAGCTTGGAACCTATTTTTTAGGGTAGATTTAGTTATTTCACATAGGTCAAAGGAATTATGAAAACTTGAAATCAAGGTTCTACCTTCAAAGCATGGAAGTTGCAATAAGGAAACCTACAAGCTAAAGGATACATGAGGATAGTGAATTTATCAAGCAATTTGTAATTTTTCTATGAGAATGAGATGGCAAAATGGAATCTTCAAAACATGAAGATACAAGTTTCTTAGCTCCTTCAATATTTATTATGAGTATAAATGTCAATAATTAAAGGTGAAGGCCTCAATTACACACTTCTCCAACATGTTAAGAACTACATAATTGAGGTTAAGGGTTGTTAATATCATGATAAAGGATGGAAGAATAGGAAAACTAATATTAGAATGTGTGTAACCCTTTTATTAAGTGTCAATTAAGGTAGTTTAACTCTCATGGATCCAATGGCATAGGAGGTCTAGTTTTAAGTCAACCTTTCAATCAAATTTGGCGTACACAAGAGGTGGAGATGGAAAATTTAAGGCCATTAATAAAAAATAGTCATGTTTTCCAAGAGTGAAGTAGTTAATTAACCAAATCATGCATGATCAAGCACTCTAAATGACAAAAATGGAAAAAAATGAATCCCTCTCCTCCACTCCTATGCCCATCTTTCATGAGAAAAGTGGCAGGCCTAGTGTGTTGATGAAAGGTGAATACTCCTATTTCCACATGTTTATCCTCTTGAATGGTCTAGATTTAGGATGTAATAGTTGTATTTATGCAGTCTATTAGTGTTTTTATCTCCTCTCTTAACTCTCATTTCTTATAAAAAGGGTTGGAAATGCATTATTTTGGAATCCATTTATTGTGTATATAAAAACTCTACTTCTATAGAGACTTTTAATGTTGGCTTAAGTCCTTTGGATTAATAAAGTACTAGTTTTTACCTTCTATAAGCTTGTATCCTATGTAATTATTATGTTTTTCTATCTATGCATGTGGCTGAGAGTGTTTTCCCTTATATATGTCCATCTCCCTTCAACTTGGTCCAAATAGGTATATCTTTTGTAGTTCATATATTGTGTTATAAATGGTTAGGCTAGTGATCATTTGTGAAAATTTACTAATTTTTGCTTATTTAAGACCTTTTGGCTATCCCTTCTAGTCCTTTCATAGGCCACCATCTTCATATGAAACACTTATGCTTGAGAAACCTCATTTGGAGATTGTGTAGGATAAATTTTAGTATATCACAAGTTTTATTGTGCTATACTAAGAAGGTAGAGGAGATACTAAAATCTTGGGGAATCACCTCATTTTCAAGTTTTCAGCTTCTCTTTTTCTATTTTCATGAATAGATTCATCATGTAGCTTAGATATGCTTTATTATAATAGGTTTTAGGACTACAACCTGATCTTAAATTAGGTGTACTATGGTTTGAGAAGGAACATACCTTCTCTATAGATTCATTCCTATCATATATCAGCCATAACCTAGGAGTGTTTCCATTGTGTTAGTTAAAAAAGGTCCTAAGACATAACATGGTGAATTTTAAAGTGACAACACTACAAATCTACACCCTATCTACAAAACTTTTTAAGTATGAAATTGAGATATCAAATCTCATGATGCTATGTTTATGATTTATCCTCTTTGATGGTGCCCATTCTAAACAAGGTTATAGGTCAAGAATCCTTTTGATTGACCCATATGGAAAACAACACCTAGCCACTTATAGTCTTTAATTACCCTATAATAACAACTTGGTAGAGTATAAATACTTGATCATTGGGTTGTAGTTAGCCTTTAAACATAGATTCAAGGAGCTCAAATTTTTTAGATATTCTGAGTTGGTCATATACTAAGTAAGGAGCAAATTCAAATTCAAACTTTTCTATCTAAGGAATTACAAACACAAAGAATGGGATTAAATAGTAATGTTCACTACCTTTGATTTTATTCCAATCCCCCAAGAGGAAAACTAAGTGGTCAATTCATTAGAAACATCTATCACAAATATATCACCTCTAAATGACATAAGACTACAAGATTTCTATTTTGAATTAATCCTTTGCCCCTTTATCCTAGATAATTTTAAAAACTAATAAGTCTTTGAAGATGACTATCATATCTTAGAATTCCTTAACAACACTAGGTTGTTGGAAGATTAGATCATTAATGAGAAGGAAAGATATGATCTAAGAGATACATATTATGAATAGGATGGTATCATGAACCTACAAAAAATTGATTCCTATAAACAATGATCTCCTTTGAGCAAGTGTTCAACCTCAATAAATATGAACACATAATTAAGAAGCCAAGGTATTAAGACATGAAGTTTAAGAATATCAATCTTGGGTGCCTTGACCATCCCTAGATTTTTAACATTGGTCTTAATTGTACACAAAAAGAGATGGAGAAACTCATATGGATGTTATTGAGATATAAGGATGTAATTTCCTAGGCATATAGAGATCTTAATATCTTTAACTTGAGTGTAATAACCCATATTGTCTCCCTCAAACCAAATAAAAACCCTTCTAGACAAAGTCAAAGGCTTGTAAACATGATTCTGTAACCACTTATAAATAAATTGGTTCACAATATCATTTCAATAGGAATCATATTTATAGTTTACCACTCCACCTGAGTAGCCAATTTGGTACATGTTCATAAGAAAGATGGAGAGATTCAGCTATGTGTGAACTTTTGAAATATAAATTGATCATATGATAAATATAATTACTAATTACCCTCATTAGATGAAGTAATTAATATAGTGATTAGATTGTAGATGATGTCCTTTTCAGACGTATTCTTAAGATACAACCAAGTTCTCATCAACTCAAAAGATAGAACCAATACTACATTAATAACAAAGTGGGGAAATTTAATCTATAAACAGATGCCATTTGGCTTGATTAATGTAGAGTAAACTTTGTAAAGATCCATGGATTTTAATTTTAAAGGATTTATAAGTAAATACATTTTTATTTACATGGATGAATTGACTGTATTATTAAAATATAGGTTAGATCACATTCATCACTTTCAAATGATATTCAAGAGATAAAAAAGGTATGGTATCTCCTTAAACCCAAAGAAGAGTGTGTTTGGTGTTATAAAAGGTAAGATTCTCAGTCTCATTATCAAAAATTTAGGTATCTATATTGACTTTAAACATGATGACGTTATTTCTAAGATACACCTCTTGAATAGTAAAAAGAAATTTAAGTACTTATTTACAAAAATTAATTTCATGCACAAATTAATTTATAGATTTTTTGAGATTGTTAAACCTCTAGATGACATGATAAAAAGGAAGTGGAATTGGAATGGACTATTCAATCTAATAAGGCTTTATAAGACATCATATAGGCCACCATGTAGGCACCATTCTTGATAAGAATTCATTACATCAAGGACTTCTACCTCTACTCTTTTGCTTATGAGCATACCATTTATATAGTCCTCACTCAGATGAAAAATGGAGATCACCTAATTGCTTTCATTAGAACAAGCCTTAAATATGTAGAGCTCAATAATTCTACCATTAAAAAACATGCTTGTACCCTAATCAAGGTGGTGAATAAATTTAGGCATTACATTCTTAGGAATAAGGTGCACACCATTATCCCAGACCTAACATTGAAAGTTATGCTTGGGAAGAATGAGTTAGGAGAGTGTAGAGGTTTTTGGATGGCCAAGGTATAAGAGTGTAATCTAGATATCATACTTTCTAAACTTGTATAAGGCTAGCATCTCATTTAGTTAATCATAGATATTGATCCCCATATTACACTGCATTATTTGGACCAAGAAAAAAGTACTTTTTCAAGATTGGTATGCTCTTATCACCCACTAGTTTCTCTATGTAAATCCACTCCCAAACTAAATTAGACCTAGAAAAGGGCCCTCATGTTGAAATCAACTCATTACATGCTCAATAAATGGGTTCTTTATATAAATAATTATGAGGGAATCTATCTTAGGTGTGTATTTGAGGAAGAAACCAAGGATGTTATGACTAGTTTCCATGAGAATATAGGTAGTGA
>JARHVA010003059.1:2142500-2194952 GCA_037957365.1 Torreya grandis | reverse complement strand
AACTTGTGCTTTAGTCTCTTCAAGCTCCATTAGCTCTATTAATCTTACTACGAGGGGATCACTTTTGAGTAAATCCAACTGATGGGTGAGTTTCAATGAATTTAACTTGAGAGATGTGGGAAATATGGCCTCCCTTCCATAAAATAACATGAAAGGTGAATTTCCCAACACTCTCTTGGGTATGACTCGATCAGCCCAAAGGGTAGTCCTAAGTTTAGTATGTCAAACACACTAATTATCTTCAATGATCCTATTTATAATATAAATCAAATTCTTCTTTTTGGACTCAGCCAAAACATTACATTGAGGGTAATAATTTGATTATGGACTCAAATGGATGTTATGCTTGATGGCCCATTTGATGATCCTAGTTCTAAGGAAAACCAATGCATTATCAAAGATAATGGTGTTTGGAAAACCAAATCTTATGATAATGCCTTCATAGAAGCTTAAGATGGATGTCTCATTAGCCTCCTTGAGTGCTACTTCTTCTATCCATCTTCTGAAATAGTTTGTGGCCATGAGGATCCATTTATGTCCATCACTTGATGGTGGGTTAATCATGCCTATGAAATTTAGGCCCCACTACATAAAGGGTTGATTGGCTTGTATTGGGCATAATGGTAAGGTTTCCAACCTTTGTTTTCCTATGAAGAAGGTACATTTCTTGTAAATTCACATATATGTGTGCACATATTTGAATAGAGTTGGCCAATAATAACTAGCTCATATAACTTTTTTAGTAGTGGTCTTGGGTGAATAATGGCTTCCTATAGGGCCATCATGGAATTCTTGAATAATTCTTCTCATTTTGTTTGATTCTATGCACCTCAAGAAGACTCCATTGAGGTATATTCAAAAAAGTACACCACTAATGAGAACATAGGGAATGTCTTACAACCTAAAATGCCTACACTTGGTTCTATTCAATCTAGGGGGATATGAGTCAATTTGAAGGAAGGCTATCATATTCTATATCCAGTCTATTAAAACTTCTTGTCTTATTGGTTCCTTTTCATGTGACACTAAAAATATTCTATCTTCAAACTTTTCCACCTCAGCCAATTATTTGTAAAGTCCCTTTCCTCACACTAGCTTAGTGATCTGGATGTCCACATCATACTCTATCACCTTTTTTACCCAACTAACCCTTTTTTTGTTGACATCCTTGATGAGCAAAAACTCTTTAATGCCTACATGTGAAACCATGAGTCTAATTTTATTATTGGAGAGCATATGCCTAAACTTTTGAGTGCTTTCATAACTATTAGGATGTGTTTCTCCATGAACCTATATCACATCTCATAATATTTTAGTGCCTAGCTAAAAAAGGCAATTAGTTTCTCCAAATGATCATTATTTTGCTACATAAGGATAACTGAGATGCCTTCAATCCCACCAAATGCATAAAGGATAAAATCCTTGCTATAATCTAGACTAATTTAGGTGGGAGCCTATGCAATGGCATGCTTAATGGCTTAAAAATTGTCCTTACCTTCTTGAGTCTAGTTGAATACAACATTATTCTTGATCATTGCAGTAAGGGGTTTGGTTAGGGTGGAAAAGTTAGGCATGAATCTCCTGATAATGTTGATTCTTCCTAAGAAGCTTTGGAGACTCTTCTTATGACTTAGAATAGGGAGAGATGAAATAAAATTAACTCACTCTAGATTTACTATGAGTCCCTATTTGGATACAATGTGCCATAGTAGAGTTCCTTTATGAACTATGAAGATACACTTATTGGGGTTCATAGATATTCCAAACTCTCAGCACCTTTCAAAGACTTATCTAGATGGCCTAAGTGATCTTCTATGTACTTAGACAAAATATTTATGTCATCAAGGTAAACCAAGATGACCTTGTTGATAATCTCCTTAATTATCATATTCATGGATTTTTAGAAGGTCACTCCTATGTTTGTCAAACCAATTTTCATATGTTGGTATGTGAAGGTGTTAGGAATAAAACTATAAATTGATGCAAAATAATTTCACATAATCACAATAATAATAGATATAAATAGAGATGCAAAAAGAATAAAAATAAACATGTAAAATAAGAAGACCAGATTTAACATGGTTCACCCAATGTGGGATACATCCACCAAGAAACACTTTCTCAAATTTTATTGCAAGCCACGAGAGTACAAACCACTCTCAGATCAATCTTCTAATAATTATAATGCACAAATATTGTTTGGAGCTATGTTCAACAAACCCTCCTAAATTCACACCTAACTTTACACACTCTATTCTTCCTTCTCAAACCCCTTGTTCTCATGATGTATTACCTATGAAATATCTATCTATACATAATACATTAACAAAGCTGTATTACAAAATAATGGGTACCAACACCATGGGCCAATTCAACCCAAAAAATGGTTTCCCATAAAAGGGGGTCTAGAAATTTTTTTGAGGGCTACCACCCTTGAACCCCAATTTATCGAGGGTTGCCACCCTTAAACCCCGACAAGAATACATATAGAGTGTAAATTACATTTCAAATGTATAGTATTTGAAATACACTATAATTTATAAATAGGCTCCACAACATAACCAAAAGTTCCCCACTTAGTAGTGATTTTTTTTTAATAAGGATCACACACTTACATAAGCATATAGTTGTATCCTCAATAACCATCTAGTAACAAGAATCATTTTGAACTTGGGACTATTTGTAGTATTTACTCCATTAGTGAGAGGGGATAGAGATATTTGAGGGGAGATTTATTCATGTGTCTGAAGTCCATATAAATAGATTTCTCCATTCTTTTTTTACACTAGGACTAAGTTGGTGACCCATGAAGAGTGATTAATTAGAAGTACTATACTAGATTTAATGAGCTTTAAGAGCTCCTTTTTCATCAATGGTTTAATCTTTAGGTTAACAAACCTTTGCTTTTGGTAGACCAACTACGTGCTAGGGTTGAGCTCAATTATGTGTTATGTAAAGCCTAGATAAAAGCCTCTAAGGTCCTTATAGCTCCATGAAAATATATCATTGTATCTCCTATTCAGTTTAACAAAGCTCTTGATCTCTAATGGGGAGCATACCTTGCCAGCCTTTAAGACCTTTATTTTTCAAATAGTTACTTTCATAGAGACTTCCTCTTTTATTTTCATGCTTCAATTTTCTCCTTTTAGTAGGTCATCAGAATTAAAGATGTTTTATAAGGTGACTAACCCTTTTGAGAACATGTTTCCCTTTAATTAGATGACTTAATATTCATATTGGGATTACATCTATATTTGGTTCTTGGTGCAAAACTCTACCTCACCCTGTAGGAAGTTGATAATTTTATCATCACTCTCAAACACTTGCCAATTTTCTACATTGTCAGGGACTGCTGACACGATTAAGAGCTTGACAAGTTGCTCAGACTCCATTATATTAGATAGGATGTCATACTAAACACTTGTAGTTGTGAGTCTATCCACATTAGTATTCTATAATCTTGTTATAGAAATAATATTGAATCATCAAAGACTTCAATCATATCCCATATGCTATGCTTGTAAGCTTTCATCAAGCCATTTTTGGTCATGTTCTATAATCTAACATATTTAATAACTAGTGCACTATTTCCCAATGCCTATAGTGTCTTGATTCCTTTCTTTTATGCAAGCTAGAGGCATTGGATAAATGCCTCATATTTTATAGAATTATTCATGAAAATGAACTATAATATAAATAAATGGAAATATTTATCCTTTTGATGAGAGAATAACATTTCACCAGTTCTAGCACCATTTTTACTTTGAGAACCATTAAACTATAATTTTCATGTACCCTCAAGATTATCCTACACTTTTACAAGCTTAGGTAGCATAGAATCCTATTATAAGATACAGTACGCACCTAGTAATGTTTCCTTTGCATTATCATATGGATTACACTCATAATGTTCACATGCCCATTCATCCATCAAATCACCTAGGATCTCTCAAGTGGTTTTGTAACTTCATGGAGGATCAAATTCTCATCCTAATTATACATTACATAGTTGAATTCAATTGGGCTAGAATAGTATGGTTCAACATGGATTTTTAAGATGGGTTCAACCCTAATGGTCACTTTAGTCCCATATCTAGTTGTAAGTAACATATCTAACCAATTTGAAGATAATGATCCACCTATCTTTGTTGTGAAATCTCAGGAGAGAAAGATGGTGAAGTAAGGAGGTAATTTAATGAATGTGATGTCTTGTGTAATTGAGAGGCTTCATCATGCATGAAATGTAAGATTTAAATCTTTGATGATTCCCATAGTTTTGAATATCTAACCATCTAGCTGGACCACTCCTTTTGAAATAGGGGAATACATAGTTTCAAACATATCTATGATCTTCTTTGGCATCACCGAGCTACTTGTACCTAAGTCAATCATGCAATTGTGTGTTACATATTGGTTAATGATAAATGAGATATATAATGGGGGTGGTTTGGTGTATTTGTCCACTTGATTTTATTCCACTTTGGGTTGGCATAGACTCATAAATATGGAATGCATAATTTAGGATGTCTTACACTCTTAAAATCTTTTTAGAGCATCTTGTAGTAAATTCCTTTGAGTTAGAATAGTAATAGAAACTCACATGGTTACATTGAGGCTCATCTTCTTCATCTATTCAACTATGTTTAAGGGAATCTGATATCCCTTTGATTGTGGTTTTTGAATAGTAGCCTCTTCTTATATTTGTGCACTAGTTTGAAGTGGATTTTATCTTTGTGTATCCTACTTCATGAGCACTAAAGGTTGTGTAGGCACCTTGGCTTGTGTACCTATGTAAGTGATCTATGGATTTGAAAGTTAGGGCACCAAAGTTAGTATTACCTCCTCTATCACACTTCTTTTAAATCTTGTATGGAAATCAATTAAATTTTTTCCTCCACTTGTCCCCATTTTAATTCATATAGTTGAAGTTGTCCTCTTGTTAATTGATGAGAGTAGACCCATCTTGTTGTTTCATTATTATTTGAATCTCTCCTTCATACATATCTATGGTATTCACATGCTCTTAAGGTTGTAACAAACTTTGTACCATGATCAGTTGGTTCATGACCCTATTTGCACACATAGCTTGATTAGGTAGTTGGTTACATGGAAAATACCATTCAATATCCTATGCAAGATTGTTTTTCATAAGTACAAGGGCTCTAGAGGTGCAAATAACATCAACTTTTTGAACATAAGACATTTTATTATATGTGATTTGATTTTTGATTTCACACCACCTTAGTAAAGAGGTATGCTTTATTGGTATTATTAAGATAAGGGTTGATGAGGTCTAGGGTATTTTATGTATTACCTTTTAAGGGTGACAAGATCATTCCCAAAGCTTTGTAGTAGTATTTTAACCTCATGAAATTCATTAGGGGAAATAGTAGATGAAGCTGGTGAGCTCACTATGGTGGGGATAGATGCTAACATAGGCTACATAGTTAGTTGGCTAGGAAGAAACTCTATGAATAAGGCAATGGGGGATCTGGGCATAATTTTCCCTACTTAGATAAAACAATTCTCTACACACATAGTGAATTCATAGGCATTGGGTAATATTATGCCTCTCAGGGATTGAATCATCATAGTTATATCACTATTAAAATATTTTTAAAAATATAAAAATGCAGTATTAGAGTATGGCTTACACAAGGGTGGGATCCTATCCTAGAATCTTTAGAATTTGAAGTTGAAATCAACCATCATCTCATGTAGGGATCACTTTATAGTTGTGAGTTACTCTATCATGGATAAGCAATCACTTTGGTCCTTAAATTATTTGCAAAATTCCTCCTCAAGTTCATATTAGTTGTGAATAGAATTTGGTCTCAAGCCATGGTGCCATTGAAGTGTTTTACCTTTGAAAGAAGAGGCAAGTAGCCTGACTGCAACATATGTTTAGTGACATGGTGTAATGATTAGATATTTTTGATATCTTGAACATGCTCTATAGGGGAAGTCACATTCTCACCAATAAAATAGGATAAGCTTTTGAGGGCTATAATTAGAATGTCATCATATTGGGAAAGAATCAGAAGACTACTTCCATTGATAGGCACAAATAGTTTATTCCTCTATATGTCCATAAATGGGAGAGGGAATAAGTTTCCTCTAGGTGTAGATTATATTCAAAATGGGGGTGTAGATCAAGCTCTAGGATATAAATACCTTGAACTTCTCCTTTTCCTGATAGCGGATGAATATGTTTTTATACTTATCCTTCTAGAGTGCATTAAAATATTAATGAAATGGAAATCAATACCCTTTTTAAATGATATTTTTGGTCTTGGCATGTAGATATGGGGATGATCTTTATGAACTAGAAATTCTTGGAGTCATCAAGTGATCTTGTTGAGTGTTTAAAACACATGTTAGCTAAGGGTAGCACTAATTTCTTAGCTCTTTCTTAAAACTATTCCCACCACGCATGCTATAAACTATTTTCATTTGAAATGTGCACACTTGAATGGTCTTTTGCACAAATAATTTCTATAGTGAGGCATAGAGCATGAATATCTTGTGCAAGGAAAAAAAGTGTTTAGTGTTGGGCATAGAAGTGTTATTGCTCACCTACGTACATGGATAATCGACTATATCATAACAAAATGGGAATGTCCCCAAGGTGTGAGATCCTTGTTATCCTTAGCATAAACCTTTATAGTAGGTTGTATTCCTTATATTCTAAGTGTACCTAGTTTATAAACAATGTGTAAACCTAAAGAGCAAAAAGTTGAATTTACCATTAATCTTAACCTAATATGTTTTGAGGGAAAAGGAAGGGAGAAGGTAAGGATTTTCTAGAAAATAAAAAATCAAAACACTGAGAATAGAGAAAGTTCTCATATTGCCATGAACACACTAAAAATATTTGAGAAGAAGATGTTATCACATAGACTCCACTAAGGATACTCTAAATACATAATTATTTTGCATAGAGGCATGGGAACATAATGAAACACTAAGAGGGATGATAAATGATCCATAGATAATGTCTACATAGACATGAATGCACACAAGATACAACTTACAAGTCAGTTCTGAGTTCTACATAGAGGTGCTAAGAATGGACAATGATGAGGGGGGTGAACATTACCCACAAACAAAGATCAACAAACAAAAATATTATAGTGTAAAAAGAACAAAGGGAGGTGAACTTAATTCTCATTAACATGCAAGGTTTAGCCAACATAAGTGTTATTAGAGGGCAAATTTTGGCAATGTAATGTTTCCAAAAATGTGTCAACCCTTTTTATAATGAATAACAAAGATTTTATAATGGATCAATCCCTTTACAATTAATGTGCCATTTTGGGTGGAAGATATAATTTTTGAGTTTTATTGAAGTGTCACACTTATGCTTCCTAAATTCTATTTGGTGATTTGAATCTAAAAGTTAGTGGTAGGATTCCTCTACATCCACATGTATGTCTAGGAGTGGAAGATTCTTGAAAAAGTAAGAGGGGTGGTGTGTGATCATGTTGTGACATTTGATAGCTAATTTTATATTTAATTTTTCTAATAAGGCCTTGAATTCTACTCAATTACTTTTCCAACTACCTCTTTACACTTTGTTACCACTTATCAATCACTACATGAGTCTCCCTTGAATTGCCACAATGTTGCTTTATACATGGGGTCCATGTTAGTCTATGAAGTAGTATATGTGAATCATAGATTATAGTCTATGATATATGATATCATAGGATTGAAACTATATTATTTAGTGTGAGACTTCATCATGAAGGTGTAGGGTATATTTTGAATAGGAATGTATACTAAGATGGAATATTTTGGGTACACTTCTTATAATTTGGAATTATTTATTGCACACCTCTACCTATGATGTCTAAATATTAGGGCTCTATGTTTATTTTGAAAAGTCTAGGGGTCTCAATTTAATACAACTAAGTGCAACATGGCATACTCCCTTTACACTCAACATTTAAACACTCAGTTGTGTTAGCATCAATCCACATAATGCATAGGCCTTATATGCTCACTCAAAGCATAATTGAGAATGAACCAGGGCTTGCATTAGGTTATTTATGTCATGAAACAAGGATTCACTAAGGGTAATTAAGTAATTTAACAAAATATTAAGGTAGATCTATGGGTGTAGGCCTTTTTTAGGTTATACCTAGGGTCATATAGGCACTTAAAGGGTCATAAGACTACTTTGGTTCGATTTACACATACTAAATAGATGCAAATTAAATATGGATTGTATTAATAGTGTATATCTATACTCATCCTCCATGTAACTTAAAGATGTTGTCACAAAAATTATAGAGACTCCATTAATGTAGTAAACTAGTAAAATGCATGAACATCAATTCAATCAAAAGTATGACTTCAAAAATATTTGCATCACATTAATAATACTAAAAGATATGAAAACTAGTTTCACATCACATTTTAATGAAACACCATTATCATTGTTCAAAGTCCATAGTAAGAGTTATATTATAAACATAATATTAACAACCTAGAGGCTCATAAATGAGCTTGGGCACATATATTTAGAGCTAGAGTAGACTCCATATTATTTGTAAGCCTTAATGGCCATTAAAGTAATGTATACATAACATGGCTTTGAATTCATTTTTCCAAAGCTTTGTTATAGTTTTCTCCTCTTTTTCTCATCTTCTAGTTTGAGTTCTTTATATAAGCCTTTAGGAACATCTTCACTAGGGTATAAGTTGCACATTGAGTGTTGAGCTATAATTCCATCATCATAACCATTGGTTTCATGACTTAAAAAACTAGATACTACACTTTCCACATCTCTTCAAATATTTTTTGATGCCCTGAATATCCAAGAGATGGTTATCCATCTACTAGCTAGCACAAGATTTGCATTACAACTTCTAGCTAGCTATAAAAACTTTAAGGCTAACCACTTCTCAAAAATATCTTCTCATACCAAGGTGGATGTCAAGTTGGTGAAAATACTCTACTAACTAGTTAGGGGCCCAAAATTAACCCATACAAAAACTCTAGTCCACCCTCAGACTAAGCCATCAAACTCTTAGGAGTGCAGAACTTAGGTACATTCTCTTGGAGTTTGGTGTTAAAGTACTCAAACCCCTTTATGGCTAGCTTAATTTATTTTGTGGCATTATTAATCTAAAATTATGTAGTAGTGAGGACAAGTGCATATATTTTATCTATCTCCTTTTATAGGCTTCTACATTAGCTTTCAACTTTAACACACTTTCATATAATATCTCCCCTTGCTCTCAAGCCTTAGTTTATAGAGCATGGAAGAGTTATTATAAGGTCCACTCCTGGTCCTTGATCTGATTACTTAGTGCATTCATGGTACCCATGATTTTTCATTGTTCTACCCTACTTGTAGAGTATACTTGAGGCATCAGTTGCTCCTTCTCATCCATCACTTACTTTAATAATGGATTTATTACTAAGTTTTGGTTAAAAAAGCTTAATAAAATGGCATCTATTGTTTCCATACCCTTCTTTAACTTCATAAAGAGATCATCCACCTCTTAGAGCTTGTCTAATAGCTCTTTATTCAGTGTCACATTAGGGTCTTCCTCTTCTTGTTCTTGTGATGGTTTAGGTTGTAGTCTTGGGAGTATTTGTTTTAGTAGTACACAAATCTTATCAACCTTTGAAAGGTTTAAAGTGTTGATGCTGACCAAGAGAGATAGTTAAGCCACCTCCATGTACTGACAAAGTTATTACAACTTGAGCCTATTGTCTTAAACTTCCTCCTTGGCTTCCTTGAGATTCTTTAATTTCCTCATCTTGTTATCATTGATAATGCCATAATACAATACTTCCATGGCCATTTTTATTAACATATTCCTAGATTATACTAGGTTCATCACATGTGGGTCAATATAAGGCATTGTTTCCCTTCCTTAGAATATTCTAGGCTCAAATTAGCCGCTCTTGGCACCTCAAACTAGAGCTCATCCATATAATGGTTTAGCACAAATGATAGTTGTTTCTATGTTCTTTTAGTGGTAGATTGAAGGGACATATTTTCATACAAGTATAGACCTTCATCCCCCCAATTTTTTTACACTATTTACCTTATGTTAAGCTCTTTATCATCCTTCTTGAAGGTAACCTTATCTATGTGTACTTATTCCTCTTCACTAGTGCCATTGCTATCTTTGGTGTGCTCCTTCAAGGATTCACTTATTTGGTCCTTGGGAGTTTCTTTATTTAAATTATTGCCCTTATCTACTTCTTCATCCTAGGGATTTTCAATACTTACCTAAAGGGTTATTCCTTTAGCACTAGTATTGTCTTATTGATTTTGGTGATCCTCGTATGTCTCCATTTGTTACTCCAAGGCACCAGTATCACGTTTTTCTATCTAGACACCCATTCACTACTTTGGCATGCCTTTATAGCTTCCTCTACTTGTCTGGTAGGGTCACTTGGCACCTATTTGACCACTTATACTATTGGTTCTACACTTGAGGGAATCTTTGGGGCCCTTTTCTCCAACTTAGCTTTCTTCTATTCCTAGTCAATCTTACACTTTTCTTCAAATGCTAAATCCTATTTTATATCTTCATCGCTCAATCCCATATTCCTCCAGGATACTCTTTTATCCTCAATAGTTTGAGGGGATATTAGGTAGGCCTTATCCCCTAATGTCAGTGTTGGTTTCCTTGGTGGGATCATTAACAAGGTGGTGTTAGAAGTGAGGCTTGCCATTTCCTCTATTACTTTTAGTGTAGTGGTCATGCCACTTTAAAGGGCCTCCAACACATTTCACCACTAATCTCCTCTTCAACTTCCCCTATTTGTAGGATATATATCCCTACTCTATCTTCTTTAGTCTCCTTATCTATTATGGGTACAAGGGCCACCCCTCTTTCCATATTCATAAGTGTCATGGTAGGGAATGTTATATGTCCCTTATTCTTTTTCTTTGGATTCTTGATGAAAGAAGCACCATCTTTTATGAATGTTATGCACTTATTTGGAGTAGGGGGCATAATGTGTTCCTTAGAGACTATTTTCAACTATATGAACTCTATGATTTCTTCTAATTTTTCACCCTTTTTCCTTTGGAGTGACTTCATCTACAAATTTGGCATATCCTTCCCTTCATTTCCAACTAAGAGGGGGTGATCATCATCCTTGGTATAATATTTTCCCTTCTTTCATGGCTTCATCTCATAATAAAGGTTAAAAATCCTTCTATTTATTATTACCCTTTGGAGGGGATGGATGTCAGGCCTATCAATGGCATCCTCCTCATCCCTAGTTGTCTTTAGTTTGAGGTACACAAATTGGTGCCTCATCATCCTTTTATCATGATCCATGGCCTTGGCCTAGATCTCAATTTTTTATGCATTAGAGAATCTCCTTAGCACTTTCATGAAGTATTTAGCTAAGAATGCATAAGGTAACTAGATCCACCTTGATATATTTCCACTTTTGAGTGTTAGGCACACCATATAAAAATGTTACATCATGACAAAGGTTGCCATTCCCAGTAGTCATTGAGGGAGTTATTATGGGATGCACCACTCCTTAAAGGCCTCTACATACCTTTCAAACCACCCTTACACTCTAGTCTTATATTTCTATGAGAAGCTATGGGGCCAAATGAAGGCTTGATACTTCATTGTTAGGGACTCATTGCTTGGTGTAAATACCTATAGGTGGTCTTCATCACCATCTAGAACACCTACCTCCATCACTATTAAGATAAGCATGTATTCCCACCAGAAGGTCTTACATGCTCAACATCATTCTTGTGCATTATTTATTATCTTCTCTGTAATGAACTTGGAGACATTAAACCTTACTCCCTACACCATGTGATTGGTAATGCAAAGAAATGTTTTACTTATGTCGAACCACTAACCGTCAAGGTAAAGTTTGGTGCTTACAAGGTGTATTGATGCCTTATGCCTAAGTCTTAGATGTCTTTGAGGGGGAATGAAAATCTTGGCTTGTAATAGCCTAGGATATTTTCAACCTTTTCTACCTCTATATCGTCCTCCATCATCTCTCAGATGTCTAAACCTATGCTAGGTAACCCTATAATTCTACTTATGTGGCTTACATAAATCCTCATGCACCATCCAACAAAGTAGAACCGATCATCATGTACTTGTGAGAGAAGGAAATGCACCAAGTATTTGTTAAAGCTTGGCACCTCAAAATGTTGTGTGAGGCTTGTGTTACATAATATTTCTCTGATAGAGAAATCAAAGAGCATGGCACGTGCCTTGGTCTTCTTGCCCGTATCTACCATCTAATTATTTTTCAACTCTTGAGTTTTATTGTTTGTCTTATGGTAATAGTCTTTTAGCTTGAAAACATGCAGAAAGGATACCCACTACTCCCCCACCATGATCTCTAATGGGTATTTCATCTCTTTATAGGTGAGCTTGGCACTCACACTTGGGTTAATATCTATATTTCTCACTCCCTTCACCATCAGTGCCTCTAGTTTTGTAGTGGTTACTTCACTTACTCCATGTGCTCTATTACATCTATTTGTGCTTGTGGTTGACCTATGCTCAACCATTTCTTTCCCATCCTAAACCTTTTACTATTAAATCATGGATAATTGATTCTATCAAAGCCCAAAGTTATGTCTAGCATTATTTATAGTCATAAAAAACATCACTGCACATTCATAGGTTGAGCTTCCTACCCTGTTAATGGTATCTTGATTGTCCTACCAAAATCATGCTCCCCTATTTCTCCATAAAATTCTCTCTACTTACCTCCTTTTCTCCTTAGGTCAAAATGTAATCTTCTTCATGCTCTTTCATTCTCACTTGGGGGGTTGTTGGGAGCCTGTTCTCTCACTAGTAGCATTTTCTTGTTTAATGGCTTTAACACCTTACTCTATTCTAAACTCTTGAAAATGATAGTAACCCTCCTACCTCTTCCAAATACTCTTTTCTACACTAATCTAATTTACCACATTGATAGTTTGTGGCATTTGGAATCTCAAAATCTGATAAATCCCACAAAATCTTCTAATATCCACCACCAACTACTCATTAATGTAGATATTTGTTCTTCTACCATAATAACATTAACTATGTTAATGGTTTCTTCAATAAAGTGATAGGTGATTCAAATGGTCACTTATCATGGACTATTAGGTTAGTGTTAGCTATCACAATGGTCATTATCTTACACTTTGTTCATCTTGGCTCAACCTTTACCATCCTTATGATTACCTAGGTGTAACACTTCACATGTACATAATTTAGCCTCCTAAGTTCCATCTCTTCTTGGTATTGTTCTTCCTTTCAAGCATGCCCCTCTTTTTTGGTTAATTTATTTTAACTTTACTATCTCTTGATTTAGCCTCCCCTACCCATACAAATCCTTATGTTGGTCCTCCAACACCTCATTGTCTCCTCTTATTTTATTATGCATGAACATCTTGTGTGTTGTTCCTCATTAATTCAGACTTCTAGTTTACTTAGATTGGTAGACTTCACATGTGCCTAGAAACTTAGGTTTCTAGCCTTAGTCACTTAAAAATGATCAGGCTTAACTCACCCAACTAGATTTATCCATATGTAAGTTTTATAAATTTATACTATGGGCCTAAAAGTGTCATGCTTATTCAAACAACACAAAAGAAACAAAACATAAGGAAAAGATTTGGCTTGTGCCAATTTTATTATGGTCAAGACCAAGTAACCAAACTTTGATTAGTAAGTTAGTTTTAGATGGCACAAGTTTCATCTTAGTGATGGCATACTTTCAATCTATTATTTTTGAAATGCTTAGGAAATATTTCACCAATCAACATGCACAACTTGCATGCACTGATATCCAAGATGTTATGGATGACATAAGGTCCCATCCACCTAATATATAGTTTATTTACGTGCCTTAGGTGCTTAGAATCATATAATAATACTAGTGCACCTTCTATACAAGCTTTTTTCCTCATGTGTTTATCATGCCATACCTTTTGGTGGGCCTTTTTATCTATTGGCTCCAATGTGTTTGGGCTCGTGTTTCATCCAACCTCTCCAAATCTTCCAAGTGTCTACTTAAAGACTCTTGGTCATCTAATCAACCAATACATGTGATGTACAATGAAGGAACTAGGAATTCCAATGATAAAAAAACCTCTTTTCCAAACACCATTTAGAATGGTATAGCCTTATTTAGGCACTTGTATGTTGTGTGATAGGCCCATAAAACTATTGACACATGGTTATCCAAATCCTTGTGACCAACATTGCATATTTTTATGAGGTATGTCCCCAATATTTTATTGAATGCTTCTATAGTGATATTTTCTTAGGGGTGGTAGGGTGTCATTTTATGGTGCACCACCATATATTCAGATAGCATGATATGAATTATTTCATTGATGAAATGCATGCCACAATCACTAGTCAAGATAAGTGGGCATCCATACCTACTATTAATATTTTCCTAAATGAGTCTTGATATTATGTTGGTTGTATAGTCTTTAGTGGTCACTATTTTGGCCCACTTTATGAAGTAATCTATGGTAGAGAGAATGTACCATGTACCTATTTTCCTTGTAGTGGGAATAATAGGTCCAATAAAAGCAATGGCCCATTTTTTAAATGGCACCTAGGTAAGGATGGGGACGAGGATAATATCTTCTTGATGGTTTAGTTTTCTAGTACATTGGTAGATGTCACATGTTTTGGAATATTATTTTGTGCCATGAAATAGATTTGGCCACCACAAGTCTAATTGTAGCACTTTTTACATCATGGAATCTCTAGTACAATGTCCTCTAGTAATCCCCTCATGCACCTCTTGTAGTACTAAGTTCTAATCATTCTCTAGGATGTATCAGTGCATGATTTTGTCATATATTAACTATTATAATTCCCCACCAATGATTTGAAATGGGGTGGAATGAATCATAAGCTACTTATTTTCTTTAGTTGTCATGGCCTAAGGCATAGATCTGGAGGTCAAAAATGTGGTGATCTTTGCCAATTCTTCTAAGACACATTGGATCCTATAAAGTTGTGTGTTAGGCATATCATCTTCAATTGGCATTGTTACATCACTAGAGTTGATGTGGGATAGATGCTTTGGGCTCAAGTTCTATTTTCTAGGCTTTACTACAATAGAAAATTGGAATTCTTGAAATAAAATGATCCATCAATAGATGCACCCATGAAAAATAGGCTTGTTCACAATATAATTAAGTGCCTCATGATTAATGAAGAAGATAAAGGGGGTTGCTAGGAAATTTTGTCGAAACTTATATAAGGCATATATCATGGAAAGTGCTTTGCACTCAGTTTTGATGTAATTTTATTTTTCCTTGGTTAGTTTCCTACTTATGAAATAAATAGGATGACCCATTTTTCCTTCACCTAGTTGTGCAAGAATGGCACCAGTTTAAGTACCAAAGGCATCAACTTGGACATGGAAGGGAATTTTCTAGTCAATAAATTATATTATTGATGCACTTACAAGTTTTATTTTTAGGGTTTTAAAATCATCTTCCTAAGTTGTGCCCCAATAGAATGGGGCGTCCTTCAGTAAAATTTCCTCTAGTAGTACCGTAATCTTAGCATAATTCCTTATGAACTTCCTGTAATACCCATAATGTCTAAGAAAGGCTTGGGTGTCTTTTTGCATTGATGGTGCTTAAAGCTAAAGGATGATTACAACCTTGGTGGGATCAACATGCAGACCATACTTATAGATAATGTGCCTAAGCAATGTGTTAAATAGTGTTACAAAAACACACTTCTTGAGATTTGGAGAAATTTGTAACTACCTACACCTTTCAAACATGAGGCATAAATTGTCATAGTGATCCTTCACCAACCTATACATTATCCAATCATCTAACTATACTTGGAGGGAATTGTGAATGAAATATATGAATACGGTGATCACCACCTAGGAAAAATAGCTAACACATTCTTAGCCCTGAGGGTATTATGTTATATGAAAAACATCCCCATTCAGTTGTAAAGGTGGTTTTGTTCTTATCCTCATCCTTGATTTGGACTTGATGGTATCCTTAAAATCCATTAGTAAATGTGTATATCTCTTAACCTGTGATGCCATCTAATACTTCATCAATGAATAGAGTTGCGAAGGGGTCAGTCACATAGGCAACATTTAATAGTATGTAGTCAACACAAATTCAAATGCACCCATCCATTTTGATGTTAATGAAAATGGGGCTAACCCATTCAGATTCTTACATTGGGTATATAACTCATGTGGCTAGCATGACATCGATCTCAGTCTTGACTTTGGCATAAAGATTTGGGTTCTATAAGGCCACTTTTTGATGGATCTCACACCATCAACAAGTTTGATGCTCATCTTCTTGATGGATGGATGTGTGCCTTTCATATATTTATAGTTTCATGAGAATAGGTCTTGTAATTATTTTAGGAGATCAATGATATGTGTTAGTTCTATGTTAGATAAATAGGCACCCATAATGGCAATTTTGGGTTCCCCCTTTAAACTAATATCTACCTTGGTAGTTTTTAATAGTACCTATTATGGTTCATGCTTCTCCTAGTGTGAATCCTCTACTTGTTTACTACCCTCAATTGTTTCTACCTAAATATGGGTGGCATCTTATTCTTCTTGGGCACTATCCTCAACTTGGTACACTAAATTATTTTTCCCTGTCAAAATCTTCCATTTATGTGCCTTCCATGTGTCAACATCTTCATCACTAGAGTCACTATTTAGAATTTATTCTTTGAAGAAGGTTGGGAGCACTAACCCTTCTTTGTCGAACATGTCCTTTACGTGTTCTTCCAATATAGCAGTGTCCTCAAACATTAACCTTTAAACTACTTATAAAGGCTTAATTAGTTCAATATTTTTCAAATAAAAGGAGAAGGTATGAACAAATCACTCTTTAAGGGCATCCCAGTCTACTATTTTGTAGTGTGTCTCATTGACTATGTACTATTCCTATGCCCAAGCCTTTAAGGTTATGTATAAGGCATGCACCCATAGATTTCTTGAGGCATTTTCACCAGAAATAGTCCATGTTTCTTTAAAAATACATACATGCATAATGGGTTCAGAATCACCAAAGTAGGCCAAAATGTCTAGGTCCTCATTTTTTTTACTAAATCTAATGAAAATAGTTGCCTTTACATCCTAAAAAGTTAGCAAGATAGGCCTCTACACTTCCCACCAATGAACAAAAGTGATCTTTAATGTGTAAAATAGTGAACCCATTTTATCCACCTCCTTTAGGACACATGAATCAATGTCACAAAAATATTCCTCCATAGGATTACTTCCTTCATATCTTGGTTGTGCAGCAAGTTTTCCCTTACTGAGGTGAAACACTCTTTTTCCTCTTTTATTGGTGTAAAGAACCCATATTTTTGGAGTGAGATCAATTTATATACATCTTATATTTACTAGTTTTGGTAGCTTTTCATGCACCAAATGGCACAATCGACCAATGGTCTCATATGCTTCCTCGACCCATCAATCACAAACAACTCCAGTGGTGTTTGAGGCTGATTGTTCATCTTACCAAAATAGGATTACTTGATCATTTAGGTCTAGATTATTGGCACCTTGCATTGTAATTTTATAGATATGGTTGATCTCATCCTTGATGTCCACACTCTTTACATAGGGGGTCCTTAGTCATTTGAGAGTGGTATAACTACCCTTTCCTTTCCATTCTTAAAGTCATGTAGCACATTTTGAAGTGCATATCTACATTGTTATCATAATACCACAGCCTTCCCAAAAGCATCAGGTAGTTATCCTACTTTGCTAATTCTATTACTTTAAAGTTATCCTATAATTTAGTGCCCATAATATATACAACTATGCTCTTCAAAATTTTGATAGGCTATGCTCAGGTCTTATTATCCATGAAGAGCACATAAGGGGAAGGTCTCAACTCTAGGCTACCCATCTTCTCCCAAGTAGTTTTGTCAAGATGTTAACCTTAGTGCCTATGTCTACAAGAAACTCATAGATAGACCATTCATCAATAGTGGCATCCACTAAGAGTTCATGGTCATATTTAGCATTCTAATAATATCAAACTTCTCATGTCCTCTCCTTGCATGACATGCTGACTTCAACTTATTTTTGACCTATATGCTCTAAGAGTAAGTTCTTTAATAGGGAAAGTATCCCCTCAGTCTATAAGAGGTGTAGGATCTCAGTCAATTATTTTACTTTAGCCTCTAAGCTATCTTTCTTCTTTCAAGAGGTGGTAGACTACACTTCTAGGTCTCATACTAATAAGAGATCACCTTGCAATTTTTAGATTATGCTCATAGCCTATTATAGTACATCCTTATAGCATGTTGGGTTTGGGTATGACACAAATTTTAGTTCAAGCCATGTTATACATTCATTTTGACCCTTATCCCTATACTCAAGGTGTAACTCAAGTACTGGCATAGCTAGTGGCTAAGTGGTGAATCCACTATGAGTATTTTATTGTACCTTGACTACTTTTGTGTGTGTAGGCTACACCTTTGTGGTCCATTTTTATATCTTCTACTTATGCCTGATCATTCATGTGACCTTGTATATGTTAGGCATACCTTGGGTCAACTTTTTGAAAAGGTTAGGGCATTCTTTGACCTTATGGGGCCTTGATAATACCTGCATGTGGGATGTGTAGGGAAATTGTGATGGTAATGCTCTATTGAGCCATAATTATAAAATGAGCATGGTGGGAACCTTCCACCACCACATCCTTTGCCTCACCCTCTGGTACCTCGCTACATCCTAAAGCCTATATTTTATTATCCATAGCCATCATTCCCTTAGTTTGCCTAGCCTTTGATTGCTATTTTAGCTTGTTGTGCACCCCTTTTCATGTTTTCATGCATTTCATCAATCACCTAATAATCAGTAGTGGTATGGGTATAAGAATTACCCAAATGATAATAGATGGTTGTGTTGACTTGGCTAGCACATTATAATAAAGGACAATTTTAGACATCATGCACTTCTTGATAGATGTTGCAGCTTAGAAGCAAAGAGTGCACATTCTTCCATGGATAGTTAATTCTATTATGTCCTTCTACTTCATAGTCGGTGCACCATATTCCACTTTGAGAATCATATATAGAGATAATGTTAAGCTTTTAGCTCTAAGAGGCCATAGATGTAATCTACACCTTCATAGTCGGGTTGATCCGCTTAGATAGGATATTTTTTAATCATGTATTGTATAAGTGCACACTCTTTGAGAGTCTTTGGGTAATTTATTTTAGCATAATAATTCTCTATTATTCAAATTATAAGATGCAAAATTCCTTTAAGAATACATCCTTCAAGGTATCATAGTCAACCATAGCTTGGTTAGGATCAAATTTTTTATACCAGGTATGGGCATGATCAAGTAGAGTGGTTGCAAAATGAGTATCATTATGCTTCAATTGGGTTATTCCTTATGCACACCACTATATTTTAAATTTCAACACATGTTCTATAGAATTTTCCATTCCATGATACTTTTGGAGGTGCATATCCATTTCATAGTAAATCTATTATGGGGGGAAGTTGGTACTTGAGGCACTTATCCCCCTAATGTCTATCCTAGTAGCAACCCTCCAATGCCTCTAGCACTAGAGGTAGGTATTATTCCCATAATTATTATTGGTACAATTGATGATGTTCATGTTGTGCTACTTACTTATGTCACTAAACCAATTTTTAGGATTCATTGACTACCTTGTGTTGTTGACATTGGTTATGTTAGTACATTCATATTTAAGTTATATTGTGGTGAGCTAGCACTCAATGGTCTAAAGGTAGTTTTCCTCAACTCTTAGTATGGAATAACCTACTTAATAACAAACTTACAATCTAAATCTATAAAATGTCTAAGATCTAAGGTATTGGAAAGATCAACAATCACTTATATAGTGTCTTCAACTAGGGGATCTAGCACATGAGCATGCATTCAAAGTTTAAAGGGGATAGGCATGTCGAGCATATCTATAGTCACCAAATTCTATAAGAACTTATCTAATTCCACACCTATCAAGTGTTGAGATTAGTTCATTATTTCATTATATCTTTCATCTCCACATTGTTGTCTTTTAATAAATCCTTCCCCATGCTCTTCTCATTTTTTATGGGTCCTCTCAGCACTTCTATGTTCCAAATCCTCCATGAGTTGGCACCATATCTTATTATAAGCCTATCTTATAAGTTCTTGGGTGTCAATTTTCTCATCCCCTTCCATTATGACTCACCTATACATCCCCTTCTCCCCATTTGCATAGCTCATACATGAAAATATTTTAGCCTTCCATCCCTAAAGTTTAAAAATCATAATCAACCATTAACTTCTTGAACTCTATGCCAAACTCCTTCACAAGCATGCCTATAGGGTCGTATAAAAACTAGTACTTTGCTTCTTCAAGGAATGAATATGTTAATACTATGAACTCAAGTACATATCTATTTAGGGATCCTTACCACCATTATCCACCACTCTATTCCAAGTAACATCCAACGTCCCAAGCCTCTCTAGGTACCCCTTTGTCCACTTGTAATGCCATACATAGATTCTTCTTTTATGGGTTAAATATGCAGCCAACCACTTGTACAAATGCTTAGGTAACTCATAGAAAAAGGCCTCATATAAAGAATCATATAGGTTGTCATGAACCCATTTTATTGGCTTTTATCCTCTGTAGGTTGGATGTTTTTACATAAAACTATTTTCTACCTATTGTAGCTAGTGCTCGATGTTTTTGAGATAAAGTTGATACATAATTATATCACACCATCATAGCAATAAAATTTAACATAGATCTTGATAATGGAACCAAAATGTTATGAAAATTATATGGGTCTTGGTTTACTATAACTAGGTGCAAATATGGGATACTCCTTTTATGCTAAACATTTAAACTCTCAACTACACCAATATCAATCCACATAAGGCATAGGCCTTAAGCACTCACTTGAATTGCATCTAAGAATGAACTATGGATATCATTGGGATAATTGTTCCATCACATGAGGCTTCACTAAGGGTACTTAATCAATTTAATGAAAATTTAAGGCAGATTTATAGTCAAAGGCCTTTTTTAGGATATTCCTAGTGTCATATAGGCACTTAAAGGGTTATGGGACTATTTTAGTTTAATTTACTCCTACTAAATAGATGCAATTTAAACAAGGATTGGGTTACTAGCATAGACCTATATGCATCCTCCATGTAACTTAAATATGTCATCACAAAAATTATAGAGACTCCATTAAAGTGGTAAACTATTAAAATGCACAAACATCAATTCACATAATTTAATCAAAAGTATGACTTCACAAATCTTCACATCACATTAATAACACTATAAGATATGAAAACTAGATGCACAACACATTTTAATGCAACAGTACTTTCATTTTTAAAATTCCATAGCAATAGTTTTATTGTAAACATAATATTAACAACCCAGAGTCTCACAGATGAGCTTGGGCACATACATTTGGAGCCAAAGTGGCCTCCATATTGTTTATAATCCTTAATAGATGATAAATCAAGGTCTACATAACATGGCTTTGAATTCATTTTACTAGAGCTTTTTTATATTTATTTCCTCTTTTTCTCATCTTCTAGTTCAAGCTCCTTATATAAGCCTTCATGAGAATATTTGCTAGGGTAGAAGTTAAACATTGAATGTTGAGCTAAACTTACATCATCATAACTACCAACCCCATGACTCTAAAAAAATCCACACTTAACTTTCCATGTTTCTTCAAATCATTTTTGATGCCCTAAATATCTAGGATATTGTTAGCCATCTATCATTTGGTGCAAGATATGCACTGCAACCTCCAGCTAGCTATAAAAATTGTAAGGCTAACAATTTACCAAAAATATCTTCTCACACCAAGGTGGATGTCAAGTTGGTGAAAATACTCTACTAACTAGTTAGGGGCCCAATAATTTCCTTAAACCTACATGACCTTTTATATTATGTGATGGAGGCTTCTTGTATGAGGAATACATCAGGAATTCCTATTAGGCATGAATCAACTCTTCATCAATTCAGATATCTATATTGATTACTTTAGGAATAAGCATGGATTAGAGGTGTCTTTTCATATATGGATTTAAAAAAATAAACACTTCACAAGCATGAAAAACTTTTGTAATATCCCTATGATCTTTGTGCAAGTTGGGGGTGACTTAGAAAGTCAACAGGTGGATGGCTCATGAATGGGCTTGGGGATAGAGGGAGTAATGTTGCAATTTGGGGTCTTGGAAATGGGAGATTATTGAAAGAATTATTGAAGGGAAATCATGTTGAATTCGGATATGGACATTTCATTTTTTTCAACAAGCACCTCACCTTTCTCATAGCCTTCTTGAGGCTATTCAACATCTGCAACTTGATCCTCAACCTTCTCAATTAGAATCTCATTCATATTTTGAATAAATTATTGGATAGATCTATAAGATGGGAAAGCTAGAGGTTCTTGGGGAATGGTAATGGGATTATATTAGGTATAAGGATCTCTTCCTTAACATCAATTTCTTTGTATTACCTATCTTCCTCTTGTTTTCCCCAAGACTTCACTATATGGTTCCAAGTTGGAACTTTAAAGCTAGTAGATTCTTTTGAGGATTGGATTGGCTCTCGTGGAGGCTCCTCTTAAGGATAGTGAATGATTTTATGTGGATAAGGAGAATAATAAAATTGATATGGAATATAAGATGACTCTTGAGGAAATGAGGGAGAGACTTACATAAGTTTAGATTATTCCATAAGAGTTGGCATGGTATAATTAGGAATCATAGTTTAAGAAGGCCTCTAAGATGAAGAGATCTTGATTTCTTGAGGAAGGATGGATGTATCTTGAGGAATACTTAGAATCAAAGGAGGTGGACTAGGGATAGGAGATGATGTTTGAGGTTGCTTGGATTGGGTAACTTGAATCTCCCACCTCTCTAATATGTCTATCCACCATTGGATAAAAAATTTCATTTCATACAACTCATCATTGATAACATCTTGGGTTTCTTCTCCAACTAGCATCCACTTATCCATTAACATTTGAAATAACTTACTCGTATTCTCTATGAGATGAAAATGGATCACATCAAGTTCTCTATCCCATTTTCTCATCACCTCTTCTAATTTTTGGCTTGAGTTCCAATAATGATATGGTAGAGGAAATATAATTTTGAAATGGAATTGAAGTAGGAATGGAAGAGTATGATTGATAAAAGTCTTGGTAAGGATGATGAGGTATTCATTTGGAATAATATTAGGAGAATGTAAGATAACCATAGGAGTGATATGACTCATGACAAGGCTGATAGGAATCAAAGTGTAATTGATATGGATCATAGAGTTGGTAGGAGTTATGTTGAGGCTAATAGGAAGGTATAAAACAAAATCTCTCTTCATTCCCATCCATCCCAACCTCATGATTCAAATTAAAACACTAAATATATCAAACACTTTTAAAAATAAGTATCTATCCTTCTAGAACTAACTAATCATGCATGGAGTTTCCATTGATGTTTGTTTAATATCTCTAAATGATTATAGGTAAAAAAACAACACCAATAATTTTTCCACAACTTTGGACCTTGGTCCCACTAGGGATGCCAAAACTATTATACATTAAATTTAACCCTTAAGAATGTAATTCAAGCCTTCCAAATTTGATGTAACATGGAAATACCTCAAGTTTTTGGGTACCCTATTGGAGAGGTGAATCTCTAGGTTAAAGGGATAAGTCCCCTTGATGAATCACTTAGGCTCAAACACTACTCAAACACTTTCTAAGAAAAGGGAGAGAAACCTACTCTAATGGAGGTGATGCACCAAATATTAATTTATCATTACCAACTAACTATAATTATACTTCAAATGAGAGACTAACTTACACATAACACTAATCCAAATCTTCCTCTCTACATCAATATTTATCATGATTGTTTATGAAGCAAACTTGAGATAAGAGGACTAGTGAAGAGGTCATGACATGACACTAATGAAAATACAACTCAATAAACCCCTAAACACTCTATTTTAACACTTTAAGAGACTTAAAGTAGGATTCTAAACTAAACATGAATGCTAAACAAGGACAAACATGCTAAAGAAGTAAGCCTATCACCTAGAAAGATCAAATAATTGAGCATTCATATTGAAACCAATCCATGGATAATGTAAAAATAGGTTATTATTTATTTATCAAGGGATGAAATGGGTAGGTTTTTGTCATACCCAAGTGGAGGATATAAACATAGCCTGTCAAGGTTGAATATATAGTAAAGTGAGAGAGAAGAAGACAAGGGCATAAGAGAGAGAGAGAGAGACAAGTGTCTCAAGATTTAAAATCAATATATGGGTTATGAAACTATCTGATCAAGTCCTAAATTCCATATGTAACTCCTTTGAATATGCTCCCTTGATCCAAGTTATGTAGGAGTTAGAATGCTTGCTTAACACCTTGATTAGCTCTCCAAAATTACCTTTTACCTTGGCTTGTGGAATTATGAGTGGCCTTATTTATGGTTATATCATGTTAATTTACACATTTTCTCTAATATTGACACCTCTCAACAAATCTCTTTAGGTTCTCTTTGACACATCACTTCATTATTTTGCTAGGTGTCTAGAAGTCTTTTCATCTCACCAGGCCAATCTTGCTTATAAGTGTCAAAACTTGAATTAATCTTATCCATCTCATTATCTTCATGTATGGACTATTTGCATCATATTATACCTATAACTATTCATTTTGGAGTCTCAAATTAACCCCAATAACTTATTCTACACTAAAATCTCCATTTTGGCTTCATTCCTTGTAGCCATGAAATCATGAAAACATCCTTAGATAGAGATTTTTATGGATATTAATAAGAATATAAAGGTATATTTTAAAACCCAATATTACCTTATAGATTAATTTCAAATTTCATATCCATACTCTGAGTGGAAGTGCCATTTTTATGCTTTTCTCTCTCCTAACTAGGTCTCAATAAGGCCTCCCTACCTAGAGACTAAATTTTGGATCAACAGGATTTGAAACATGTGAAACATAAAATAAACATGTTATTTAGTTTTATTACCTCTTTATGGTCCTCCATGTTATTTTTGATATTTTGACACATTGTACGAACCTCCCAAGTAGCCTAAAATAATCCTTTTTGGCCTATTTCATAAATTTTTATACCTACAAGTACAAACCAAAATCATGAGGTGTTGTTAAAGAGAGTCTTGTACATGATTCAAGTCATTTTTAATTTCATACAATCCATCTTTAGGCATTAAATCCATATTCTCTCATTGGGTTAGGATTGGTCTCTATGGTAGCCTAGAAGTGTCTAGCATTCTTAAGATGATTTATAAATCTTAGGGAATTAATCAATTGAATGATGCCATAATTTTAAATTACACTAGGGTATATAAATATTCCTAAGAGACCAAGGTCTCATAGAACATATACATACTATACTGAGCAATGAAAGATAGCTTCTCGAGCTAGCAAGCTACATTTCATGAGGTCTACGAAGAAAACAAGTATGAGAGATATTTCCTAAGTTTGTCTTGAGTGACAAATGACTTTTTAAGGTCTATTAAATTTACCCTAACCTTTAATAATGGTCATTTTAACCATCTTTTCCATTATGTCTCCTACAACTTTGTTTGCTTAGTCTTAGATTTCTTAAGCAAGATAAGACAATAAACCCTATTGACTGTATTTGATCCTTATTTTTCTATTATAGGAGTTTCAATACTTTATCACATTATTTTTTGGATTTCCTACCACTTCCTCAAGTTCCTCAAACTTCAAAATCTAAATCCAAATTACCACTTTTCTTATGGCTTCCCTTATAGGTCTGTGTATGTGATTAGGCTTGTTTTCCCTAAAATGGAGCCTATCATCATTAGGTTTACTTGTTTCTTGATTTTAAAGGATCTGATGGAATTATTTTATCACCATAAAATCATATTAAAATTTATTACTTCCCTCAATCCTCTTATATATATATATATATATTTAAACCTCTCAAACAAACAAATACTTATCAAAAATAGGCAAGTCTATAGCTATATGGCTATACATGCAAGACTGTGAGGGCTCTATCTAGTCTTATTGCTCTAATTTTCCCCTTATCTATAATTTTCCTCAAATTTTCTATTCACTTGAGATATACCTCAAGTATTCATCATGAACTTTTCCCTTTCCTTAGGTTTAGAACTAGCTTGCCCCTCCTTAACAACCTATAGGTGTTTATTAGGGTTATTAAAGAAGTCTATGTGAATTATTGGGTTAAATGACTCCCATTTACAATATAATAAACATATCCATGGAATTTTGATAGGTAATAACTTTAAACCTCCAAAAATTTTGCAAAACACTAACCTCATAAGCATACCCATTCAAAAATTCCTTATAAAAAGGTGACTATAGGTGTTCTTGGAAGAGTCTGCAGGGTTCTTTTGTTTCAAAACTTCCATTGTAGACTAATGTGAAAAAGGGTATTTTTTTCAATAGGTTAATAATCTATCAACCTTATTTACCAATATTAATTCACTATGACTTCCCAAATTTTAGTGTCCTAGACTTCCTTCTCAAAGTGGTCGTCAGTGACCATTTTATGAGGTTAAATTATTAAGTCCTACACATTGACCTTTTAGAACTAGGTCATGATACTTTTAAAGTGTCAAACTCATGAAGGTTTCCTCTCATCACACTATAAGCTTTGTAGACCCTTCAAAAAATTTACAACCTTCCTTTTAATCTCTTAAACTCAAACCTATGTATATACATTAGGGCTTATGAACTCAGTTTCTTAACCATTTCTTGACTTGCAACTGGTTAGATGATTCCAATGGTTTATGAACTTTCCTATGCTTATATTGTAACCAAGTTTCCTATTTTATCTTGTTCTTTTTTAGAAAGCAATAATATTTCAATCCATAATGAGGACCTATAAGCCTAGGGTCTATAGGTCTCATTTTCTTACACATGTTGCTTAGAGAGCCAATTCTTGAACCTTGGACTCTTTTATGTTGTATCAACTTTTATGCTTTTATCTAACACCTTCAATAGTCATAAGACTTTATAACCATGCATCATATCTTCTTTAACTTACCCATTTGGTCTATACAAACTGTATACACAATCAACATATGTAAATTCTATGTGTTGATAATTGGAGTCTATGATTCCATCCATGCCTATTGATGATCTTAAATAGAACCATTTAGTGTTATATGAACTTATAGGAGTTTATGATACACTTTTAAATGGTTTGAACACCTCAATAAAAATTAGGCTTCATAGATATTCACCTATAGGTCTATAAACCTATGACTGATTAAAATTTATCCAAGTCCTTGTTGGAGAGTAAATTTAGTCCAAACCACTTGTCTTGAGTTCCAACATGTTCAAAAATGTCCTACTTATATGTTATCATATAAATTTATTTCCAATTGGACCAAACTTGGCATTTAAACTTGTAGAAGACTTTAAAACACAAACCATGTCTCCAAATGACAAAACACTTGAAGAATGATACAAGAATCACATTCCAAGGGAGAGTACATGAGTGTTGTTAATTTTAGTAATATTTCATTGAATTTGATACACTTGAGAACTTTTGAGAGTGACAATAAGTAAAAAAAAATCAAAACACTTGTAGTAGAGGTGACTGAACACCTCATACTTGAGAAACTTTTCCTCTTATTGAAGACACTTCATAGAGATGAGTTAGCTTATGAAAATACCATGGAAAAAAATTTGACCTCTAAAAGTATCCCTCAAAACCATTCTTCTTGATCAAATTCTGAAGTGGAGAAACATAAGCAAAATTAGACCCTACTTGGATGGATAGGACATAGTGACCTATTGTCACTCTTATCAGTTGTTCATAAATGAGGTTACATGAATATATAAAATAGTGTCATAAATTTCAATCTTATTATTACCCCTAATAATTTCCAAAGTTCTAGCTCCTAACTCTCTATTTCCTGGTCGTACCATCCACTTGAATTTTGCCTTTCTAAGCTTGTGAAGGTAATGATGGAGGGGATAGAATGTCTAAAGAATTTTAAAAACCTAAAACTTGGTATAAATGTTTAAAATTATCTATTTAATCCCAAGGAACACTTTTAAACCATTTCTAACTAAAATGTGATCTTTTAATGTCGTACAAGTGCCCAAAAGTGCTTGTAAAGTGTTATTTTTCTTAGTTCAAGCATTGAAGTGTAGATTTTGTTATTATATAACCATAAATAAACATTATATAACCTATTTATAACATTAGGTATGTTAGGAGTCTTATTTAAACATTTTCCTCTTGGAATGGTACATGCAACTCCTGTAAATAGGCCAAAAGTTGACTAAAATGTCAATTTTGTACATAAGAACAAAATAAAATTTTAATATATGATATTATATCCTTAGTGACACATTAATAACCTTTTATAACAAATCTAAACCATATAAAACCATTTACCATGTTTAACAACATCAATACCTCATAAATAACCCCTAGGACTAGATAAGTACACATGAGACCAAAACTTGAACCAAGCTAAAAAATGACTAATGTCACCATATGAAGACCATATATGACTATTTAAGACCATGAAAATACAAAATTAAAGTTTTGATAGTCCCATGAAAAGTTTCAATTTAGAGGGGTTGACCCATTTTAACTTATGGTCAAATTTTGCTTAACATTGCCCATAATGAGCTCAATATTTGACAAATCTATAGTGAGTGTACAAAGGGTAAAGAAGAGTAAAATTGAATATGAGGCTATAAGGGGAGTTATTTTTTAATAAATAAAATAATTATTCATCTTGTCTAAGGGAAAGAATATAAAAATAGGGCAGTCCCCCTACATTGACAATTTCAAATCCTATTTTACAACCCATAAAGATGCTCTAGTTAAGCTTCATAAGGTAACAAAAATGGACATGAAATAACTTTATAAATAATTATAATTATTAATTTAATATAAGCAAACAATATATGTTCCCATACATATATAAATAGATGTGCAAAATGCAACATCAAGATTATATAATATTCTAGAGGTCATTACTATAATGAGGGCTAAGTTAGCACTTTATAATTGAAACTACCAAATTATTTAATTATTTGATAAATATGAGAATAACATTTTTTCTCCACATTATTTATATAACTAATAAGGAATATGGCCACCTCAATTTTATGGAACCATTAGAGGCTTCAAATGCCCTTAACTTTGTAGTCATCAGGACACAAGAATCTAGAGAGTGGGTTATAGTGGATGAGGTAATAATGTTTAAATATGAAAAGCATGAGAGCCTTATTTTTTAGGTTTTGGAGGAATTTAATCTCTCACAAGCAAAGGACTCCATGGTTAGGCTTATAATCAAATCCAATTTTGACCATCTTATTCAACATACCTCAACTAGCTTCTTTAACAAGCCTTGACCACCTTCACGCATAACTTACAGGGATTAACATTGAAAGAGATTGAAGCTAAATTGAATTTTAAAATTAAAAATTTCACTAAAGTATAAGTATTCAATATTAATTTTAAAAATACTAAATCTAAACATGCACGCTTGATGGAATAAGTGAATAGGGTATACATACCCCTGTTATTGAACATGGATATTATTAGATACCAGCACAACATCGATGATAAGTATTGTCAATATTTGGAAGATAAAAATAAATCCAATGTCTCAACTTCCATTTCAGTTCAAGTTACAACTTAAATTCCTCTAACAACAAGCAGTGCCATGTAATCACCCAACAAGCCTTAGTTTGAGGCTAATTTTGTATGTAATCATACAAATAGCACTAATATTTGTAGTTATAGTTTACTTACACTTAGTACATAAATGTAAAATTTTGCCTAAACTATTTTTAGTCACACATATGCTAAAATACATTATATATACTAACTTACTTTTGATGTAGTTATAATTAATTATAAGCATACACACATGTAATTTTGATACTAAAATTAGAACTAAATTTCTAATTACTTGATGTAACTGAGTTTGCATTGAGTTGGAGGATGAGACAACCCATCCATAAGTCTATATATTCATGTAATCACACATTCCAAAAGGTCAAAGAATTTATCAATACAGAAAGAAATTAGTTTGATCATCATGCAACTATGATGATATATTTTCCTTCCATATCTACGTAATTATTATTTTATTTTCTAGGTTATATTATTTCAATAATTTGAAGTGTACAAAAGCTACAGATAATTGCATTTTTTATCATTGATGTATGTTAATTCTATATGTGCAAAATTCATTGAAAATTTAGTAAATATCATTGATTTTAAGCAAATTAGTTGACTGTGTTAATATTTTGAAGTGTGCAAGATTGTTTTCCCATTGGTATAGTCTTATAGGTGTGTGCCATAGTTTCCATAGATATATTTATGGTCCTAGCTATAATCTCCTAACTAAGGGTGTGTAATAGCAACTCTAAAAGGATAAACCTTTAGTTGATAACATTGAGTTTCCTATACCATTTCCCCCAGACTATATAACTATGCTTTTATACGTAAGTGTGAAACAACTACAAACATCAAGAATTAGTTCTCAAAACACTTGTTCACAAAGAAACTAGCCCAAGAAGTGACCCCTCAACACCATAGAATCTTATTTTCTAATCTACCCTTCCCTTTTTTTGAAATTTATTTGATAAAGATATACCCACTCTAGAATAGATTCCATCCATCCATCCAACTCCCTTAGGTTTTGATTTCTTTACTAGGATTCATTTCACTACAATCCAAGTCAGTTAATAACCTACATACTCATCCTTCTATTTCACCACAAGGTTGTTTAACCCATACTTTCAACTCATGCTCTAGAGTGGATTTTACCTCCATTAAGATCCTTAAGTTTTAGAGGTTACCTCATTAAATTTAGGGATGTGTACAAAACCCACATCAACACGTCATAATTAACTCTTCTAGTTACATACCAGTTAACCAACCACATATGTATATCCATTTGGTTCATCCAATTCATCTCATTTCTTATAACCAATTACATCTATACTTCCACATGTTTTCCAAATCCAATTAGTCAAGCCAATTATCTCAATAAATACCCTCTTTTCCCCTAGTGGTTATGTATCTAACCCCTATCCAACCCAACTCCTTCTAACTTATCCCATCACACCTTCTACAGACCTCATCATCATGGGGACATATGTTAAATACTTAAAATAACCCCTTTATGAAAATATACAAGGAGTTATCTTACCAAGTCCCTTACCAGAACTTCCCAAGTTGAAAGGGGAGGGACATCCCAATGCACATGTCAAGGCTTATACCATAACCATTAGATAACTCTTACCATAGGATGGAATTATTACAAATATTTTTTCCAAACCTTTAGATGGGATCATTCTTGAAAGAGATTACCACCTCCTTCAGGCTCATATAAACTTTTTCTAAAAAATTATAGCTGAGTTTGTTAAATCCTTCAATATGAACAAGCTTCTAAAAACTATCACTTGAGAGTTCCTTCATATCAAAAAAGAAAATAATGAATTAAATTCCCATTTCATCACAAAATGGAAGCAAATTATATATTCATACTCTAATGCACCTAATATGTATTGAAGAGAATTATATGATATTTTACTCCACTCCCTTAACAAGGAGATTATGGAAGATGTGAAAAAAATCCCTTATTGATCTTATTAAAAAGCTATTGAGATTGCTTTATGAATCGACCAGGCAGATATCAATAGTATTCACTAAACTTATGGGACCAATGGATGTATTGTTACCCCTAACCAGAATAATGGGGGATTCTAAAATACAAACCAAAATAATTGTAACAACTAAGGTCCCAATATCCTTAACTAAAATAAAAAAGCCACCATATATGGTATGACTAACCTAAATAAGAAATCAAACCTTACCAACAATAACAAACAACAACCCATGATCAATAATGGCAATAATTATAATAGTAGTATGAGGAACTAGAATCCCCCACTAACAGTGCATATGGTTGATTTAAATCACCATTAACCCTAAAACATGTAGTACTAAAATAATGTTATTTCTAGGTCATTGACCATTTCCCACAATTTTAAAACCAATCCTTCTATCAAAAACATAACCAACAAACATTTGGTCATCAAGGACAAAACTAGAGTCCTAGGGATTTGACCTAAATGTCTACTTATTCTTCCATCATGTGGTTGGTAATGACACTCACTCATGTTAGGAATATAAAAAGTTCTTCCAAAGACTCCCAAAAGAACAAAGATAGACTTTTGTTGACATGTTCTTAGGGAATGTGAATGCAAACCTTCAAACCCAATTCAACAACCTTGTGACCTCCCAAAACCAAAACCTTTGGATATAAAAAACTCTTTCCAAACCATCAAGGGTGAGTTACCCAAAACCAACCATAAGGTAGCTCACAAAAATAAACCATGCAAAATAACCAACCTATACTAGCATGTACTCATGATTTTCAAGATTCAACTTATAGCACAACCAACCTTGATATTACACCCTAATTAGGCATATAAGGGAAGGATAAAATGATCATAGTGGTATATTTATACATAGAGGAAGAAGTATCCATTATCATTCATACAAGGGAATATCAGCCCACAAATCCCTACCCTTATAACATCTCAGAGGGTGATGTTACTCTTAGATCTATGGGAAACTATGCTTTGGTTACAGACCTTATGAATACATTCTCCCACATCTCATTTATCCATTTACTCAAGAACTCGCCCACCCATCATTCAAAATTTTTTGATGCCCTAGGATTGGGACATTTTTCTATCATTACTCCACCTCAAACCTAGATCAACCACAATGAACTTGACATGTTTCTACCTAGGTAGAATTGAAGGGATGTTGGTTATTTCTTTGACCTTTTAAGTCTCCCTCCTAATTTTGAGATGGCTATGAAAGGGTATCAAAATTTATTTTTTAAATTATGGATCTATCATAATTACATTAAGAATGCCACGGTTTATAATGGGATACCGTTAAACACAGTCCCCTTTCCATTTATCCAAAAACTTGGCTATGGAGAAACCAATTGTTTAACAACACATAATACTATATGAGGCTATGATAGCCTCAAATCAACCTCTATAGTAACTATAATTCTTTTATTCACTTTATCTCCCAAGACCATGTTGACATAATTTTATGTGATGGATATAAATACAAATTACAAAATAATCTTGTGTAGATCTTGGACCCATAGGATGAAGTCAATCCCTTATACCCTGTTCTAATAAATTAGGTTCCTCCAGTTAGTGAAAGTCTTTATTACTCAAGGAGACCCTAATCCCTTTGATTCCATTCAAAAAACCATGTACAAAAAACCAAGGCTACACATCTAATATCACTTTCACACCAATGGTGTGGCAAATCCCCCATAGCTGGTTAAAGATAAAGACCCCTTAAAAACCAAGGTAGTTGTCTTAGAGAGGGATTTTGATGTTCCTAAGCTCTCACTAAATGAAAAAAACAAAGAAAAGGGAGTTGAAACAACATAAAAAGTGAGATAATAAAGTACGATGATAGTGTCATCCATCTCAACCAAGTATATGGATGATATTATTAGTATACTGGAATGAGATGAACTAATCAAGCATCCATTTGATCCTTTTAGGATCATAACTTATATTCCTCACATGCCTCTTAGATTATATTATCTTAACCCTAGTGTTTCATACCACCATTTTGGCATGATATAACTCTTGGGTCATGTGGGAAAACCCCAAAAAGAGTTTGACAATCCATATATTCAACATAATAACCCAATGACATATCATGCAGGGGTAAGCAGTAGTTTAGATTATTATTTAGACTTTAGGATGTATAACCAAACCATTCACCCTCCCCCCACCATTTTAGTTCTTGGGGGAAGTATTTTTACATTAATAATAAGAACCATATAAATTGACATTAAATCTAATGATTAGTAAAACATCCCCAATTTTGGGTCATCTTTCCCTCTTACAATAGAAGATCATGGAGAGTTACTAATTTCTCACAAACTTCCCCAAGCACTACAACATAAAATATAGAGATAATAATTCCTTATCAATAGTAATATGAGATTCACCAACATGTTCATAAACCTCCTATATAAGAAGGAAACCATAGAAAATAGTGCATAGAGTGCTCACAAACTTTGTCCTTCCCTTATCAGTGCATTTCGATAGTACAAATAGAGCTAGTAATGCCCTATCAATGATATTATGAGATTCATAATTATTTTCAAAAACATCATATACATGTGGGATACCTTGTCCTTAGTCTCAATAATCAACTTAAAAAAAATAAAGGAGGTCCTAATTTCATACCTAATTGGTTAAGCCCTTACCTAACAACTAGATATTTTTTAAAATGGAGCTATCAATTATGCACTATGAAGGGCTATGAATTTGGTGAATATGTGAAATAATTACACCTTAAAAATTCATAAATATACTATTGCATTTAAATTTCACCTCATTGTATTGTATTTTCCATTGTTTGAATTTTTTTCTTGCATATTAGATGTCATGGTTGGTGATTACTTAGTTTTTAGTTCACATAACATAAAATTTCAAAATGCATCTTATCATCTCATTTCACCATATTATCCTATAGAAAAAATTTTAAAAATAACATTTTAATTGGTTCTTACCTTAGTTATTATGATTATAATTTACCTCTCTTTCCCTAAAACTGCTTACAAAGCTTAGAATATACTAACCTACAACCTAGTCTAGATACTTGTCCATGATAGATTCTCCTCTTACATTTCCCTCTAAGAGAAATACATTAGCATGCTCAAAAATTATTGTAGAAAAGTATCTTTGGTTAAATCATGTTCTTATCAATCAATCCAAGTTATTTATTTACTTGATAAAGATAGGTGCAAGCATAGTAAAATTCTAAGGTGCACATCATTTAAATTCACCACTATGCTGGCATCAATTTCACATAAGGTGTGAGCCTTGTTCACTCACCTAAAGCACAACAGTGAAGGGACTAAGGCCTAGGTTTGGATAGTTTAAATATGGCATAACCTTAATCTCAATGGGAATTAATCATTTGATAAATGGGATTAGGTGGCCTATTATCATGTACCATCTTGGATAAGATCAGGAAGTGCAAGCCTGTTTAATGGCATAAGTCTTTTGGCTCAATTTCATGCCTAGATAGATAGAACTCTTAATGACACAAGCCATAGGGATAGTAAGTCAAGTGTCATTCAATCTCTTATCTAAGTCAAGGGAATGACTCATGTTCAAGTACTCACTCTTCAAGTTAACATTCTAGGTATGGGTACTAGGGCCTCGGTGCATGTTGGTTTCAACACTTAGTCAATTTTACAGGTATGTTAAAGTTGAAATATGGCACAGTGATGCCATTAATGACCTATAATAGAAATTTATGTCATAATGCATTAAAATAATGATAACTATATTATTATTCATCTAGAACTTAAGTCACAATCATACAACTGTGATAAACTATATGAAAATATTCACCAAACAAGAAATATGCAACACCATTTCTATTAACTCAAAGTTTGTCAACATAGAGTATAGTTTGAATAAATAGAGTACATGCTCATCTAAGTTATAATATAATCCCAGTGGCTCACAGGTGAGCTTAGGTGATACATGGTGGTTCTCAAAAGTATTCATGCTAGTTTAAATTCAGAATGCATATATAATCCTAGAAATAATTATGTAGAGATTCATTGCATTAATGTCACCTCCTCTTTCTTCAAGTTTAAGCTCATTTTTATAGGTAGAGGAGCATATTCTTTCTAGGTCAAATTGGCACATGCCAGGTGTTGATATGTCATTGGGGGTTGTTATGCTACCAACTCCACTACTTTAACACCCATGCTCTCTAACTACCACATGCAAGCACTTAATGAGATTCTCCTTCAAACTCAAGCATTAAGCAACTACCTGCCAACTGGCACAAGATCTTCAAATATTATTCTATCTAGCATTAAATGTATTAAAATATCAATCATTTGTAATGATTTCCACACACCAAGATCTATTAATTTGGCATAGTCTACTAATTTTCACAAAAAGGCACCCAACATTACCCCATACAAAATTGTTAGTCCACCCTTAGACTAGTCTTTCAAAGCCTTTGTCATGAAAAATTTGAGTTCACTCTACTTTAATTCCACCTTGATTTTCTCAAATCCCTAAATGGAAAGCTTTATCTCTTCAGTAGAAATGTCTACTTTTGTCAATGCAGCCTCAAGTGATGATACATCCATGCTCTCCATTTATTTTTTGAAGGCTTCTAGTCCTTCCTTATCTCTCCTTACCCCACCATATAAAATGTCCCTTTGCTCACTTTCCTTTGTTTGAAAGGCATGGAAGAGTTATTCTAAGTCTTACTCCTATATTTTCATCTTGATGCTTAAGGTGTTAACCTGTGCCATAACTTATGCATGTTTGGTCTTTCCCATAGTGAAAGCATGATTCATCAGAGCATCCTTCTCCTCTTTCACCTTTTGAAGGTGCACATCAATGAATAATACTTGAGTGGAAATTTTGAAAAATATGGCATCCACTTCTTCTACACCCTCTTCCATTTTGGTGAAGAGGTCCTCCACCATATCGAGATTTTTTTTAGCTCCCTTTTGATGGCTTCATAGGTGTCTTCTTATTACTTTAGCATTAGCTTCATCTTGGGGAGAATTTTTTATACCAATTCACAAACTTTATCAACCTCTTTCATTTATGAGGTATTCACACCATCCAAAAGGGATGGCTCCACCTCTTGGACATGCTCAACTAGCTACTTGAATTTGAGCTTCATTGTTTTCAATTCTTCTTCTACCACTTACATGATCTATTTCCACTTCTTGGCATGAACATAATTGATGATGTTCTTATACACTATTGATGAGGTCATTTTTAAGAGTACAATCACTAAAATTATGGGGTTCATATCCCTAGGATATATAAATTGATTTTCATGCCCCTCTTTTGATTTTTCGGTGCTTTAGATTACTTTCTTTGGTACCTCGAATTGAGGTTCATCCATGTATTAATAAAGAGCCCAAGAAAATTGATGGTGCATTAGGGTTCTAGAATTTTTGGGGTGCATGTACTCCACCATGAAAAATTCATCATCTTTGGTGAACCCCCTCTGCACTTTTTCCCTGTAGCTCAACTTATACTCCTCTTCCTTGGCTAACTCCTTCTCTTCTTCACTAGTATTAGTCCTTTCTCCAATGCTTTATTCTCTTTCTTCTTCTTCTTCCTCTTCATCTTCTTCTTCTTATTCTACTAGGTTTTCTTCATTAGACTTCTCCCCTTGGTCCATCTCCTCTCTTTCCTCGGTGTTAGTTTCACCATCTTATTTCTAGAGTAGTATTTCCTCAGACTTTTCCCCCTTATCCACTTCTTCTTATTGTGTTTCCTTGGTGTGAACCTCCTCAGCACTAGCCTTACTTCCCTCTTACCCCAATGGGGTCTCTACTACCTTCTCCATTTATTCTTTTGAGGCACTAGCATTGACTTCTTTATCTTCAAGTACCCTTTTAGAACTAGGGCATGCTTATTATACAACTTTCTCTACCAGGTTGGAGTGGGCACTGGGCACCTCTTCAATTGCCTTCTCCTTTCTAGGTTCCATGATATTAGTAACCTTTTCCTCTCTCATTATTAATTCTAACCCTTTATTCTTAGATCACCTTCTCTTTTATTTCTTTACTTCTTGCCTTTTCTTCTTTGGCCTTTTTCTTCTCACCTTTCCTTCTCTTGGCCTTCATTTTACATTTCTTCTCTTATGTCTTTATCTCCTTAGCCTCCATCTAATCAATTTTATCTTATGTCATGACCTTGGACCTCATGTCCTCTCATTTTTTGTAATTATAGCATCACATCGATGTGATCATGTTCTAGGCCCATGCCTTCCCATTTGTGCTTCAAATCTTCTTCAATTGGCGTGCCTAAGGGTATTGCTTCTTTTAGCACTTTTACCTCATCGGGATATTCACCTATTCCTCCTTCCTTCTTACCTTTCATCTCCCATGCCTTGAACTTGTCCACTTATTTCCTCTACTCTTCAGTCTCAACCATATTTAATGGCTTCTTTTGACATCCCATCTTTTATCATTTCTTCTCTTCTTTCCTCCACTTCCAACACCCTCTAGATAGCGATGTCACTAAGGCCAAGTTTCTTCCAGCTTTTCATCTTCTTATCTAATTTAGTCTGAGGTGGTGGAAAGAGGGTATTTTCATTAGAAGAGGAGTCACCTTCTTTAGGAATAATGTATATTCCCTACCCAAATGTTTCCTTCATCTCTTCTTCTATGTCTGATAGGGTTACTATCTGTGTCGTAACAGAAACCTTCCCCTTATTCTTTTCCATTATACTAGGGGATGCCTTTGGCATGAATTGCATGCACTTATTTGTGGAGGTTGAAAGAGAGGATTCTTATTTTGAGGCAATCTTGAGCCTTATTTACTCCTCTATCTCTTCCAAAGTCTTCCCCTTCTTCTTGGGATACTTCTTCTCTACTAGCACTAGAGTTCCTTCATCATTGATCCAGATTGGGGGGTTTTCACTTTTCTCAGCATTGAGACCCTTCTTCCAAGGGTTCATCTCATAGTATAATATATGGATGTGGTCATGTATGGTTACATCCTAAAGGGGGTATATATTTGGGTGATCCAATTCATCTTATTCATCCTTGGTGGCCTTCCCATCTACATGAGTAAACTAGTGCCTCGCCCTACACCTCTCCATATCTAGTTCCTTTATTAAAATGTTTAACTATTGTGCATTTGGGATCTAGCGTAGCACATACCTAAAGTATCTTGCTAAGAAGGCATAGGGGTGTTTTACCCACCCTAACATGTTATCACCAACTAACAACAAGTGCACTACATAATAATACTGCATTAAGGCAAAGGTTTTCATTCCAAACATACTCTGAGGGAGCCCCTAAAGGATGTACCATTCTAGCCCAAATGCCTATATGTACCTATTACACCACCCACTAATGTGAGTATTATATTTGGTGATAAAAGAGGGGGGTATCATGAAGTCTTTGTACTCATATATTGGGTATTCATTGTTCTTTGGATAGACTTGGAGGTTGTCATCATCCCCATCTAGAATCTCAATCTCTTTCATGGAAATGATAATGAGAATGGATCCCCACCTGAATGTCCCTTTTACTTTATGGCATTCCTACATATTCTTCACAAATTCATCAGTGATAAATTTTGAAATATTGAACTACATGCCCTATACCATGTGATAGGTGATGTCAAGGTATGCCTTAGTTACATCGGTCCATGAACTACCTAGGCATAGCTTGGAGCTTACAAGGCATGATGTTTCCCTCATGTCAGTGTCCTTACACTCCTTGATGGGGAATGTGAAAACCCCTTAAAATAATTTAGGATTTAGGTTATGCACTCTACCTATTCATCATAATCCATGATCTGATGGATGTCTTTATCAATATCTGGAAGCCCAGTTATTATCTTTATCAATTGCACCAAAATCTTCATGCACCTCCTTGTGAAGTAAATGTAGTCCTCATGGATGTGCAAGAGTAGGAATTGAACTATGTCCTCTATATTCTTGAATAATATCAACTCATAAAGTTTAATTTCACCAAATTCTATCAATTTGTCTCAAATTGATATGTCAAACATGGCATCACCTTGTGCCATCTTTTGCCCTGTGTCCACCATCTAGTCTTGTGTGAGGTGTTGAAAATGATTGAATGTGCAGTCATATATTATCTTAGCTAGAATATTTGCACAAAAGAGTTCCAATAATCCCCTATCATGACCTCTAGAGGTAACTACATTACTTGGTAAGATATTTTGGTGACCACCTCGGTGTTCACCTATACCACGTTCACTGTTTTGACTTGTTACAACATTATCTTTGTAGTGGTCACTTTGGGCACTATATGTGCCCATTTTGGCTCATATTATTCTTAATCAAAGCTTTATCCCTTTAATTTATTCACCATCCTAAAATTTATAGTTTTTAACCATAGTAGGTGTGCTTTACCAAATCCTCAAATGGTGGTGGCACTTATATAGTCACAGGATCTATGACTGTTCCCTCAGATCTTGAGCTTTGTTGGCCTTTAATGGTGGCCTAAGTGTTAATTAACTCTTCCAACTATCTAGTTTTTTTAGAATAATTTCTCTAAACTTCTCTAAATCACTCTTACTATGAATTTAATCCTTCTTTGAATGCATCCATTCGCTCTTAGTGCTTAAAAGCACTCAGATTCTCACCAGTATAGGGTTTTGCACCTCAACTCTCTAGTTTTCACTTAGGTTTGTGGTTAGTCTTAAGTTATTAAAAAAAATTAACCTAAGTAATTTTTTACTTCCTAATTTATACCCTTTCCTTATCTACCATCATTAATATAGGTGCTTTATGGCATGGTAGCACCTAGATTTCTTTAAAAATGCATTTTTTTTGCAAAATCTATGAAAATCCTTTGTTATCAATGAATTAAATGCATATCTTTATGCCTCCACCATTACTTAATTTAATTCTCTCTAATGATAATTTTGTGAAGTGACATTTAATTCAAATAGTCACTTCTTACTCAAATCTAGGTGGACATTAGCTATCTTAGATGATTCTTCTCATGTATTTGTTCACTTGGCATGACCTTCACCTCTTTATGGAAACTTGGGCACAATGCCTCGCATGCACATGATTTAGACTCCTTGGTTCCAATTTTTATTCTATTTGTGATTTCATTTCAAGCATGCTTCATGTTTTAATCAATTTCTTATGCTTCATCTTACCTTAGCACATCCTACCCCATAAAAATCCCTTGTGTTATCCCTCCATCACGTTGGCTTCTCTTCTAATTCTCTTATGCACTTTTAGATTATTCATCTGCACTTTCTTCAGTGCACCCAACCATGTTGAGAATATTCACCTTCTTCTTTGCTCTCTAGTGCATGATCAATTGATGCACCTCTTTCTAACTTTGGCATAAAGGTTACCTTTACACTTATGTACTTTGTCATCTTGTTCTCAAAAATTCAAGGTGTGGTAACTTCTTCATGCCAAAAAACTTAGATTCATATCCTTAGGTGCAAAGAAATCAAATGGGATCGACTCACCTAATTATTATTATGTGTGAAAGTATTAGAGTAGTTCATTCTTAGGCCTTCAAGAGCCCTACAATGTTTAATTTGTGCACATGGATCTTATTCATCTTCTGCTTACATCTGGTGAGTTTCAAGTTGCCACCACTTAGATGTCTAGCCTTATGCACTTAGAGGGTGCAAGTCCTCAACTTACCCAATTGGAATTATATATGAAAGGCTAGATTAGTTCACATATAGGCTTGGAATCATCCTCAATTTAGAACCTTGTTCACAAGGTTATGTGCACTTATTTTTTGAGTTTGACAAGTCTCATGTGCCCACCACTTAGATGTTTAAACTCAAGCACTTAGAAATCACTAGTGTTCGACTCATTTGATTGGAATTATGCATGAGAGGCTAGATGAATATACTACTAATAGGTTTGATTCATGTGCCCATAACTTAGGTATTGTGGCATCATGTGCTTAGGAAGTGCAGGTGCTTGATTCATCTAACTATAATTATGCATGAAGTGTCAATAGATAAGTCTTGGTAGCCATCGTGTAACACTTATTTCCTCTTTACACTATACAAAGAATAAAAATGAAAGAAAAAAATGGTTTCACTTGTGATAAGTTGTATTCTAGTTAGCTCAACTTGAAACTAACTAGAGACCAAGAAGTCAGTGTTATTATGGTGCAAACACCATCCTAATACTAATTTGGCTTCAATCAGTTGCCTCTAAAATGCCCTAAGAAAATTTCACTAGACAACATGCACTTGTCTTCAAGATGTAGTGGATGATGTAAGGACCCATCCACATTATTTACAATTTTCATAGGTGCTTAAGGTATTCAAGTCATAGATCAGCACTAATGGTCCTTCATTCAACTCCTTTCACTTGATGTGCTTGTTATGTCAAAGATTCTAACATGCCTTTTTGATTTGATAACTCCATCTTACTTGGGTGAACTTTTCATCCAAGAAATTTAAGTCTTCCAACCTTGTGTTTAAATATTCTTGGTCATCTAAGTGACCAATCCATGTAATACATAAGGATGGCACCAAGAATTCCATGGAAAGAACTACTTCAATTCCAAACACCAGTTGAAATGGTGTAGCCTTATTCAGGTCCTTATATGTCATGCAATATGGCCATAGTAACACTAAAATGAGATCATCCCAATCTTTATGACTAATGTCATATATCTTTACCAGGTATGTTCCCAAGATCTTGTTAAATGCTTTAACTATGTTATTTTCTTGTGGATGATACAAGGTGATCTTGTGGTGTGCCATCATGTATTCAATTAAGAGGATGCATACTATCTCATTGCTGAAATAAGTGCCCCTATCACTATTCAGACTTAATGGGCACCCATACTTATTATGTTCTCCCAAATGAAGTTCATGACTATAATAGTTGTGCAGTATTTTTTTGATGCAGCCTTAGCTCAATTAAATATTCAATGGATACCAAAATATACTTTGCACCTATGCACTAAGCTTTAGGAGTTATTGGTTTGAAAAAATCAATAGCCCATTTCTCGAATGGCACCTAGTCATGAATAGGGATGATGGGTTGGTTGGGATTCTTGATGTGTTGGCATATATTTCATACCTTAACACACTTCTTTGCATCTTAGAATAGGGTTGGCCACTATAAACTAGACTGCAATATCTTGCATGCCAATACATATTCAGTGCATTGACTTCTTGTGATTCCCTCATGAACTTATTGTAAGATGGATCCCCTTTCATGTTCCATAACACACCAACATAGGACTTCATCTCTAATTATTTTGTATAGCTCTACCTCAATGAGCTAGAAGGGGACAACATGAATCATAAGCTACTTATTCTCCTTATTTGACATGGTCTATGGTACAAACCTAGATGTTAGGAAAGTGGCAATCTCTACCAAGTCTTTAGGGATGTATTGGACTTTGTATAATTGCATATTTGGCATGTCATCCTCAATAAACACCACCACATCACAAAAATTTATGTAAGATAAATGGTCTGGCATTAATTTTTACTTTTTAGGTTTAAAAAATGGAAAACTAGAACTCCTAGAATAGGACTATCCATCTACATATGTGCCCATGTAAAATAGGCTTGTTCACAAGGTACTTGAGCACTTCATAATTAGTCAAAAAGATGAATAGGGTTTCCAATAGATATTGCATAAATTTTTATAAGGCATAGACCATTGCTAATGCCTCATGCTTAGTGGTGGTGTAATTTTTTTTTGTTTGCATCATTTTTTTACTTGCAAAAAAGTTGGGGTGGTCCATCTTGCCCTCACCTATTTACACTAATATGGCACAAATTATGGATCCTAAAGCATCGACATGGACATGGAAATGAGTATTCTAGTCTAAGAATTATAGAATTGACATGCTAACCAACTTCAGCTTTAATGTTTCAAAAGCCTCCTCTCTTACCTCATCCCAATAGAACAAGCCATCTTTGCACAAGAGTAGCTTAAGAGGTGATACAATCTTCACATAATTCCATAGAAACTTCTTATAATATCCATAATGGCCTAGAAAGGCACGAACATCTTTTTGCAATGATGTAGTCTGAAGCTAAATTATAATGGCTATCTTCATAGGGTCAACAAGCAAACCATCCTTGCAAATAATGTGCTTGAGCAATGTTCCAAAGGGGGTTATAAAGATGCACTTATTTATGTTTAACTATATTTAAAGCTACTTGAACCTCTTGAACATGATGTGAAAATTATCATAATAGTCATTTATAAGGCCATATATAGTTTAGTCATCAAGATAGACATGGGAGAGCCTATGGATGAAGTCCTTGAAATCAACGATCACAACTTTGGAGAATATGGATGGTGCATTCTTGAGTCTAAAGGGCATCATATTATAAGTAAAACAACCCCATTCAATTGTAAAGATTGTCTTAGGCCTATCCTCCACCTCAATCTATACCTAATGGTATCCCAAGAAACCATCAATGAAATAAAGGTTTTGTAACCTGTGATGCCATCCAGAACCTCATCGGTGAATAGGGTTGGGAATAAGTTAGTGATGTAGGTAGCATTCAAAAGTATATAGTTGATGTAGATTCATATGCACCCATATTTCTTGATGATTATGATCATCAAACTCACCCATTTGGACTCTTGTATAGGGTAGATGACATCAGTGGCCAGCATTCCATCAATATATATTTTTACCTTGGCACAGAGATCGGGATTCATCTTATATGGGCACTTCTTGATAGGCCTCACTCCATCCACCAGCTTGATTCTCATTTTTCCAAGGAAAGGGTGGGTACCCTTCATCTTCGAGTAGCTACATAGGAACAAGTCTTGAAAATCCTTTAGGAGGTATATGATTCATGCCATCTCTACCTTAGACTAGTAAGTGCCTATAGTGGCAATCTTCAGCTCACCTTCTACATTGATGTCTACTTTAGTGGTCTTGAGTGGCATATGATAGGGTTCATTCCTCAATTTATGAGAGTCTTGAACTTTCCTTATCCCCTTAATTTTATTAATTTGAAGATAGTTGGATCTTCTTCATCTAGGGTGTTATCATCCACAAGGTACATAAGTTTTTGTATTTTTGTTAGAGCCTTCCAATTGTGCTCCTTCCAAGTCTCACTATCCTCCTCACTAGAGTACTATTGAGTGCCTTATCTTCAAAAAACATTAGTAGCATTATTCCATTCTCTCTAAACATGTCTCTAAGGAACTCTTCTAAGATGCAAGTGTCCTCAAACACTACCCTATGAATGACTTACAGTGGCTTTAGTAGCGCTAAGCTCTATGAAGAGAAGGAAAAGGTGTGCATGAACCTCTATTTGAGTACCTTCTTGTCTCCTATCTTTCAACATGTTTCATTTACAATGTACCATGCTCATACCCATGTTTTCAAGGTCCTGTAGAATGCATGCACCCATAGGTTTTTAGGCATGTTCTCAATGTAAACAATCTAGGTTTATTCACACAAATTCACATGCATGATTGGGTTAGAATTACTTGAGTAAGTAGGTATGTATAAGTCTTGATTACTCTTTCCACACTTATTACATATTATTGCCTTCACATCTTGCCATGTTGGCAAACTAGGCCTTTGCATTGCCCACCAATGGATAGCGATGCTCTTTAAGGTATGCAATAGTGTGCCCATTCTATCTATTTCCTTGGGAATGCATGCTTTAATGTCATAGACATAGTTATATATAGGTTGGATCCCTCCATATTTTTGGAGTGATGAAATCTTCCCTTTACTCAACCATACACCCTTTTCTATGCCTTTATGGCATGGGGAACCCATTTCTTCTAAGTGTGATCAATTCTAATCAGTCCTATTTAGGTTGACCTTGGCTTAGTTACCCATACTAGGTGGCACCTTTGGATAGTAAATTTATAAGCCTCTTTGACCCATCAGTCATAGGCTACATTAGTTTTATCAAGCATTGATTATCCATTCTCCCATTCCAACACTCCTTGGTCACTTAGGTTAAGCTGATTAATGCCTCATACCATGATGTTATAAATGTGGTTAATGTCATCTTCAAAATCAACACTTTCCACATATGAAGTTCCTTGATCACTTGATAGGGGGATCACCACCCTCTCTCTACCATTCTCAAAAGTCATGTTGCACATTTTGAATCACATGTCTACATTATTAGTATATCACCATGGCCTCCCTAATAGTGTTGGATAGTTACCATGCTATTCCAACTTGATTACCTTGAAGTCAGATCAAAATTTGGTGCCCATAATATCTACAATAGTGCCCTTTAGGATCCTAATAGGTTACACTCAAGTTTTTTTGGCCATAAATATCACATGAGAGGAAGGATTTAAGGGTGGCCATCCCATATTCTCCTAGGTAGTTTTGGTCAAAATGTTAACCTTAGCACTCATGTCTACAAGGACCTCAAAAATAGACCATCTATTGATGGTGTCATTTATTAGTAGTTATTAGTCATACTTTGTGTTTTAAGTATGCTTTACTTTATGTGCCTACTCCATATGCATCACAACAACTTCAATCATTTGAGGTGTGGCCTCCTCCTTTGGTCTCTTCCCTACATGTTCTAAACTCAAGTTTTTTAGTAGGGGAAGCATCCATTCAGATTTTAGGAGGTCCAAGATCTTGGTCAAATACTATACTTTAGCCTCCTATCTATCTTGATTTTTGCATGAGGTGTTTTCTTACACCTATAGATCTTTGGCTAGTTGGAGCTCTCCCTACAAATTTTGTATTACACTCATGAATTATTGTATGACATCATTTTATCATACTAGGTTAGGGTAGGGCATAGCTTTTGGCTCAAGTTTTGTTATGCACTTAGCATGGTTTAACTCACAATATTCTAAGCATAGTTATTTTGTTTATGCAAAAGGTGGCTGTGTGGTGAACCCACTCTAAGTCATGGTCTATACCTTAGGTGGCTCCTTATGAGTTTGTAATAGTTTGGGAGCCCATTTCTATTTTTTTTGCTCATGCCTAAACATGGTGGTACCCTCATCTATGTTATGCTAACCTTGAGTCAACTTTTTATTTAATTCTAGGCAATCCTTGATCACATGTGATCCCCAAAAATACATGCATGTTGGGTGTGTGGGGTAGTAACATTGGTAATGCTCAGTCAACCAGCACTTGTAACATGATCATGGTAGGAATCTTCCTCCACTACATCTACCACCTCACGTGTGTAGACCTTGTTAATTCTTATAGCTAATATTTTATTGGCCATAGCCTTCATTTCCTTGGCCTACCTGCCTGCTAGTTGTGGTCATTACTTACCATACACCTATCTCCATATTTTATCACGTCTCATTAATGACTCAACAATCCATTGTTTAATGAGTATAAGCTTCACACATCTTGTAGTAGATAGTAGTGTTTACTTGACTAGTGTACTATAATAGGGGATAGTTTTGAGATTCATGTAGCCCATGATAAACTTCATAGCTGAGTAGTAAAGTATGAACATTTATTCATAGGAAATTATTCTTTTTATGCCCTTCCATCTCATAATCATTACACCATAATATAATATAAGCATCATGTAATAAACCACTAATCAACTTCTATAGCTAGGAGGCCATTGACACAATTTTCAACTCCATAAATGGGTTGATCCTAGTGTTAGCACTACTTACTACTTTAGCCTAGAGTGTGAATTCAATCACTTCATGGGGTTCTATGAAGGTCTTCATGGATAACACTCTCTTGAAAGATACTAGTAGGCCCCCAAAAAACCATTATGTGAGTTGGGAGGGGTAGATATCATATGGAATCTTAGAAAGAAGGGTCTTAAACCATGTGTCATATAGATGCATGCTCTCAAATAGCCCTTGGTTGATTTCCTTAAGCATTATGATGTTTTATTTCTCAAACTCAAGAATATCAAAGTCCTTTAAGAAAACCTCCTTTAGTATATCATAATTAACCATAGCCTAGTTTGAATCAAATTTTTTATACAAAGTATGGGCATGATCTAGCAAGGTGGTCATGAATTGAGTCATATTGTGATTTGATTAGGTGATACCCTAAGTGTGTCATTGAAGTTCACACTTGAGCACATGCTTCATAGCATTTTATATGCCATGATACTTAGGCAAGTGCATCACCATTTCATAATAAATCTACTAAGGGGGTGATGTTATAATCTAAGGTGTTTGATCACCTAGCATCTATGTTGGAGGTGGTCCTCTAATGCCTCCATATATAGGGTTAAGCACTAACCTTGTTGGTGTAATTTGCACCATCAATATCAATGATGTAATGTTTCTCATTTGTGGCATCGAGCCACTTCCTATAGGTTATTACCCAATCAATGTATTTGACATCTTTTGAATGGGAATGCTTTTGCTTTTGTTCTAGATTCTTAGGTTGGCAATCACTAGTTTCATGGTATTCATGTTCAATCCTTCATAAGGAATCACTTATTTTATCACAAAGTCTTGGTTCAAAGTTTTAAGTCTATCAAATTCAATAGTGATAATAGGGTAAGTTATCATTCTTTTATCTCCTAGTGGAGAATTCAGTGCATGAGCTTGCACTTTAGGTTTAAAGGGAGTAAGTTCTTATGATGTATCCTCATTCACCTCATCTTGTAATAACCTAAGACATTTTACACCTAACTACTAAACTTGGCCTCTTGCTTTCTCCTCTCTTTCATCGCACTATTATAATTCAAAGGATCCTTCCTCATGCCCCTCTCACTCACTATGGGTCCTCTCGGTACTTCTAGGTTCTAGTTCCTCTATTAGATTATGTTTTTTCTTGTTATTGTTCTATATTTAAAGATATCAAGTGTTAGGTTGATTTTCCCTTTCCATTATGTTAGGTGAATATTTTGTCAGCTAGCTAACTGGTGACCAAAATAGTTCCTATCACCACAGCATAGGGAGATTGGTTGTCCTGGTATGCAGGTTTACTACCTCAACAGGGGACAAATCTCTCCTCTCATCAAGGGGAGGTTCCCTATTAAATATGTGGTAGATATATACTATATATATGCAAAAAGTAAGACACAAGGGTGGGATAAACCATCCATCTCTCTTCTTTTAGAGATGGTGTTGATAAACAAGGAAGAAATCTTGGGTGATGGGGAAGGTACTTCTCTTCTTTCAGAAGCAACTTTTAGCCAAGAGCCAGATTTCTTTCCAAATAGTAAAAATCTTGGTGAAGTGATAGAAGGCACTTCTCTTCTTTTAGAAGTGCTTGTTCTTGCAAATAGCAAGACTCTTTCTGGTAACAAGTGACTGGAGGACGCAAAGTAACCAACAATCTAAGATGTAGCACAAAGTCTCCACCTTGACTGCCCTAGAGGGAGATATGAAAGACAATGAGGGCACAAAGTCATTCCAAGGTCATTTACACAAAAACAAGAAATAGAAAAACACACACTAAAGACAACTATGACAGCACAAAGTCTAAAAGTAGCTAGCTTCAAGACACCTTCCTTATCACCTCCACTAGTTCTCCTTGTTAAATCAAATAAATAAGAATGATTTTAAAAGATAGACATACAAATAATCTCCTAAGGTAGCACAAGATATAACAGCACAAAGTCTACAAGTAACTTACTTTCTCATTTAGTCAAAGAAATATGAATTACAATATGAGCTCAAAGTCTTAGTAATGCCTTTCAATTTGGGCAGAGTTTCAATTCTGGTAAGGGGAAGATTTCCTTTAGAATGATACAAGAGATTACAATATATAGCCACCTAGAAAGACTGGCGTGCTTTTCCTTTGAGCGACCCGTGTTGCCTTTAATGCTTTGAATGTGTCTCTAGGTTTGTCAAAGGATTGCATTGAAAATAGGGCAGCTATCTTAACTATGGCATGTCATTTCATCCCATATGTCTTCTCTTGAGCTTGGAACATCTAGTCTATCCCCTCTGACATCTACGCAGCTATCCATTTTGTCTTTACTCCAAAGGAGACTAACAGGCTATGCCTTCAATGTTTGCAAGCCAAAATATCTACTTAGTGGAATGTTCCACCTACTAAAATTACTTTTGCATAGATATTTTGGGCTTTTCCCTCTTTCCACTTTTGTCTTTTCCAACTTTGTCTCTTCTTGGAATTTAAGCTCTCGAGGCTACGTTCCCAGCTTTACTGGCTCTTTACGCTCCTTCTCTCAGTGGTTCTTCCTTTTAGCCTTGGCCTTAAGGCCTTTAAATGCATTCGGGTCCATGCTTAAACCTACAAGGATCAATGGCTATTTCATTGCCACAAATTTGATGTCTATGGGGCACGTCACTTTCCTCAACAATTCCTTCAGCTTTGTCATTTGATCTTTCTTAGAGGGAACCTGCCCTTCAGGGCCTTGAGAAATAGTCTACCTTGGGTCAGGAAGAGCCCCCTGCAAGGGTATCTACCCTTTGGGTAGTCTTCAAATGGCCTTCATGCTTCATTCTTCTGGCAAGCTTTATCCTTTATTTCCTTTAGACAAAATGTCTGAAGGAATTCCTTCAGATAATATATCTGAAGGAAACCTTTCCTTGACTCTATGCATGCCTTTGTATTTGAGTTTGCCCCATCCTTTGACATGTGGCGAGTTCCACCACATCAAACAAGTGACACATGTCATTTTCTGTTGAATCTTATGTGGCATCTTCCACTGTTGACACTTGGCAGCATCTACTTGACTCCTTCTGTTGCACATATTTCTCTTCATAACTAAGGTAGTATTTGAACCTTTGAACCCAGTGCATTGAACTGATTGAATTTTGAATTCATTGAACCAATGAACCAAAGTGGTTCAAGGTTCAATGGTTCAAGCTTTTGAGACTTCTCTAGGTGCTTGGGGCTGTAAAACTTTGAAATGGTTAAACTTTGAACTACTGCCAAAGTGCTTAGCTTCTCATTGATGACGTTTGAACCTTTGAACCCATTAGACTGAAATGGTTCAAGATTCAATGGTTCAATCCTTGTCCTGATGCTTGCCGATAGACCCTTTTTTATTGAACCAAAGTGTAGAAGCCTTTGAACCTTTGCACCTACTAATCTCAAGCATGTTGAGTCTATAGAAACATATCTGTAGAGTCCATAGATTTAAGCCTATAGAGTCCATAGATTTAAGCCTACAGAGTCCATAGATTTCTAGAAAAGCTTTGAAAAATGAAGAACTACAATGCTCAGAAGAATTTTTGAGAAGGGAAGAGATAATTTTGGCCCTGTAGGACCAAAATAGCTCGTGTTGTTCCAAAAATGAGTGACATTTTTGGGGAACAACACATTATACCTCACCTACACTTCCCCATCTCACCTTTTATGCTTGTTCATACACGTAAGGATTTTAGCCTTCCATTCTTATAGATTCAATACCATAGTCCACTAGTAATTTATCCAGTTTAGTGTTGAGCCTTCTTATGAATATTCCCATTGGTTTTTTAAATAACTCATACTTTTCTTCTTTAGGGTAAGAGAAGGTCGACACTATAAATTCCAACACATATTTATTTAGTGTACCACTCCACCACTTATCTACAACATGCATCCAAACATCATAGAGGCTTTCAATCCTTTCTATGCTCTTCTTTGTCTAGTCAAAGCATTGGTCATAGCTTCATATTCTAGAGGTGATATAGGCAACCAATCATTGGTACACGTGCTCAGGTAGTTTTCAAAAGAACACCTCATACAAAGTATCACGTAGGTACATTTGCACCCATTCTCTTGGATTATATCTTTAGCATGTTGGATGATTCTACATGAAACTATTTTCCCCTTTTTCTAGCTATCACTTGATGTTCTCAAGTGAAATTTAATATTCACTCTATTGTAGCATTACAACAAAAAAATTCAACATGGGTCTTGGCAATGAAACCAAAATGTTGTACAAAATTCTCCTTGGTTAGCTCATGTGCCTAGTCATGTGCTTAACAATCAATATAAGTCAGCTCTATACTTGATACAACTAGACACAAACATAGTAAAAATCTATGGTGCACAATATTTAAATGCACTACTACATTGGCATCAATTTCACACAAGGTGTGAACCTTGTGTACTCACCCAAAGCATAGTAGTGAAGGTATCAGGGCCTATATTGGGTTAGTTAAAATTGGGTGCAACCTTAGTCTCAATGGGACATAGTCATTCATGAAATAGGCTTAAGTGGCCTATCATTACATTCCATCTTAGATAAGATCAAGAGGCACAAGCCTATTGAAGGGCACAAGTCTTTTGGCTCAAGTTCATGTCTGGCTAGATATAACTCTTAATGGCACAATCCATAGGGATAGTAAGTTAAGTGTTATTCAGGTGCTTAGCTGAGTCAAGGGAATAGCTCATGTTTAGGTACTCACTCTTTAATTTAGTGCTCTAGGCATGGGTACTAAGGCCTTGGTGCATGATGGATTCAATACTTACTTAATTTTATAAATATGTTAAAGTCTTTATATGACACAATGATGTTATTAACAACCTAGAATAGACCTTTATGTTGTAATACATTCAAATAATAATAACTATATCATTATTCATCTATAAATTAAGTCACAACCATGTTAAAATATACAAAAATATTCAACAAATAAGTAATATGCAATGCCATTTATATTAACTCAAAGTTCATCAACATAAAGTATAATTTGTATAAATAGAGAACACACTCATCTAAGTTCTACTACAAGCCCAGTGGATCATGGGTGAGTTTGGGTGATATATGGTGGTTCTCCAAAGTATTCATGCTATTTTTAAACTAAAATGCATATATAATCCTAGAACTAATTCTGTAGAGCTTCACTACATTCATGTTGCCTCCTCTTTATTCAAGTTCAAGATCATTTTTATAGGTGAAGGAACATCTTATTTCCAGGTTAGATGGGCACACATCAAGTGTTAAGCTATCATT
>JARHVA010003059.1:1370000-1422500 GCA_037957365.1 Torreya grandis | reverse complement strand
TACTTATATATGATTGGATTTACCTCTTAGATTCAACTAGATTGATCATAGTTGACCTATTAGGATTTTAGATTATTCTCCTTACCCTCATGAGTAACTAGATTGACCTAGGTTGACCTAGTATAGTTTTAGACTATTGTTTCTACCTTCATATGTAGCTAAATTGACCTAGGTCAACCTAGTACAATTCTAGACTACTATTCCTACATTCTTATGTAGTTAAGTTCACTTTGGTCAACTTAATGAACTTATAGTTACCTATTTTGTAAACTAGATTAACCTTAGTCAACCTAGTTCAGCAGGTGGATGACATAATTTCTTTTATTAACCTATTTTTTCGTAGCCTAGTTGATCCTAGTTATAATTTCACCTTTCACCATGTAGTACATTTTTGATTAAGCTAAACAACAAAATCAGAATGATATGATGAATTTCACTAACTCTCATAAATTTTAAAAGTATCACCTAACCTATGTTATGATAGACAATTTTGATCTTAGTAATATCTATGTCACTTCTAGGTCTGTAAAATATGAGACTCCTCCATATTTTTCCATTAACATTCTTAGTTACTCTCTAAAAATGCCTATTATATAAGATAAGAGTGATATTGAATACACTATTAAAATGATCCTTTTCATCAATGAAAACCTTCAACATCAGGGTAAGGATTCCATGATAATCTATAATCTCATGATGGGACCTCACATTGGGTGTCCCCCTTCAACCACACATATATTTTCTATAATACTTGGAGTAAGTCACCATATGAGTTATTTCATGCCTTTATCTTCTTCCATAATTCTTCTTATTCCATGCCTTTTTCATCTACCATGCCTACCATTACCACCAACATGGTTGGAATATAATTTAGAGGGCCTACCCAAAATGACCGCATTAATACTCATGTAAATTCTACCACTAGTACATCTTACACTGATTATACTAGTCAATGCACTATTAATACTAATCAAACTTTATTACAAACCATGAATCAAATGTCTACTTTTCAAATTAATAGTGTAAATTAAAAGATTCAAATTCAAAACCAAATTTTGCAATTATAAAATTGGTCTCAACCCACTTAATGGGAATATAGAAATCATGATTCCCCCCAACCCCCCCTTAAAGATGCATAAGGTGACCTTATACCTCAACCTCCACTTCTTAATAAGGATGTCAAACACTTACAAAAGGAAACCTTAGTTCTTGAAACTTAAAATAATGCCATAAGTGGTATTATTCCTACTATCACTTATAATGGATCCACTAATCATGAATTGCATTTGAAAGATTTCAAAAACTTGTATAAATATTGGATTAATAACAATACCTTTGACACCACCAAGCTCTTAGATAAAACCTTTTTAGGTAATGATTTGGATTGGTATAATCAAATAAAGTCTCATACTATATCCAATTTAGAAGACTTAGTTAAATTATTGGTATAGGAATTTAAAACGAATGATGTTATTGAAAATATTTTAGCTCACCTTATCAATTATAAACAATTAGAATCTGAAATGGCCAAAGTGTTCATTAAAAGATGGAAAAATTTATCCAATAAATATGAAAAAAACATGTTGGAAGACAATATATTCCATTTTTTCACTAACACTCTTGATAATAATAAATTTAAATATTGTGTTAAGACTTTCTCTCCAAAATATTTGGAATAATCTATAGACCAAACCAAACATCAAGAATTTCTCATAAGATAATTTGAGCCTTCCCACTCTCTACCTGGAACTCAAATTATTATGAAATCTAAGAACCAAAATGATACCAATGATGGTGTTATGGATACCTATGATTCCATAAACACTATTCACATTATCCTTAAAAGTAGTTCCAATGATGATACTATTTTACCACTTTCAACCAATCCTTAACAACCTAGTTCTATATCTTCCCATGTGAATAATCTAGATTATCATAAACCACTTTCCATGGCAGAAATTCAAAAGAATCTTTCTAGGAATTCACCAAGATATCTTGACCCTACTCACAATATCAAACATTTTTATGATCCACATAAGTTTTTTTGGTATCATGCAAGTTGGGATCATTCTCATGCAACTTGTCACCAACTTAAAAACTTTGCTATTGAGTATCTCCTAGTCTTAATTTTGATCATGAAACCTTAATTCATGAGCACCGCCAAGCATATGAATTAGAAATTAAGGCTCACAATCATTATTTAATTAATCAATCTAATTATAATATCAGTATTTAAAAATATCCCCTTCCCAATCATTAATCAAGTAATACTTAACCTCCCACTTCTAACATTGTTGAAACTTTTTGTCAATCCTTAATTCTATCATTAACGAGGATAATGTTTTCAATATGAACAATATGAAGAGACTAGTGTCTTACATAAATATTTATACACATTATAACTATAATAATTTCCCAATTTTTTAAAATTGTTCAAGACACTTATCTATCTCATTTCACATAATATAATCATACAACAATGAATTCCAACACATCTAACAAAATAAATTACTCCTTTATCCACTATCCTACATGTGTCTAATAAAATGATAAATTTTGATGCTCATGATATTTCCATTGATACAAATTATATTAATCACTTATCATCAACTAATTCTCACTATAAATTACCTACCTTGAAAACCATAAATAAATCTACTTCTATGATTTCTCCACCACCTACGACATGAATCTTTAAAAAAACAATCAATCATTCACCCAATAATTCCATCAATGACATTACCACATTGTATAAATCCAAATAAACTAATCCATATCACCATTAATTTAAATGCACTTACACTCTTCATTCATCAAACTTACTTAAATATTATGCACCTTTATCTGATATAGTTCTAACTTGATATAATTGCCGAAATCTTATAATGGAAATTCATCATCTCCCATATGAAATTAATTTTCTAAAACTCATGATGACTTCCCATCATCATCTTAATAATTTAATTAATCTCTTATTTTAAATGAACATAACTTGACCCCCACTTATGGGCAAATAGGCCACTTTATCTAGGTTTGAAGATAGTATTCCTCAAAAATGTGAGGAAATGTATATTCATGTTGATGAAAATATAAATAATTATCTCTCACTCAAATTTTATATCACTTCAATGATTTTTGATGAAATATTACTTCATTTGGATGATCTTTATTTATTCATTAGTGTCCAAGTTGGTGATATCCAAGTCAAGTGTGCTTTGATTGAAGAAGGTTTTATCACTTGTGTTTCTTCCCTTGACTTTATTAAACACTTAGGTATTTTTAATATAGCCTTAATATACTGAAAACACATGCCAAGGGTATTATTTAATAAATATACCTCTTATATGTTGTGTTTATATTCCCATCATAGATCCTCCTGTTACAATTTTTATTAAGGTCATGTTTTTTAATTTTACATTATCATATAACATATTACTCGATCAACCTTAGACACACCGCTTGAGAACTATATCCTTGTCATCATGACAATCTTTCAAAGTTAATCATAATGGTTTTATCTATAAAATTTAAGGAGAAATAAACCCTTGTAATTTTGAATAAATCTAGGAACATGTTTTTTAAAAATATCCACCCTTGAACCTTTACCTAACATTATTTTTCATGAATCTCAATGATTTAATTATCTTATTAATTTTGATAAATGTTATAATGGCCACCCCAAACTTGTGGGAAATATATTAAATAATCTCTTAAATTATCATAATGATGAACTTGATGAGATCAATTTGAAAATTAAATCTTAAGATCTCCCTTCTTACACAATTCCTTAATTACCTACTTTACAACATCGATCTCATAAAAAACCAATAGACGAGATTCTTGTTACCAAAATGAGAACTAAAAAAGTTATTCCTCATTCTTACTCATCAAATTAAATCATTGATGTTTTCAATATTGATATTTTTACTCCTAATTATGATGATGGGTATTCATTAGATGATCCATTTTTAGTTGGTTTTGCTCAAGATAAATATGCATAAGTACATAAATATCATTATTATTTAAAAAAATATTCAAAATTACATAATATTTCTTATCTTAATGTAGTTACTTCTCCTTCTAATACACCTAAAATTATCTCTTCTTCACTTGATGTTCATAGGTCTAAGATGGATCACACACACTATTTATAATTTAATCACTGTTGAGCATATTTAGAGTATGCTTATTGATCATGACATGATGAAACCATATTGGTTCAATAAATTTTATGATACCTAAAAGACACCCCCTCCTAATATTCCATATATATTATTTTTCTCTACATTGATATATTTTCTTACAGTTATTGAGCCTATTCATGCACATACTCTTAGTAATCTTACTAAATTTTATGGACTTCTACCTTTGGCCACACTTGATCTCCTACCTAGATAATGGGAAGATGAGCCATATTATTATTTACATAAGGTTTTTGGTCATTGGGACATGCATTTTCATGAAGAGTAGAGTTACTTAGCACAAAAATAGGCATCATGCTATACCTCTACTATAGATAATAGACCTCCATCGTTATCTACTCCTAGATGAATTTGTTTTTTCATGGAATGAACATGCATACATATACTCATTTCCAATAACTTTTATAGTACATTAATGAACTTCATCCAAATAAGACACAATCTACTAATAATAACCTACCTCATTCTAATATTTTTATAGTGTATATCCATAAACATGGGGATGTTTATTAGATTTAGCATCAATGTGATACATATCACACATATAGGTGCTAGGTACAGCAAAAACATTTTCATAATTTCCCACAACTTATTCCATCACCTTCTCAATAGTGGTCATTCATGGGAAAATGATCAACCTTATTTGCACCCTACATCATCCTAGAGATCATATGTTTTTAATCACATTGTAACACCAATTGCACAATTTTATTATCCTTCCTAGGAGATACCACATGCTCATCCATCTTCTTCTAAATTACCCACCTTCTCCATTGAGACAGTGAATCAAGAAGTCCTCACATATCTCTCAATGAAGGTAAATAAGACTATGGTTTAGTCTAGATTCTAGTTAAAACAATATTTATCTAATGTTAAGATGTATGTCATGAAAATTATCACTATTTATGATCACATTATTTTTCTATGCCATATTATGCATCATATTTTCACCTGAGTGGTTTTTGAGATTTTTATTTCATAATAGAATTTTTGATGCATTGCTTATATTTTTATATTATGGTTCTCTTCTACATCTTTATACATTTATCATTAAATTCAAAAAAAATTATTATAAAATCTTATTACTGTACATATTCAATGTCATATATTTTATTATATTTCATTTACACTTCACAAAAATTTATATTCCCCCTCTTCTAGGATGAAATTTTCTTACATTTATGCATATGCCAAAATAAATGTTGAATGATATGGTTATTATGTGACATTATTATTTTACCACATACAACACTATCTTATTTATCTTCTAATTATCTACAAATCATGTTTTTCATTAAAAAATTTATTACATATATATCTTTGACAATATTCATTTATCCCTGGTAGCCTTTTTTCATGTTACAAAGCACACTTAGGTTAGTTTTGAGATCAGACTCTTACTTTTGGATAAGTGTAAGAATCTGTATACCATCTTGGTCTTTAAGTACTTTTTTTTATTAACCAAGTGTAATATTTTTGGTGTTTTTTACTTATACCATTCTTGTTGGTTCTTCCAAATATGTAGGGAGGAAAAATAGAAAAAATACATAAAAAGTAAAATCCAAATCATACAAGAAATAAAAGGCTATGATCAAAAGGCAAAAACAACATATTCAAAAGTTAAAATCACACCAAAAGATGCAATTATTATTTAGCACATATCTTATCTTAGTTGAATCTCAAACTCCACATTTTTCCTCATGATATACTGAGGTCCATTAGGGTGTAGTATGATATTATACTAGGGTATGAGGTCTCATACTCTAAAAAATATATATATAGTGCCACCTACTTTCTCACACAAGTACCCAATCTTCACTTTAGATCAACAATTTTATAAGGGGTCCTAACGAATGGGTAAAATATTATGGGAAAGTAAATTCATTTTTTTTTTTGCATATATATATATATATCATAAGATGTTCTATTACTTCACTTGATATGTCCAAGATTTGTGTCACTTAGTTAGTGTATCTTAGGTCATTATTACTTAGACAATACTTAGTACCTAAATATTGCTTCATGTGTCTCATGTATACTAAGGATTTTTTTATTTTTTATTCCCTCTTTTCCATTATATTCTCCCAATACTCCCCTTAGTGAATATTATTTATATATTGATCACATCCATAATCGTTCTTCCTATTTCTATCTCATTGGTTTTTATGTTGTGATTTGTAGAGTAAGACCTCAGATAAGACCATTCATTCGTCACAAAAATACCCCTATATCCTTTTGCCAACACATATAATACTTTGCTACATAAATAACCATATGATGTAAAAATTCTCATCTAGCACACACATTATGTTTGACATGTCATTATTTATAAAATTCTCTTTCATGATTATTTGGCTTGTTATTTATCCATGTTTCAAATTTCACTCATATATTTGATATATTATCTTTCACATACTTTAAAAATTCATTTATGATGGATGATTTAACATTTTACTTAAATTTTTTTTACATATTTATTTCATTAATTAATATTTTCTTCCTCTATTTGACTTTACATATTTTTCATTTCATTTACATACAGATTCTAGTTTTCATCATTATTTTTTACCATGCATTTGATCACATTTGCTACAAAATAATCACATATAAATTATACATTTCCTTGTAGCATATAACAAACCAACACATGTGCTATAAATAAACTAAATAACATATATAACATCCATAAACATATTTTTTCATAGCATATAACAACCAATAACATGCACTATAAAAAATTAGATACATCCATGATATCCATGAGTCACAAAATCATGCATCTATTGATGGATCAAATTTTGATATAACTACAAAATGGTTAGATCATAATATAAAAACAACTCTATAATTATGATCCACCCTACCCATCTAGTAATGGTCATAACATGATACCTATATATTCTTACCTCGATGGTCCTCCCTACTATATTTGTTGTAAAGAACAAGTCTATGATCATAGGTTATCAATCTATCCTTATAAATGGGTAACCTAGGCATGTACATGTTCTAGTTGTCTAGTTCTCACTAAGTGAGTGGATCTCTCCTACGCCAAAACCTACTACACTACATATACCAATATCAATAATATCCATCACCTATAAACAATACCAAGAAAAAAGAGAAAGTATAAGCTATCTATCATAAATGATAATAAATTGTACTTTAAAAACTAAAAACATACGAAACTAATACATGTAACTAATTTATCAACATGTTTTTATTTTTATCCATCATTTGTAACTACATTAGCCATGCATTTAACTACATTGGACTTATATTATATATTACTAAGTTAACCATGTATCCTACTACGTCAACCACTATTATTTCACACTAAGTTGGCAACACATAACACTAGTGACCACTTATTCAAACTCTATCAGTCACCTTTTCTATGCCATAAGCCCACTTGCAAACTAAGTTATCTAGCATAATACCCAACAGCATCAGCAAAATAATACTAAGTTAGCCACCATATCAATTATAATGTAGTATTCCATATGCTATGTAGTCATCCACCTACCCAAACTTACCCTATTCAACTAAGTCAACTGGACCAACCCCATTAAATTTATACAATGATTTTACACTCAATTTAAATAAATTCCCTTCACCTAATTTTTAAAATTTTGATTCTTACCCATTTTTGGTAGTAATTTATAAACTATTGCTAAATTTCTTCAGGGAAATTATGCTATACAAAATTTCCCTAGCATCTAATTATTCTCAACTAGTACACTTTAATTCCAAAAATGCTAAACAATTTTTTAAATAAATCCCATACCTAAGCTACATTGACAATAGATATGATACATCTTCTAGCTCATCCTCCTCCTCACACCTAGTCCATCATCTCTCTCATTGTTAATTCTGGTCACACATACCTCTAGTTTTCAAAATTGGCAAATGTACAAAAGAATGGTTAATTACCCTTTTATAAGTAAAATTTTGAAAATTTTAACCTTAAAATTATTTATTGAGAAATCCATATTTTTATCATAACTTTGTTTTTGTAGTCTCTTTTGAAAAACTAAAAATAAGTTCTAGAATGCTAACAAAGTAGATAATTTTTAGTGTTAATCACATTTTTCCAAAAAAATGAGTTTTATCTTATTTCTTAGGTTTGTCTCTTGTTCCACACATTAAACACCATTTTCATCTACTTATCATGAAATTTTTATTGAAAAACAACAAGGTAAGTGAAGGTACATATTTACAAGTTTATTTTCAAATATTTTCCACTTTATACTAAAACTTGTTAGCTTAGTTTCATGCATTGCTATATTATTTCTCGAAGCACCATCCCATGTTATACTTTTGTCACACATGATGAAATTTGAATGGGGAATATGTATACAAAAAATGATTTTAAAATTTATCATTTATTGATGATTTATATATTATAGCAACCTATCAAGTTTCAATCTATCTAAGTGCACACCTTAAAGGGTGCACTGGGAAATGGGTGGAAGACCATTGACGCTTCACAAGATTATTGGTTAATTATATCATACCCAAACCTAATAAAAATATTTTTTATCTAAATTCATAGTAAATTATCCTCTCAATATACTCTAACTAATAAAAATCACAATTTTCCTACTAGGTCAGCCATGGTCAAACTATTTACACTATTTAAAACCCATGTTACACAATTAGGTTAGCCTAGGTCGACCTAGTTTGAGGCCGAATGACAACTTTTTAAAATTGGATCATGGTGGGATGAAATTTTTGGATAAAATTCAAGAAGGATTAGGATATATCCATTGATATAAATGCAACCTTGACTTCAATCTAATAGGGAAGAACATTCATTTTCATATTATTATAGTTTAAAATTTTGCTACATCTATATTTAAAGGAGTCATTATTTAGGGTTTGCCTTGGAGGAAAGATAAATTATCTTATGGGAAGTATTATATTTGAGTACAAATATTTTATCCTAGATTTGATTTCAACTATATTTTTATCCTTAAAAATCCATAATAATATATTTTAAAGCACCCTTGTCCAAGGGAGAGATTGAGACTCAACAAGTTCATCCAAAAGTATCTATAACTTTTGTTATTTCATTTTATACATAAATATTGCATAAGGTAATAGGTTTGAATGTATAAATCATTTCTTATATTACTTATACACTTAAATTTAGTGTATCTATAGAGTTTTCTAAGCTTTCCATGTTACACATTAGGTGATCTACGCCCCCATTTTCATACCATGATCCCTTATTTTTTTTGAACCACCCCCTTTCTGTGATAATATTTTTTAACAATATATTAGATTTAATTTTTATGTATTAGAAGACCTAATTATGGTTATTGTATAATATTATTTTCCCAGAGGATTTGGAATCCTTTCATTTAGTGTTTTTTGATAGGTGCCCCTTATTCAAGTTTAACAGAACCAATTTGGCAATGTTTTAAAGATACAAATTATCACAATAGATGTTAGTTGATTACCTTTTCTGAGATTATACTTACTAAGTAGGATATGATATAAATATATCTTAATTTTTTGCATACACAACCAATGTGAATATTATTCTACCTTTAGTTGGATCATTTTCATGTTTTTACTTATAACTTCATATAATTGTATTGACCAACCTAATAATGTTTTTCTTGTTTGTGAAAGGTATAAGCTAGTAAAATATTATTTTATACTATTCTAGACTATATCAACCAACTTGATACATTTCTATGTATTTTTAAAATCATATCGACCAACTTAATGTAATTATGTGTTTAATTTAAATTTATTAATATTAAAACCTTATCACCCAACCCAATACCATTTTGTTTACCTGTTTAATTTCACAACATGATACAAATATAGATTTCAATCATTATTATTTTTATTTTACCTAGAAATTACGTTCTATAAATTTAAAAATTATATAGGAGTTATTTTTTTGGGCCAAGCGGTGATCTATTTTATCGACACTTTGGTATGAGGGGTATTACCCCAATAATCAAGCTATTAAACAATAATATACACATACTTTAGTTTCCATGTACCTCATGGTATATTGGAAGCATTTAAGGTTTCCCTATTTTTATTAAGTTATAGGGAGATAGTTATCCATTTAATTCTATATTACACTAATAAATGGTTAGCCTTGAGAAGTTACTCTCAACATGCCTCAAAGATGATATATTGTGGCCAATGGTATGGTGGAATGATTCATTTTCAATGACTTCATGACCATATTAACTATATTACAACTAGGATTAATATATATGAGAGCTTTTAAATCAATCAAATATTTTTTAGTATACCTCCTTGTCTTATTTCTATAAACTGGTTTGTTAAATTTTAGCTAGTTTGTTTTATAGACTATGTCATCTAGATCAATAAATTTATGTGTTGTGTTTGTAAACTACATCGACCAACCTAATACAATTCTTGTTTTTTTAAACAACATCAGCTAACTTGATATAGTTATGCATGTTTCCCTAACTACATCAACTGAACTGATATACTTTGATTATAACTTCTTTATAAAAAACTATATTATCCAAATTGATACAATTATTTCCTATTACCATACTCTATTGACCAACCTCATATAATATATTTTTTCTAGTTTTAATTATCAACTATATAGGCTATCCTAATACCTTCTTATTTTAGTTTTCATATTTTATCTATACCGGCCGACCTAGTTTAGTTACCCTTTTATCTTCCACTATGTAGTACATTTTTTCTCAATCTTAAGAGAAAAACCAACAATATTTAATATAACTAACCAAACTCCAATAAAATCCCTAAAACCTATTTACCTTATAGTTTGATTAAATACCAAGATATACACAATTATCATGAGAATTAAACTTTAAATAAGAGTTATGAGGCACTTGAAAATCCTAATTCCATCTAATGAGACTACCCACCTTGATAAGTTAGAGAGGTGGAAGATGAGTGTGATATTTATTATATTAATTAAATGATAATTTACCTATAATAGCATCCAAATCACAAGGTAAAGGAAACCATGGTGATCTATCGTCTCATGATGGATCCCCATATGGAAAGACCTCAATGCCCTACTCTTAATTTTTCTACCATGCTTGGGATAAGTCAAGATGTGACTTCCTCATTCCATTTTTCATCCTTTATGCATAGTAATGCTACTAACATGGTGGGTATTTTATTTATTAAGTCAATCCAAAGCACCCACATTAACACCAATGTTAATACCACATCCATTGTAACCTTATAAGCTAGTCAAAATGTGCATGATCCTCAAAAAATAATATTTAAAGACATAAATCAAAATGGTTAGCTTTCTAGCCATTAGTATTGTCTATATAATGTAAATGTAAAAATAACTTTAGGAATTAAAACTTCATCCCCAACAACCTTAGTGGGAAGTGAAAAATCTAAATTGCCTCCCTTAGCACCCCTTTAGATATATTCATGGTTATCTCATTTTGAAACCTCTACTTTGAAATAAAGTCATAAAACATATTCAAAATGAACCATAGTCTCCTAAAATTGTAAACATAGACATAGGTGGAATCACTCCTTTGATCACTTATAATGGACCCACTAATCCTAATTTTTATTTTAAATATCTATATATATTATATTAAACTTAAAACCTTTACGGTTAGAAAACTACTAGCCAAAACCTTTTCTAGTGGCACTTTAGAGTGGTATAGCCAACTCAATTCCAACTATATATCTAGTTTATAGGACTTAGTTAACACACTAATTCAAGAATTTAAAACCAATGATCTAATTTAAAATAAATTATCCCACTTAATTGATTGAAATCAAGCGAACTATAAAAGTTTTCATCAAGTGATGGAATATTTAGCTAACATTATCAAGCATAAACATGTCAAAAGACAACCTCTTATAATTTTTTATCAATGTTATTCATTATAAACTCTCTCTCTCCCTCTCTCTCTAAAATAATTATAAGAATCCCCTGATGAAGCTAAAATACAAGAATTCCTCATAAAACAATTTAAGCCCTCCTAACCTAAACTTGGAAATCTTGTGCTTATGAAGTCTAAAAGTAAAAATGATACCAATGATGATGTCTAACACACATGAGTCTATGAGAACTATTATGTTATCCTAATAATAATATATTATGAAGTAACATTTTCCAAACTTATCAAGGGAATTCTCTTCCATTTGTATCCTACTTCCTCAAAAGTTAACAATTGTAATGTTCATCATCCTCTTTATATAGTTGAGATTAGGAAATGTGTTCCTAAATTCTCACCTAGATAATTTGATAGTTCTTGACCTAGTGCTCATTGGTATGACCCTAATTTTTTTGGTTCCATGTAGATTTGGGACATTTCCATGAGACCTATAAAACACTTAAGCACCTTGATTTTGAATTTTTACTTAGTTCAAACTTAGATCATGAAGTTATGATATTAGAAAGACAATTATATTATGACAAGGTATAAAAATCCCATGAATATAAATTCAATCATAAATATCATCACCAAGGTAATGATCACTTTATTATGTACTCAAATCCACTTATTAACCACAATCCAAATCAACAATATAATAATCAAAATCAGCCTCTAGCTTCTAATGTTGTCGAAACCACATACAACCCACACCTATCTAATGATGTAGAAAATTTGGTCAATATGAATAAAATTAAGTGCATAGTATACTATATTGATCCTTATCCACATCATACCTTTTTAACTTATCATAATTAGTAAACATTTTAGGATAACCCTCAAATCCATTTTTGGATATAGAGCAAAAGAAATTATAACATTCATTACTCTAGATTATCCAACTATACTAGCCAACCTAGTTTAATTATCTTCATTTATAAATATACTTTTTAATGGGGTACAATTATATTCATTAAAAACTAAATAAACTAGCTTGATGTACTATTTTTTTACATTCCTCCCTTTTTCAACTGCACTAGCTAACATAATACAATCTTTTGTTAGTATCTACTAACAACTACATCAACCTGTATGATATAGTTTATTTCCTTGATTAATTCTATTTATACTATACCATCTTGGATGATTCAATCTATCCATACCTATATTTTTTATGTTACTATACTAGCAATGCTTATATATTCTAATTTTGGTATCTTTGTGTAACCAATGGCATCAACCAACTTGATTCCATTGGCTCAACCTATACCAACCATATCATCTAGGCTAAGACCACACAGTTCAAAGCATTAGTTTAAGTATAGATAAACTCCTTATTTAGTTGATTTGATTCATAATTTTATACCTATTTTGATTTCATATCCATCTTAGGTAGGATTTTATGAATGGGATCCAATAGAAGAAATTTATAAGCTCCCTTCCCAAAATCCATTTATTGATATCATGAGGACTTCCCTAAATCATCACAATTGATTGATGAAAATTTTATTTGACATGAAAATTCATAAACCACCACATATGGGGAAATAATATACCTTTCTTGGGTCCAAGGATAGTATTTTATAATAGTGTGAATAATTTTCCATCTAGGTTGGAAAAATAACAGTTATTTATTTTTCACTAAAGTTTCTTATTACCTCTATGATCCCTTATAAAATATTAATTCATGCATATGATTCTATATTTTTCATTAGTCTCCAATTTGTTGATATTTTAGTTAAGTGTGCATTAATTTATGAAGGGTTTGGAACCTATGTCTCCTCCCTCAAATTCATTATAATCCTTAGATACTCTAAGTGTATCCTTAAGTCTACCCAAAACACATGCCAAGGCTATGAAAAAATACAAATGCCTCAAATTGGATGTGTTTATATTCCTATAATAGACCCATCCATCATAGTTAAATTTAATTTTATGATCTTTAAATATACTTTATCATATAACATCTTGCTTAGTTTTCCTTAGCCTCATTACATGAGCGTAATAGCTTCCTCTACATGTTAGTGTGTCAAATTTACCCATATCAATGTTATATACAAGAATCAAAGTGAAACTATTCTTTATCATTTTGAAAAATTCTAAGAACATGGTGTATTTAAAATACCTACCCTTTCCTAGCATTCAATTTGAGAGTACAAACACTTTAACTATCTCGTCAAACCTATTCGAGGTTATAATGGATGTTTTGAGCTTGTGGGAAATATTCCACCTAATCTATTAGATTCTGATGATTATAATCATAATGAGATTAGCCTTCAGATAAATTTTTTTGAACTCCCTTATATTTTCATATCTAAATTTCCTCCCTTTTTGTGACATTGTTATCACAATATGCTAATTGACAAGTTTCCCTCTTCTGTGGTCATCCCTAAGAAGTTATCTTCCCATTCATTCTCTAACAACATAGTGGTTGAAGTTTTTGATATAGATCTTACTAATATATATTATGATGATGGGTATTACTTCAATGACTCATAATTATATAGATATTCCTAAGCTAATGATATGGGATTCCTTAATTATCATTCTTCCCTTTAGCATTCCTTTGAGATTCTACATCTTCTTACAATATTGATTCAATTGACATAGTTTTCTATCCTTCCAATTTATCTGACATTACTCCTCCTTTAATTAATATCCATGTGTCTAAGATGGATCAAATTATAGCTTATACCATGCATATGAATCTTATCACTTCTAATCCTCTTCAGAGCATGCTCAATGATCATGCCATGACAAGTCCATACTAATTTTATAGATTCTCTAAATTTACTTTGAATACACTCTTCATGATATGTTGGCCAAAATGATATGAATTTAACTAAGGTTGGATCTTAAACAAGTCATAAATATTTTTTATTATTTTCATATATTATATGGTCACTCATAGAATGATTTTATAACATACTAGAGAAATTTGAAGTGGAATCAAGTTCCATAGTCTACCACTATGTGTTTTGATAATGATGAATTATTAGATGAGGTTATAGATAGATCTTAGTATGGTTCTCCACTTAGGTCAAATGTAGTAACACATATACAAACCAAATACTATGAACCATATTTTTAGTTTCATAAGGTAGTTTGTCACTTAGCCAAATATTAATGAGAATACTAGAGTTTTTTAGCACAAAATAAACCATAAGACCTATTTCCATCTCAAACCCCTTAGTTTTCTACTCCTAGGTGATTTTTTTATTTCCATGGGATGAAAACAAATTATTTGAATCACTATAAATCTCTTTTTAAATATTTATATAATGTTAATCCTACAATAGATAATTCTCTTAGTATTCCAAGCATGCTACCACCAAATGTTACACCAAATTATACCCAAATAAATGGAGGTTTATTGTATTTGGTATCAATGTGTTACACATAATAAAAATAGGTGTATATTTATCTATTATCATCTTAAATACTTTAAAAGTCACTAAAATTTAGTAGTGTTCACATGTGTTAGTTAGGACTAAGGAACAACCTTCCCCATGGCCAAAGCCATGTAATAGATTAGAGAATGCATATAAGATGATGTTGCAGCTTCCTCACATTGAGTATTATTCTTTGGATGCCCCATAATCTCTTCCTTATAGTGTGCCTAGTTTATCCTTAGAGATCATCAACTAGGAATTACTAACATGATTCTCAGAGAAAGTAGAAGAAACTATGATTAGAGCATGATATCAGTTACATTAGTATTTATCAAATTTATAAATGATGTATGTCAAGATATTTCATGACATTTTTGAGCAAAAATTTGAGTTGTATCATATTATCTTAAAATTTTCATATTAGATTATTTAATTTTATTATTAGTTTTATAATATTATATGATTTCTATAAATATATATTACTTTGATCATGTTTCCATTTTAGTTTTAGTGCATTCATTTTTAGCATGCATATCTTATTTTTATCATTTTATAATTGGCCTTTGCTTCACCAAAGAATATTAGGTATCACCATTGGGTTTCATATATAAAATTACTACCATTTTTTAGTTTCCTTAGTCTACTCATGATTATTTATCCCTATTTGTACATTCCCCCTATTTTGGGATGACTTTGTCTAGTAGTGCTTGTGTTAAATATTATATAGGTTAGTATGGCTTCCATAGTGACATGAGTATAATATTTTCATAGCATAAAATAGTAAATTAAAAACTATAATTTTACCTCCTTGTGGTAATATATAAGAATATTAATCATTGTATTATCATTATTTATCACATGAATGTATCTCTCATGATCCCCATTTATCCCTCTTTTTCCTTTCACATGAGCACAAATAGGCTAGTGTTGATTTTGCACACTTTCTTGTGGGAGAATTATATGAGTATTTTAAATAGCATGGTCTTTAGTTTCTTTCTAGAAATTGAGTGTAATATCTCATGTTATTTATGTATATCACCCATGTTTGGTTTTTCTAAATTTATACAAAGAAGGAATGGAAAATGTTAAAATAGTTAAAATCCATATTACGATAAATTCCAAAGATAAAAGGAAAAATGTATCTTAAAATATTGACCAAAATACATGATATTTATTTGGCACATATCATTTTCTATTCAAATCTCAAACTCCATAGTTGGCCTGATGATAGATCCAAGGCCCATTGGTGTCTAATATGCTAGTAGACTGAGGTAGGAGGTTTTATATCAATATATCATTATATATTCCTACATATCTTGTACCACCTATCTTCTCAAATAATTACCCAATCTTCATAGTAAGATGATGGATTTATAAGGGGTCCTAAAGAGTAGGTAACATGTTGTGGGAAGGTAGGATACTTTTATTTTTCATACATATAGCGTTCATGGGATGATCTATATACTTCACTTATTAGCCAATTTTTTTAAATTCTTAAGTGGATTTTCCTAAGTCCTCGATGTTGAAATATTTTAAATTTTCCCACTTTTATAGAGTGTCTCATATTCACTAAGAATTTATAATTAGCCCATGTGGTGCCTTGTGTCCCTAGTTACATCACATTCTCTCCATATATCCCATTGATGGATATTTCTTGTAGCTGATCATGTCTTATCTCATATAACTTTAGATTTTATTTTCCTTTATCATTTATGATGCCACTTGGCTCTTCAATTTTTGAGTATTATAAAATTTTGGGAAAAAAGAATAAGTTACCTAAGTGAGATAAGCTACTATGTAAAATTATAATGCTATAGATATGTAATAAATGACACAAAATAATTTGGAACTTGATAAATTTATAAAAATGTTAAAAGGAGGAAGTACCAAAGAAATACAACTTAGTTGGAAAACTAGAATGTGAGGTTGAAATTGATTGTGGATCTATGTTGAATGACTGTGGATTTGAAAGAGGGGTTTTTTGTCTCTTCAAATAAGGATATTATATGTGGATATGGTAGAGGGCATTGATGTCCTTAGGGAGCACCAACATATAGTAGATGGTAGATATCCAAAATTGTTGTGGTAGGTTCACCTTTACTTGTGTGTTCTATTTGAATACATGGGAGCCTTTGATCTATAATGAAAATCATTATGTGTCTTATCCTTCACTTGTAACCCTAGCTTAATAGGCTAAGAGGATAAATGAAATCATGGGATAAAAAAGGGTTAGTGGTTGATGTTGTGTTTGACCTTAAAAAACTCTGTGTTGAGTGTTTCCTACATAAAAATTATTTGAAAAGGGATAAAAATTCATGTAGTTCTCCCATGCTATGATGGTGTGTGTGAAATATTAGTGTAATACTAAATTATTTTGTAGTTATGGTGTGATTAAGTGTTCCAACTATGAAATATGTCATTGTAAGTATACTTAGACTTTAAATCAAGGCTACTAGGGTTGTATATACTCAAAAGTGGGAGAAATAGGGAATTCTATATCAATGTGCAATTAGAATTTTGGTGATTTTCAAAATGGAAGCCTCTTGTGTGAAAAATGGTTTAAATGTGGATTTATAGTGTTCTTTTAAAAATTATTTCAAACGGGGCTCACTAAACTTGTGGGATGACCTAGTGTATGAATTTAAATTTGATCAACTAAACATTATTTGGTTGGAGGACATTCTGTTTGGAAATAGACAATAACGGGGAGTAAGGTTGTCCAAAAAGGGTGGCCTTATCTAAAGGGAAAGAACAACAAAAATAAAAGTGGGAATCAGTACCAAAGTAATTTTGGGTTGCTTATAATGTTGGATAGAGATATTTTGAGATCATTGTTTATTTTAGGGAATGAGTCATCCACATGTAAAATGAAGGAAGGTAGTCAAAACACCATGGAAAAAGGCATGAGATAAGTGCATAAGAGGAGCAGTCAAAAATGCATTGTTTTAAAAACAAATTTTAATTTGCGTCTATATTTCCCCCCTTTTATTATAGTAATGCAGAAAAGTGAAATTACTAGAGTAAAAATAAAATTCATACTTGAAATTACTTATGAAGAATAATCTTGAATGTAGGCCACAACACTAAACTATTTTTCACACAAAAAACATGCAATGAAACATGTATAAATCCCTCCTTACTTAAGATGAAAATACAAAAGTAACATATAATAAAATTACAAATATAATAATGAGGGATGAATAAAATTAATTGGGTACATGAATCATTATGTTTTTTAATTCAAAAAATTGGTGAATATATAGGTTAGGACCCTTGGAGATTTCATTTCCATTGATATAGATTTGATTGGAATGTGCATGGCCCAATACTCATTGATATGTGAGTGTGATTAAGAAATCAAGGTGTGCTTGACTTAATCATTACATACCCAAAGTTATGAATTGGTTTGGAATCCCTGTATGAATTCCAATCGATAATTTTGGTAAAAAAACCTATGTAAACATTATTATAAAAAGGTGATCGAAACACTAAAGATGGAATAAGGGTCATTTATTATGAAAAATTGGCAAAAACATTAGTATGATATGGGTGTATTGTATACATTGTGGATAATGACAAGAATTACCATTCCATCTATGAAATTAGTGTAAAATTGAGCAAGGAGGTAGTCATATGGCACACATGCCCCCAACATGATATCTAGCGTATATGAATTCTATAATTGAGTAATAAAAATAGGGAATTGAGAGAAACCTACGTGTTAACCTAGAATAAATTTTGTGCATGACGGACCCAAGCTAAGAAAATCTAAGATAAAATTGAGTGGTTTTTTATAAATCAATTATATATACCTATTGTTAACTAGCCTATCCTGATTTTGATTATGATAATTTATGAAAATGATCATTTTTTATAATTTTGGGTCAACAACACATTTTTTTAGACACTATTGTCTTGTGACTTTATCAAAATGGAACACTCATATAAAAAATTAATTTATGGGTATGAAACATGACCAATTGTGCAAGACCTAAAAATATTTGTCTATGTATTATACTGAGGATCTTAATTTTTGACACAATCCATTATGTATACCCCTTATTTTGAGGTGAGTTATTGGATTTATATGATAACATAGTGGACAAAAATGCATTGGTAAAAATGTAGTATGACAAAACTGTAGTGTGACAAAAATGTAGTGTGAAAAAAACATTATGAGGACAAAACATAGTGAGGAAAAATGTGACGATATTGGTAATGTCACAAAAATGTTGTGAAGTGCATAATTGGGACATTTTAGTGATTATCACATCATTTATTTATTTTATAGTTCATTTTGGTGATATTTTTTAACATTTCATGGTGTAAAATTAATTCACAAAATTTACAAGCAAAATAACATAGGAAAATGTGATTTCATGAGTTTGGACCTTTAGTTGAAAGTTCTATCATTTTCTGTGTGAGTGCATCTTTTACTATGTTTTTTTCGTATGACGTTTTTTCCTTGATACATTTTTTTCTTGATATGATTTATCCTCACTATGTTTTTAATGTTACATTTTTAACCGCTACATTTTTCTCCCTTACTTTTTAGTAGGATGATGAGTTATCGAGCCTACATAATAAATTAACTCAAAATAAAAAGTTATACAAAATATGTCATGAAAATATGTTATTATGAGTAGTAATTATAACATAGAGGATCATGGAATCATTATATTTATAAATTTATAAAAATAGTAATGTGATATACATGTAGAAATAAGCATACATAGTGACATTGTCAAGATAAACATGAACAATTAGGCACACAAATAAGTGACCTAAAATATGTATTAAAAGATTAATATAAATACTCAGGTAGGGATGCATGATATCCATCATGGAATTAAAATGCATTGAAGATGTATGATGTCCATCATGGCATCAAATATGAGGAAACTAAGCAAATAAGTGTCATGGACATCACACACATGCAAAGATGACACACAAATCATGTAATAGAAGGCCAAGGGGACACATTGAGACATGTCCAAATTTCACTCACACACATAAAAAAATATAATTAAGTCTTTGAGACACACACAAGGACATGTTCAAAGGTTCATAATCCAAAACATATAGTACACACAAGACATGAAGTGGGGAAGAAAACATAAAAATCATGCAAGGATACATGTAAGTGATCAACATAGTTTGTAACAATAGTATATTTATCAACTTAGGTAACTAATAAAATATAAATGTGTAAGGGAGAAATGTAAATAGATTTTACACAATGAAAGGAACTAGGTATGAACTAGAAGAAATAGCCACAAAATGATAGTGCCTTTGTATGATATGCCCCTAATGAGCTTGTTGATGTATAGAAAAGTTGTAAGAGTCTTGTGTCTTATTTGGATATGAGAATTTATAGCCTATGCTCACTAGGATAGGGATGAAGTAATAGGAAAATCACATAAGTCACTAATATTTAAATAGGTCACTTTTGTTTGTTTGTAGTTTTTGATTCTAAGATAGTGAAATAACCTAAAACTGTTCCTATAAATGGAAACCTATCTACTCTGAATTCACTCATGTACACTTTTAAAGCATATATGATATTAAATTAGATATAACATGAGTATTGAATAATTGTGTATAAATTAAAATATGTAAATGAACTAAACATAAACATGTATATATCTTGATTTTAGAGTTTTTTTGAAATATTTTTCATTTTTTTCTCATATATCAACTGGGAAAAAAAGATACTAATTAATGAGTCATTAAAGGGACTCAATATCAATGGGTTATGTGTCTAAGATGGGAAATAGTGACCTTTTGTGAATGTAAAGTGTCATACTATTTCCACTAAACTGAGCTTAATTCTAGATCTGAATACTAATTTCCCTATTTACCATAGGTGCCATTTATATAATGATTATCTATAGGATACTTTATGTGTTATTTAACATGATGAAATTTATGGATTGTGTGAATCCATTTTAGAGTGTATGAATCTTATATTTTTGAATTATGTGAAATGTCATTTTTACCCTTTAATATCAATCTATGATGTGTGAGAATAGGGAGAGGTTCTCTAGAATCTAAATCTATTGTATGGAAAATGCATGCACACACATATACATTATGAGGAATTTATATGGTAAACCCCAAACCATAATGAGCTCATTATTATAGATTTAATTTAAACACCTATGAAAGATATAAGGAATTGTGTGAATCTTATTGATCTAAGGTATCTCAATAATATATCAAATACCCATACATTGAGTACTACTATAAACTTAGTGGCCAAATGTGATTGACTAACCTATAAGGGTAATGTCATCTCACCAATGCATCATTGAATGTGACCATTGAATATTGTTATTACAATTATCTATGGAATAAAATATTTATATGTGTATCCAATATGGTATATAAGTGTGATTTTACACATATTCTCACTTAAACCATTATCAAACATGACACTTTTAATAGGTTGGTGATCAATGTCAGATCAAATGAACAAAGAATGCAAATATGAGTCATTATCAACAATCTCATGCAATGTAAATGTGATGATTAGCCTAGAAGGTGTAGACACCAAAAATTCACACACCATAATCTCAAGTGTTAAAATTCCCCTAGACTACCCTAGGACCTCCTTGGGACCAATCTAACCCCTTGACCCCTAACTGAGTCTTACCCCTAGTCAGTTTGACCAAACTAGCCTAACCTACCCTTTTACCCACTTTTACCCTTCACCCTTGATCACTGATGGTCAGGATGACTATTGATGGTCACCTTGACTGTTGATAGTTAGGGTACACCTTCTTACCCACATAGCATGCAAACCATCTACCTGACTGTTATAAATATAACTCATCTAAATCTGTATGCAAGCCATCATATGAGCGAGCTAAAATTAAGAGGCATAGTTCATGTCTTGTTACAACTCTCTTACCTTACCTATAAGAAGAGAATAGTAGGAAGGTGAAATTGGTCTAAAATTATTATCAAGAGCTTGTGCATCCATAATTCTCTTTTTATAAGTCAATCATCATCAACAATCTAATGAACTAGCTACTATGTTAGACATGCAACTTGCCACTATAGCTTTGCCAAAGAATCAAGTACTATCACTCTATCAAAATCACATTAGGCTCCACCAATGAGTCAACTACATCAATAAATCTCTTGATCAACTATTTATGAGATAAGTACTTGATTTCTAGTATTTAATTAGTTTATTTTCCTTTTACACTTAGCCCAACACCATCTCCTAAAATCCCACTTTGTTATCCCATAAATTAGCCATTTATTAGCCTAGATCTACACATATTAACCATTGATGGTTGCCTCAACCACTAATGGTCTATCTAACCAATGATAGTCACCTTGACTGACAATGGTCAACCCAACCATTAATGGTCAGTATGGCAATAAATTCTATCAAGTTATTTCCACCTATCTACCCCTAACCAAATCTGATTTTCTATGTCCATGCCTGCTCATAGACCCCTGCCTAATTTTTTGAAGTAGACCCCAATCATCTAGCACTAATATTAATTAGCTTATCATTATTTTAGTCATTTCTAATCTATTTCTTAGCAAGTATCTCTTATTTTTAATTCTATTATCTTTTGATTATTGATTCAAGTGCTTTTTATTCCATTTATAAACTTAATTGTTTAAAACATGTGGATTAGAAGCCCTTAAGGAAGCTCTTGTTTCTAGGATTTAGCTATCACTAGGAAATCCACCCAACTATATGTCTAACATTTTTTTTTCTTTAGTACTTTTGTATTTATAGGTCATCCTCCCAAGCCAAAAAGGATTTCTTCACAATCATCTGATTCAATGTGCACACAATCAAACAGGTTTTTCAACCATACCCATATTTAGTTTCTTCTTCTTCCCTTTTCAAAATATGAGCTGAAATTCATTTGTATGCTATTCTCTCTAGTTATGCTCATTAAGTAAATTTAAATCTCTTTTGGGCCTAAAATTAAGTGTATACATTGATTGATTTCAAATTTAGCTCATATAATTTAACTTAAAGCAAAGTAATATATTGTCTTCACTCTTTATTATACATGCTAACCAAACCACTCTCATTAGTTTAACATCAAATAAACTTGAGACAAGGCCTGACTAGGCTTTCATCATGTACCAGTAACCTTCCCCTTTCTCAATGATCCTACTTGGAGGTCATTATTAAGGGGAGAACCAACTTAGCTCTCTAGTTGAGTATAAACTCTAGATATTTGTATATATTGTCTAAGCTCCTGACACCATTATCGTTGTAGTGTGTGAAGTGAGGGGGTAGGCCCCAATACCAAGCCACATATTGATTCCAATATAGATTCTTTTTTAGAGCTTAAACACAACCTAAAACCAACCTTATATTTCCTTTCTATTACTTTCTTTACAATCCAACTTATATCACACATTCTTATAACTTAAGGCATAAGCCAAAAGAGAGATTAATTAAAACTCTAGGGATTAACATATATTTTAGAGTGTGATTTGATTTCTTTGATCATTTCTTGTCTTTTTTTTGTTTGAGTAGTGAGGTTATCTATATTTTCTCTCTCCCCTATCTCATATGGTTCTCACTCACCAATAATAAAGGAACCTTGCAAATTAAAATCCATCACCAAACCAACTACCTCTTCCACATCTTCATCCATGGATTACATCTCTAAACTAGATGACTCTCCTCATCCATTGAGAAGTCCTACTTTCCATCAAGAGCTTCTCTAAGGAGACTTAGATTTTACCCCCTTCTTATATAACAATCTCATGGCCCTAAAACATTATCTTATAACCATGTCTTACCATACCCTAACTTTAGCCCCACTCATAGATCCACCTTATGGCATGACTCTCTACCTCATGGGAAGTACCTCTATTGACATGGTTATAACCCAATAATTTGTTATTCAATCCTCCTCATCTACCATCAATCCCCTTAAGACTACTATAAAACAATAACCAACCCAAACTACAAATACCCTTATACTTTCCACTCCTACCAACAACTCTTCCACCTTAGGGGAAAGCTAACCTCTGCCCACCTACACTCCCTCCACTATGGGAATGCCTACCTCTATCACCACCAATCTTACTTCAACTACCCCTAATCCATCAACCACTACTCCACTTCAAAGCTTTGTGGTGTCCATAACCTCCACCTTACCACTAATCAGTACAAGGATCACCACCCTTCCATCGATGACCAACCCAACTACCACTCCTATCTAACAAGCACCCCTTACATAAAACCTTAGGCTACATACCTAAGCTACAAGGGCATTCAATCCTTCCCACTACCTAACCACCTACATCAACACACCCTTATATACCTTCCACCCAAACATTGACATCTATGTATTAATATATGTTAGCTTCCCAAGCTTATACCCACTATTAGTATGTCACCCAATCACCACAATAGTATGCATCTTATAACCTTCTAGGTACACAACCCCAATTAGATATAATGAATATTATTATGGACAAGATGAACACATTAGATTCATCCATCTTAGGTACTCACAAAATCTTATCATATGAACAAATCTTTAATGAGCCCATCCATCCATTCATACCTATTAGGCCATATCCTTCCCAATGAGAACTTCTCAAGTTCTCAAAATTACAAAGTAAGGAAGATCCCCAATAGCACCTTAGAGAATTTAGGCATGCTTTTTATCTGATTATCTATGATGATGCCCTCCTTATATATAACTTCCTCATGTCCCTAGCTAGTCAGACATTAGATTGGTATAGTGTCATACCCAAACACTCCCTCTTCTCCTTTACCCAGTTGGCTCAAACTTTTTTAGACCAATTTTAGATCAATATCTCCAAGAAAGTTTTTGTCACCAACCTATACTATATTTTATAATTTAAGGATGAATCCATTTCCAATTTTGTAGCTCATTAGAGGAGTTTAATTAACCAACTTTCCTTCCTTGCCTCAACCTAAACTCATAGAGATCTTTGCTCAAGCATGTGCCAAGCATATCTCCTCTACACTATGTGTCCAAAGCTTATAAACCTTTGATGAAGATTTTACCATGGCATGTAGGTTATATAATAGATCCATTAATGAAGGAAAGCTAAAGCTAAAAAACAAGAACTCCACCTACAAAACCAATGAAGCCTCTTCTTCTAAATCAAATAACCAGTCTAATATCAATACTAGGGGCAAGGGGAACATGAATTTAGTTGTCCTTAAATCCACTCCACAATCCATTAACCAACCAAATTCCTCTATTTCCTCAAATTAAAACATGAAGAACCAAAATTGTAGCAACTAGAAGTAATTCACTCCACTTGGAGAATCTTATACTTCAATCTTGGAGAGGTTATTGAAAGCTAATATCATTCAAATTCTTCCTATCAAACCACCCCAACAATTTTAATCTTCTCATCCTATACCTAATTGTTACAATGAGAATGATTTATGTTCCTTCCTTTAGGTAATAGGATATGATGTTAGTAGGTGCAATACCTTCAACAACCTTGTCCAATCCCTCATTGACAAGGGGGAGCTCACATTGGATAGCCCAATTGTATCATCAAACTAAACCCTTGATATATGTAGGAAAACTGTCCAAAACCATACTCCTAATAAGAATGATATTAACCAAGCTAAGTTTTCTCATGATGACCATATGGTCAATATGGTCCTTGATGCACTCATTACCAAACTACCTAGTACCCAATCCTCTAGTTCTCTACCTCTTCCATCTACTAAGGTAATAGAGTCACTTTCACTTCTTTTGGAAACCCAAACCAAGGAAATAACATCTTATCCCCCTCTACTTATTGAGGTATTAAAAACCTTAACTACTCTTCCAATTAATATATCAAAAAAACCAACTGTCACCACCTTACCTTTACCTTTAACTACCAAGCAACTCATCCTTCCCTCAAAAATCATTCCTAAGGAGGAATTCCACATGACCACTCCTCCTAGGGAGGATCCACCTATCTCAAACTTGCATCTTTTGATTGAGGAAGAGGATAAGGTTATCATCTCTCTTTCCCAACTGATGGGTTTATCCTTTGAACCTACTACCCAAGGAACCAAACCAATCTATAAACCATTCCATAGACTAGTCTAGATATTAGATTTTGTTTCCAAACCTAACTTAGAATGGGATACCTTTTGGTAGTACATGGGCCTTGATTACATCACCAGACTGGGACCTCTAACCCTTTCTTTAGTGGACCAACCCCTTGCCTCTATTGACCAGCCTATTCCCATATCTACCCTACCAACCAAAACCCCTACCTAATCACACCAAACCAACCAACCCTCGACCACCTAAGTCAACCAAGACCAAATAACCAAACCTTATTCTGTTACCACAACCAAATCAACTAATAGCCTTGGTGCCTTCCCTACACCATGCCTTAGTCACCCATCCATGGAAGTGGACCTAAAATCTTCAAACCCACCAACCAAGTGATAAACAAAAGTAACCAAGGAAGTAAAGCCACCTAAAATCTTGAATCCTTGAATTTTACCTCCCTCAAGATTACCCTCTATTTTAGGGCCTCATCCCTATACCTTGAGTAGGAAACCCATTATCTCTACCAAAATTCCACCACCTCTTTTGGTTACACCTTCGCAGTTACTTTCTGATGCACCTCTCTTCATCACACCAATAATACCTAGCTACCTACCTTGTAATATTCCACCTCTAACTCATAGGCCTCCTTATCTAAAATAAAACCATCAACTAAGTGCACTACCTTACCTAAGGCACCTATCACCAAACCTACTTCCAAACAACCTTCTATCTAAACAACCAAAACTAAGACCACTAAACCTTTACCACCCTTAGCTGAATCCTACTCACCCATTTTCCATAGGTTATTGAAAAATTATTATTTAGCCTTACCTCCCATTAGACCCTTTGACCCTCTTGCTTTAAAACCCATTTGGTATAATGACCACCAAGTGTGTTCTTATCATAGGACACTTGACCATGACATAGAGAACTACAAATCTCTCCAAATCATTATCCTCCAACTTTATGATGAGGATGATGTATTAATAGATGAAACTCCCATGAGCCCTATATTAATGCAACCAATAACCAGACCTACCCAAAGATTACCTACTCCTCCACTCTTACCTTAGAGTTAATATGAGTCTAACCAATCTTCTACCCTAACTCCTTTGCCTATCCATACTATCAATGTAGTCACAAGATCATAGTAGAAGGATAAGGAGAAGGATAAGGTGTCCATTCCTTGGACATATCCACCCTCCACCTCCCAATAGACTCCCACCCATCCATATCCATCTTCAACCAAACCCAAGGTATATATTTTAGGTACCTCCCAATCTAACCCCTCAAAATCTATCAAGATATTTATCCTCAATCAATTTCACTAGACCTTGGTGAAGATGATCTTATATGAGTTGATCTCTACATCCCATCACCACTGCCAAACACTAATAGAGGTTTTGAAATCCATATAGGTCCAACCCAAATATCCCCAACCTCTAGTATCCTTTGTTGGCACCCTTCAAATTTATAACCTTGTTACCTTAAAACATTCAGAAATACCCTCTATCCATCTAGAAGACTCAAATCCCCCTCTCTTTATTACTACTTACATTAACCAAACTCACATTAAATGGGTGATGATTGATAGGGGAGCTAGTATTAACATTATTTCTTCCCATGCTTATAACCAAATCAACCTACTGGATAAAGTCATGTCTAAAACCTTGACCATCCTTCACTCATTCAATGATACCATAACCAATACCTTATGGAATATTGTCCTTCATATCTATCTAAGATCTCATATACTCCCTAAACTCTTTTATGTAGAGGAAGGTGAATTCCAATACAAAATTTTACTAGGATGACTCTGGATCTATTCCATGGGTTGCATCCCCTCCATCCTTCACTACTACATCAAGTTTGAGCACAAAGTCTAGGTCATTACCATCCAAGATGACCCAAGTACTTTATCGACATGCAACATAACCTATCACCCAAATGATGTCTTCATATCCCCATCCATCACACCCTCAGTAGCTAAAGACAAACCTTTAACCACACAATTGGATGTCTAATCCCCTTACATCAATAAGGAATCCACTAGTTACTCTATCCCTTTGGACCAAATCCCCACCATGGACCCTTTGGAATCAACATTCCATTGTCTATCACTAGGGGAATATGACCGTTTAGCCCTTGACACTTTTCCTACTCATAAAGAGTATAGGAAACTTAACCATCAATTGGAATATGACCCCAACATTGGAACTATTATTCCCTTTGGACCTCCCTACTATTGGATACATTTTTTTATGGAGGAATTAATAAACCCCTTGGTGCTTTTACTACCTCTCATCCACCTTGACCATTTACCACCAGTTTTTCCTACCTAGATAAACTAAGATTAACCAAGACATACCTCCATCAGTGTGTTTGGAAAGGATTTAGTCTCAAATGATATGAGAATGGCCCACATGGGTTGGTCTCCATTGAAACCAAAAAGCCTCACAAGAAGCATGGCTTGGTTTCATCCTACATAACAAGGATAAACCCAAACCACCTATTATAACCATTATTGAGGAAGATACCCCTTCATCACCAACCTCTCTTACATCCACATGTGAAGATGATGACATCATCCCACCTAACCTTTTTTTCATCAACATGATCAGTCTTAGACCTATAAATTATAAAAATGAAGGGTTGATTGTAACCATCCCTTTGACCCATCCTAAGATGATAGGAGATGACTCTCCTACCATTAATATTGTTCAATGCTAGGATGATGGTTTTATCCTCACCTACCTTGGTACCCTAGATTCTTCCATCCACAAAGCCCTTCCTCTTAAGATTTTAACCATGTTGAAATAATATACCATAGATATCAACTTGGGTACTCTGGAGAACCCCCACATTGTCAAAATCAACCAATGTTTGAATGTCGAGAAACTTCAAGATTTACCCTCCTTCCTTTAAGACCATATGATAGATTTTTCTTGGTCTTATAGTGATATTATTGGAATTAATCCCCCATCACTACCCATAACATAGTCACCCATTGTGATGAAAACCCCATCAAGAAAAATATTTGACGCATGCACCCTCTCATAGCCCTTCTCATTAAAGAAGAGCTTTAGTGCCTCTTATCTATCAATTTCATTCAACCCATTTACTATCCCCAATGGATCTCAAATGTCATGCCTATCACCAAAGCCATAGGGAGACTATGTCTTTGTGTGTACTTTCATGACCTCAAACTCACCTACCCCAAGGATGACTTTTCTCTACTGAGCATTAGCTAACTAGTTGATCTTATAGTCAGCCACAAGATGTTATCTCTCATGGATGATTCTCAAGTTATAATCAAATCCTCATTACCCCCAAAGATCAGCACAAGATCACCTTTTTCACCTTGTGGGAAAAATTTTTCTATAAAATCATGCCTTTTAGGTTAAATAACATTAGTGTAACCTACCAAAGTGCCATGACCTATATATTAGATGACCTCTCAAAAAATACGAACTCTGAAAGGACCACTTGGCTATTTTTAGGATCAATTTTTATCACCTCATCCATTATCACGTCTACCTAAACCCAAAGAAGTGCATTTTTGGGGTCTTTCTAGGAAATCTCCTTGGAATTATCATCTCTCTTTGTGGAATCAAAGTTGATCCTACTAAGATCAAAGTGATCCTCAATATAATTCCTCTAGTCAAATTTAAGCAACTCCATAGTTTGAAGGGGAAGCTCCAATCCATTCATCACTTTGTCTCCTAGCTTTTAGATCGATGCCAATCCTTCCACTACCTTCTAAAGAAGGATGTCTCTTTTAATTGGAATAGTGACTATCAAAAGGGCTTTGATTCACTAAAAAGTACCTTTTTTCTCCACATATCTTTACCCCTCCTAAGGATGAATAACCTTTCTACCTTTATATCTCTACCATAAACCACTCCCTAGGAGTAATGCTTGCTCATCAAGATGATCAACATAGAGAGCAAGACATCTATTAAATTATCCACATGCTTGTAGAGTATGAGAGTTAGTACTCCCATATTGAGAAACTTTTCTTGGATTTATTCTTCATAGCCACCAAACATCACCACTACTTCCTTAACCACAAAACCTATGTCATGACCAACAATGACCCACTCAAATACATGCACTCCAAGCCATACCAAAACTAGTGTATGGCTAAGTGGCTCATACTCTTAGTATACTTTGACCTTGAATTCCTCCAAAAAAATTCAATTAAAGGGAAATTCATTACCAACAAATTAGTTGAAGCACCATTAATAAACAACCAACCTCCTCCTCTTAAGTTCTCTGATGATTTAATCATGACCCTCTCTTAGGCAAACTTCACCTATCAAGTCACCATGTTCTTTGATAGATCAAAATGTTAATGTGGTGGGGGAGTGGGTATCATAATTATCCCCTTTGATGGTGAACCTCTCCATTTGTCCTTCAAGATTGATTTTGAATGTACTAATAATATGGTTGATTATGAATCCCTAGTTATAGGCCTTCAAAATACTTTAGCCCCAAGAGTCAAAATAATCAACATCTTCAGTGACTTCTAACTTGTGGTCAATAAAATAAATGGTTCTTAACAATGTAGTAATGATGTTCTACAATAGTAAAAATAACTAATTGACAAACTCATAACATCCTTTGAACACTTTTACATCTAATCAACCCCATAATCTACTAATAAGTTTGCCAACACCATGGCTTTTTTTACCTCTAAAATACCATTTGTACCTTTTGAATCTATGATATCTATAATTATCCATAGAATTACCTAACCTTCTTATGTCAAACTAGATTCTCCTACCATTTTTAATGTGGAGGAGACCTAAACTGACCTTTGATATCAACAAACCTGTGACTACCTTAACCTTACCATCATTCCTTCTAACCTTTCTAGGAATGATTATAGATCATTTATATAGAGTACCTCACACTACACCATAATGGGAGGAATTATTTGTAAATACAACTTTGATGGCCTCCTCTTTCATTACCTACATAGTCATGAAGCATCTCATGTTATCAAGGAAACACATGATGGTATCTATGGGGGACATTTTAGAGGCCTCACCATAGCTAAGTGCATCCTTCACCTCAAATAATATTGGCATACCCTTAACCAAAACTATTGTGATTATGTGAAACAGTGTGTTAAGCATCAACAACATGCCAATCTACATCATGCACCTAGCCATAGTCTTTACATTTCTACCAATTTATGGCCCTTTTAATAATGGGGTCTAGACCTAATTGGTGAAATTAATCCCCATTATTTGTAATGACACCATTATATAATCATCACAACTAAATATTTTACCAAGTGGGTAGAGGCTATTCCTCTAGTCTCCACTAAGGTAGAAAAGATTTTCAATGTTATCAACCATGATATCATCTACCATTTTAGTGTTCCTCATAATATTATCACTGAAAATGGTATATATTTTAAGAATAAGAAAGTATAGGGTATATGTGATGAATTTGTCATTTAGTTAAGCTTCTCCTCACCCTATCACCCCTAAGTGAATGGATAGGTTGAGGCCTCTAACAAAAATCTTAATAATATGCTAACTGAAATGGTTAATATATCTAGTTGGGATTGGCATTCACACATCCCCTTAGCCTTATGGGAATATCATACTATCATTAGAACTCCCATAGGTGCTACACATTTTTCTATTATGTTTGGAGTGGAGGTCATCTTACCTATTGAAGTCCAAATACCTTCTCTTTGCACATATTTTTAAGAGCCCATTTGTGAAGATGATTATCATCAACACTATTTATCTCAGCTCAAGCTACTTAGTGAGCATCATTTAGCAACCCTTACCCATATCCATGTCTATCAAGAATGCATCAAGAATGCATATAATAAACACCTTAAAGTGTATGAATTCAACATCAGATACCTCATCTTAAAGGAAACTTAACATGCCACCAATATAGAGAAAAACAAGCGGGGAAAGTTTGCTTTCAATTGGATTGGACCCTACATCATAACCCATAATTATGGATTTGGATCTTACCAGTTATCCTCTCTTTAAGGAAACTTAGAGCCTAAGCCCCTCAATGCTTTACATCTATGTCCATTATTTTGTTAAGGAGGATCAAGTTCACATTTTATTTTAACTTAAGAACATCCTTTGATTTCAACCACATTCATCTCCCTATTTTAAGGAAAACTAATTAAACCTAGATCATGTGATCATTTGTCATAGTCATAGCTTTATATTGAATAAGGGGTACCATGGCTCTACCCATGGCATGATTCTCATCATACTTTCCACCCCTCCAAGGATGAATTCCCATGATCATTATCACCTAAACCTATTTACACCTCATCAACCTTCTTATGATTTTAGTTTTTCCTTCATAAAGGCAAACCCTTAAGCGTATATAATCAAGTCTATGTCAAGAAAAATAAAAAAGTAAATATCCCTATCATTAACAATCATGGGTCATTATTAGCATTCACAGACTTCTCCCTCAAAGGACAACTGCATAAGCATACTAAAATTTCCAAATGTAAAGTGGACTACTCCCTTGTAGGATAAATATCAAAAGGAATTAAACAAAGCAAATAAACTTAGACCACTTCCTTGAAGGATGGTTGAGTAAGGCATTTTTCAAAAGCATAGAAATTTCTTGGAAGCTTCCTACATTGATCAGATTCTCATCTATAACAACAAAGCAAAGACCCATTATCAAAATCCTAATAAAAATAAACTAATTTAAAAAGTTGCCATCAACTCTCAAACATCAAACTAAGGTAGACATTGCAATTGGATTTCATAGGTAGACTTCTCACATTGATCATTCTACATAGTTTGGCATAGATTTTTTTATACTAACTCTTTGGACACCTATTGCAGATGCTAAAATTTATCACCTTTTCCCTATTCTACCATATTTTAGGCTATCACTTTAATAATTAAATGTAGATACTATAAATCTACACCATAGCCTGAAATCCTAAAATAAGTTGTTTGAATGTGGTAGAAACCTCCAAAAATCTATATTTTGCATCTTAACTCCTAGATGTCCCAAACCACTCTCAAACATCCTAAAAGTATATATATATATATATATATATATAATATAACTTAAAGTATAAGAAAGTATACTTAAATGTTTATTTCATGTATATACCCCATTTTCACAAATGGTAATTAATCTTATTAATTACTATTTACCATCCCTAACCACCCAAAATCTCTTAAACAATCAAAATCCTAAACATCAAATAAAACCAAAACATAATAAACCTCCTAAAAAACTTATCTTGTGGTTAAAACAACCCGAACAACCTCAAAAGTCATTTTAACCCTCTTTTACCTCATTCCAAAAAATTGGAATGGATTTTCATTCATCTTCACCCATTTTTGGTTAATCAGCATCGATCCTCCATGATCGATTAGGATCAATGTCTTTCCATTTATATACAATGGACCTCAATGACTTAGATGGGGAATGTGACTAAAATTTTGGAACCTAAAATGCTATTGAAATCTCTTTGCAACTTGTATATGGACTTTATCAATAACCTACTATCTTATGGAACTTTTGTTGGAGAGCTTATCAAAGGGTTTTCTTTCTCATCTTATCCAAGTTTATTTTTAGGCATTAAATGCTAGTTTTGTACTTTAAATTTATTTATATTTTAAATTTACTATCTTTTATATCTGTTTTACATTTAGTTTTTATTATTTTATCAATAATACAGGTTGTCATTATAGTCTTTATAGTTCAACACTTTTACACAAAATTGACATCGATTCATCTGAATCAACATCAATCCTATAGAATTGATGTCAATCCTCTAGGATCATCGTCGATGCCTTTCAGACAATAAAAATACCCTTTAAATAGTTTAGTTTTCATATTTAAAATCAATTAAATCTATATATTTTTTTAAATATCTCTCCTAATCTATTGATATTCATTAATGAAACTTAACAAAGCATTTATACATATTGTCCTTGAATAATCCATTTATCTTATCTCTTAATCATAGATAGTCTACATTTATCTAATATTTATTAAGTTATATGTTGGTGTTGTTTATACCTACATCTATTATCTTGTATATTTTATCTATTATCTTGAATAATCCATAATCATTTATCTTTTTCAAATTATCTTTTACATTATTTATATCATGTAATCTATATCCTTGTAATTGAATGTTTATTTATATAAAATTGAATGTAAATAGTGGGCTGACATCCATCTATGAAAGCATGTCACTACTTAGGACTGGTTTGTAACCAGGCAGCCCACTCATTTCTATTTTAATCCCATTTTTTTTTAGTGTGGTGTATTACAGGTCATTCCTCCCCAGCCAAAGAGGAGTTATCACAATCAAGCTTGATCAATAGTGCACAACTATCCATATCCTTAGGTAATCTTAAAAACCTTACTTATACTTTATTTTTAGTAGTTAATTAGATCACATTGAAAAAACATAAAAAATACTTAAAAACCTATAGAAGAGGCATGCTAGTCTCACAATAAGGTTTCATTTTCATCTATATCCCCTTCACTCACTATAATCAATGGATTTTTGAGCTTACTTAACTTTATGTGGCTAAGACACCTTTTTACCAACTAATGAACACTAATATGAAGCATTTGAAGGGCTTATGTTCATTAAGCCAATCCAACTTTGATTCTATTGTTTAAGTCCTTGTGAAATAAGAAGCATCATGTCCTCTTCTTATCTTATTATGGCCAGTTGATATTTTCATTATGAGATTTGTTTCTTAATTATATTATCTTATCCCATCTAGTGTTGTTAGTTACCTTAACTCATTTGATTTACCTTAAGTAAGATAATAGTAACCATAATCATAACAGGTATATCCATGTGTGTCATAAGTAACATCATCATTACAAGCATAACAGGAATAATAAAACCATAACATCCATGAGTATTAAAATAATCAACCACTTTCCACCACATGTCTAAAATATAAATAATGAAATCCAAATACTCATTAAGATCTAGCATGTTATAAACAAAGAGGAAGCATAACCATAAATCAAAACCATCTCATCCCTAGCTAAGCATATATCAATATCTAGCATCCATAACATAAGAATGATCCATAAATAATATAAACATCACATCATAAGCATTAAACATCAACAGAAACCATAAACCATAAACATGAGTAATAAATAATGATTATATATATATATATATATATATAAGTGAAATAGCATAATGTGTACAAACAACATATATACATGTCTCTCTCACAAAATGTACATCTCATCGCATTTACTCGTATGATAGAACCAAAATGGTATATAGCAATATATAAATTCTATGAACTATGTCATGCCCCAAGGGCACCACTGGCTCGTGGAGCACCACTAGCTCCTAGAGCACCAATGGATCCTGATGCATGTCCACCTACTATACCTATTGGTCCCCTAGATGTACATGTCTATCTAGTTATAAATTCTACCCACTATCCTAGTGTCACTACACTAGCATCACCTACCAAGCCCACTCTGTACTCACCCCATTGGGGCTCTTATAGACACTGTGTCAAAACTATGGCCTCATAATACCATAGATCCTCCAATATAGCCAAGTATCATGACATGGGGATGATGCCTAATGGCCCTATCTATGTTACAACTACTCTTCCTCCTCTTTACCTCAAAGAGTCTCTCTTTTGTGTAACCATGGTGAGTGAAGACCATGCCCAGTCCCTGTCACCTATGAGAGTAGAAACCTAAACCTATAAGGTAGAATCTTGACCTTATAAGGTGGCCACCTACCCATGTAACACTATCACCTATACTTGTGTAGTGGTTAATGCTACTCCTACCTATTTATTGAGGCCAACCCCCTATACCTGTGCCCTCTATCCCCTCTCCCAGTTAGGTTTATAGCCATTGGCCTTTCATCTCCATCATCCCCACTAATATCTATCATTGCATATAATAGTTGGTACCATTCCATGTACCCATATGAAAACCTAGCATCATCTATTTATGCCTTAGTTGGAAACTCCTCATGGTCTAAAAAAGTTGGCACAAGATGTGGCTTTAGCAATAAAATCTTGGAGTCGTAATACCTGTACCTAGGGAATGCACCTAAAATACCCTGTACAAGGCCAAATTGCCTCCTCACCCTCTCAAATGGGATGAGCTCCATCTTTCCATCCCTCCAATTTAATATCCATCTATAGCTCTATAGGGAGAGTATATGCCTAATATACCCAGGCCATGCTAGAAACTAAACATAGGGCCTCTAAGTGATATCACCAATCACTAGTACACCCAATACACCCCTGAATCAATCCACATCATGGGCTCCTCTTCTTACTCCTAAAACATAGAAATCACCTCTCTATTACATGAAGCTAATTGGAAACTTAATCTATGTAAATCCTACCCATGGCAATCCCACTGGCCTTAGTACCTAGATTTGTTTGTAAGCCCATTAATGTAGCACCAGGATGACACTAACACAATACCTCTTATGGTCCCTAAAACCCCACATATATTTTATATTTAAATCAATAAAATAGGCACCCAACCAAATATATTACACCCTACCAATAGCTCCATTAGAACCCATAGTAGTAAATATAAGAACCACCCACTGCTCAAGTCAAGAAGAGAAAAGTAGGTGATGGCCATCATGAGCATCATCATGAGTCTCTTCTCACCTATATCTCTCTTGTATAGTGTGTTGTAGTTGAAACCACTAGTATGCCATCAAACTTGATCAATATCATCTCCATATAGAAGCTCTACAATCTCTTCTTTCTCCTCTTGATCTATATGATAAATTAGGTCACCCCAGAGTGGAAGTTATGTGATCCTTTGGACATCCTCAATCAACATAATCATCTTACTATTTGGTAGTAATAAAGTGTTTATAATTGAATCCCATCTCTTGATGAGTGTTATGACCATAGATGCATCCTGAGGTACATGATGATAATGACTCATCACCCCCAACCTAACCTCCTCCATATGGGCTCCGTCATCTAGGGTCATCCCCTACTAGATATCTACAAAGATACATGACACTTGGTCATGCATTTATATCTACTTCCTAGCCTACAAACATTCATTAACACATAACTTAGTCACCAAAACCTTTACTTACCTACACCTACCCTAACTTACCCTTCAGATTTTCATAAACAACCTATCTTTACCCTTCTTCCTATATGTACCCTCTAACCTCATAGCCAAGTCTATACCTAATAACCACTCTCTCTTTTGCCTTAGATTTTTAAGCAATTGTAAAAAACTTTATTTTTCCTAGTTGATCACTAATGGTCATGGTAACCACTAATGGTCAGGCATCCATTTTTATATGGATATTAATCATCGATGGCCAAGCCTAACCATCAATGATCACTATGGGTGTTCCCAGACAAAACATCTAAACCCTACCCTACCCTAAAAATATGTCAAATGCAATAAACTTTCCTAATTTTCTATCCTAATGTTTCTAACTACCCTATTTTCACCTACCCACCCTATCAATTTCTAATTTCACTTGCATATTTACTTAAATTCGTCAAAAAAACCCTACCTAGGGCATAATTTCAAACCCACCCTAATCCTAATGCAATTATAAATTCAAGATAGTCTATAAAATTCAATACACCCCTAGCTCATTTCATGACCATTATCATGGAGTCAGCCATAGGCTTGCTCATCCTCATTTATGTCTACATGCTCCATGCATCCTAACTAATCACCTTAGTAAACTCTCACCCATTAGAAAGTCATCAACACTCACTTTCACCACAACACAAAAATTACAAAATCTCGAAGTCAACATAAGCAATAGTTAAAATGAGTGAAAAGTGATTCAAATTTCACTTTTACCCCATGGAGTTTTAGGGTTTCCACCCTAACCATCTATGATCAAGGTGACCATTGATGGTCACCCTTGGGGAACCTAATCATTGATAGTTAGGTGGCCTCACATTTTTTATCTTATCTTGAAAAACGTTCTTTAATTAGAATCACATCAACTCACCCACCCATGGAGACTACCTTCTCCACCCACCCTGACCACCTTGTCACCTCACTGTTGGTCCATTTTATCCTAACTAGCATGTGTTTTGTGACACATTTTGCTTTGTCCTTTGATTATGTTGACAACATTTCCATGTTGACCCTTTTTTATGCTACCTTACTCTTACCTAACCCACTTGTGTATTTTTGGGATCACTTCCTACCTTGAATACCCATGACACTTGACCAGCTTATGTTTTCACTAAGAGCACTTCCTACTTTGGATACCCATCAAAACATAGACATCACTTAGAAGACTTATGAGTGCACCTAATCACCATGCCTACATGTGGTCATGCAGTCCACTTGTCTCTTATCCTTTTATAACTGACCTTTATTTTTACCAATTTGAAAACTTAGTCTATGCATGATCTTGGCTATCACACTTTGCATGCTAGTTTACACTTTAGTGCCCAACCTATCACCTAGTTTCATGACATCCACCTTCATCATCACCTTTATCTACTTTATCAAACCTACACCCAATTATGTCCTACCTCATCAACTCTTAATTTGAGTGGGAATACCTCCTCCCTTACTCGAGGCAAACAAACCTTCAACTAGTAATCCATTTTTTTTGTAGCTTGTTGATTCAAATCTACATAAAAAGGGGGAAAATGTAGACACTAGAAATTTACACACCATGATCCTAAGTTCCAAAATTCCCCTAGATTTCCTTAGGACCCCTTTGGAACCAATCTAACCCCTCGACCCCTAATTGAGCATAACCCATAGTCAATTTGACCAAACTAGCCTAACCTACCCTTTTATTGACTTTTACCCTTCACCCTTGACCACCAATGGTTAGGATGACCATCGATAGTAACCTTAAATATCAATGGTTAGGGTGCACCTTCTTACCCACCTAGCATTCAAACCATATACCTTGATTTTTTAAATATAACTCATCTAAATCCACATGTGAGCCATTATATGAGCGAGTTAAAATTAGGAGGACTATTTCATGTCTTATTGTAACTCTCTTGCCTTGCATATAATAAGAGAAGAGTAGAAAAGTTAAAATGGTCTAAAATTGTTATCAAGAGCTTGTACATCCATAATTCTCTTTTTATAGGTCAATCATCATCAACAATCTAAAAAACTAGCTACTACATCAGAGAGCCAAATTGCCATCATAGCTTCACCAGAGCATCAAGTACCATCACTTTGTTAGAATCATGTAATGCTACACTAATGAGTCAACAAACTCATTCAATCTCTTGATCAACTTTCTGTAAGATATTTACTTAATTTACAACATTCAATTACTTTATTTGCCTTTCACACTCAGCCCAACACTAACCCATCTCCTAGAATCCCACTTTGTGATCCCATCAATGAGACATTTATCATCATAGATATAAAAATAGTAACCATCATTGGTTACCTCAATTTCCAATGATATATCTAACTACTGATGGTCACTGTCATCGTTGATGGTCACCTTAACTACTGACAATCAGTCTAACCACTAATGCTCACTATGGTAATAAATTATATCAAGTTGTTTTCACCTATCTAGCCCAACCAAATTTCATTTTCTATGTCCCTACCTATTCACAGACTCCTACCTAGTTTTTTGAAGTAGACCTCAATCATCTAATACTAGTATTAATTAGCTTATCACTATTTTAATAATTTCTAGTCTATTTCTTAGCAAGTATCTCTTGTGTTTAATTTCAGTATCTTTTGATTATTGATACAAGTACTTTTTATTCCATTTATAAACTTAATTATTTAAAACATGTGGATTAGCAAACCTAAGGAAGCTCTTACTTCCAAGATCTAGCTATTACTAAGCAATCCACCCAACTATCTATCTAACAAACAAATTTGCTTTAGTGATTTTTTATTTGTAGGTCATCTTCCCCAACCAAAGAATATTTCTTCATAATCATTTGATTTAATTCACACACAATCAAATAAGTTTTTCAACCATACCCATATTTAGTTTCTTATTCTTCTTCTTCTTCCCTTTTCAAAATATAAGCTGAAATTCATTGAAATAGAAGGCACTAAAGTATGGTAGGTACCAATTATGTCATTCAAAAGATGTTTGTATGAGAATGATAAGAAATTGATGGAGGGTGTGCATTGTATGCTTAATGTACTTTTGATGTATTTCTTGTCTAATTAGATCCTTGATTAAGAAATAGATCATTGAATATTTTAATTACTTTCATTTCACTCAATTGTGAGTTTGAACTATATATAGGTGTGACCACATCAATGATGTTTGAATCTATTAAATCATGAATATTGTGCATTAAATTGATGTACCTATTAGTAGTATACCTTGGTACTCCATGAAAGTCACAAAAGGCATTTTTTTCAAATACTTTTGGAAGGAGATTAATCACATCAACCTCTTTAATGGGAGGGAGATATATTAGATTGAATTATAATAGTATTTTTAATACCTTGTATGGAGCTTTAATTAGATTGGTAAACTATCTCCTTGGAGGAGATAATAATATAATGCACAAAGTTCTGAAATTGCATGTACTATTATCCTTTAACCATTCTTATTATCAATTGGATTCACCTTGTATCATGGATTACTTCCATTTTTTTTCTTGGAATATGTTTCTAACATATTTAATATTTTTCATCACCAATAATTTGATTTCTCTTTATTTTACAATGTGGGTAAAATCTGTAAATGAGATAAATTTATTAAACATGATGGATTCATATAGGGGTGGAATAAAAATCTATTTGAAGATATATTGAAGTTATTTGTATACCATAATAATTTTCATATTAGATATCATTGTCTTATATCTTAATACATAGTCTGTGATAGGCTCATTAGACTTATGTTGTAATTCAAAAAACCATTGTAAATCATATTCATTTAAACTTAATGGAAATGACTTGTTTAAAAATTTGTCATTAGATACATAGTATAAACATGTTACATTGAATTCTCTCAAATATTTTTCAAGGTGACCCTTTTTATCATATAGTGTAATCTTTGGTCCCAAAAAAACTATAGGTATAGGATACAATGCTAAGTTCTATGAAAATGGATTTTATAATAGAGTGTGAAAATCAAGCACCTGATTAAATTTTGAAACACCTTACTCCAAATGTAACACCTTAGTTTATAGATATTAAATATCATGCATAAGGGATTATACATTGGGAGAACAAAAATGTGTGATAACCAAAAATGGTGTTCCTAATGACTGGGTAGGAATTGTCATGTTAATTTGCTGAATCCCTTAGGTTTTCCCCATAGTAAATGGTGGTACAAAAGTTGTATCCATGGAACACATAGGATTAGAATCCTCAAATGGTTGTGCAATGCTTACACTTTTTATATCCAAAAGTGTTTGTAAAATTTTAGGATGTTTAAAGGTTGTTCAAAGAGTATTTATAAGAAACTCTTTATAACCTCCACTTTTTAAAACTTTATTGTTCATCAATTATATGTGGAAGTGTATCTTGGTGTTCATATTGAGGACCAAGGTTATATTAATCATATTTCTCATGTTATAAATTAGTGTCATGGACCTCTACATTATCATTGTGTTTATTAACATCCAAAGGCCCTGATATGTCCTTATTCTTATTCATGATAAGTAATTTATCAAAATTAATATGAGTATGCTCAAGTGGAGTGCCACTTAGTCTAACACTTATTTTATGAGAGGTATAAATAATTTTTTAGGGTGCATATAGTCTAAAATGAAAACTTGAAATATTAGTTTTATTAAAGAATTTATTATATCTAACAACCCTAAGACAAAAATTAGAAATAGTAAAAATAAATATAAAACCCTAGAAACATATATGGTTAGGGTTTTAAAACATTCAATAAATATACATGTTCACCAATTTTATAACCCCCTTGGATTAAACAATAATTACACAATTTAAAAAAAATACATATGGTACACTCATAAAATCATCTTTTGATATCTATAAGATTATTTTTTTACTACTAAATGCATCTAAAGTAATGAATGCAAAAATATATTAACCCACTAGTTAATAAATCGATCCATCTAGTTTTCAAACAGTCTAAATCAAATCACAAGATGAATATTTCTCTCAAAATGTATAGTGGAAATAATCAAGTACAACATAACACTTATATAATTGACATATTAGCTATAAATAAGAATACAACCAATGTTTTCATAATATTCATATTAATTACAAATCTCACAGCCACTCCTATGTTAAATATCTATTAAATAATAATTTACAAGTTACATTTCAATATAAAGTCAAATATACAAATATAGTACATGAAATAACATAAATGAGCCTAAAAAAAAACCTCAATGATTAATGGATATAACCTAAGTATGATCCTAAATGGTTGAAACAACTAAATAGAGGGAGAGCATCATCCAAGTGCTATACCTCTAACCACAAACCAATGGTCTCCCACACACCTCCCCACTAGGAGTGGACATACCCTTTACAAAGGGGAAGATAATAATAGTGTGTATATCAATAAAACAACCAAAACCCATGTGTTCATGATCAAATACATGCATCACTAACATAGACCATGGAATCCACTCCTATATTTACTATGACATCAACATAGACATGTAAACTTGAAATTATAATGGAATAACAATGTCTCAGGTATAACATTACTTTGGTCAAAGTTTAAATTATAAAAATAAGATCTAAGAATCTAAGTCAATTCTAGTCACACAAACTATCTACTACTGAATCATAACTATTAGATGATATCAAGAGATAGGTATTTGAGTTGCCTATTGACACCCTAATATATCTATCACTTATTATCCAAGAAATAAGTTTAATAAATTTTACATGTATGTTCAAGTAGAGTAAATGTAGATTCAACACACACTCAAAACAATAGTAATTTAAGATTAAAAAATCATAAATCAAGAATCTCATTGTTTTTATTCACTTAACCACAAAAAATACACATGTTTATCAAATGAACTATATTCAAAACTGGATAGGTGTAGGAGACTAGAACAAGAATCAAGGTATTTTATGTCCTCAACATATCCTTTGAAAAAAATTCAAATATATACATATATTTTATGATATAAATTAGTAAAAAATATAACCCATGAAATCTCAAAATAAATCATAAATAGAATTAAGTCTATAAGTTTAATTTATACATCTTCCCCTAGTTATTTCATCATGTTCTATTGTATGAAAAAATCTCATTAATACAAGTTTTTAGCCTATTCATTCTTTATACCTAGATATGACCTGTTGTTCACATATAAATAAGGGCCATTATAAATATTATAATATATGAAAATGTGTATATAAGATACATAAGTTTTCTCTTCAAACTCATACAACCTAGGGACAGTCAAAATCATTAATACACAATAAATCAAAATTATAACTTTCATTTTTACAACTTAAAGATATTTCACACTTTGACAAGGGATAAGTCTATAATCATTTTTGATACACACACACACACACACACACACACACACACACACACACACACACACACACACACACACACACACACACACACACACACACACACACACACACACACACACACACACACACAGATATATCATATTGTAACTATTATAAATTCATAGCCTATAAATATTTCAAAACAAGTTCTATCCCATTTAATAAAGAGCCATTCCAATAATAGAATACATGTATATAATATACATAATTTTCTCTTAAGATCCTATTATAATATCATAAAATAAATGGATAGTCATTATTTACTATAACCATATAGATACTTATGTATTTCATGCTCATAAATCCCCATCATAACCTATGGATGCACACTATTATCCATGAGAAGACTAGTTTATACAAATGTTTTATATTCCAATAATAGTTCAAGCATAAAAATTCATAATTTCAAATCATTAGTTTCAAAATCCTCTATTAATACTTAAGTAGTTTTATAGAGTGGAATTGGATGTGACAACAAATATGTTTTATCAAATTTTGGAAATATAGAGAAGAAATTACCTAAATGAAATGAATTGATGTGTAAAATATGAATGTTACAGATATGAAACAAATGACACAAACTAATTAATAACTTGGTAAATTTATAAATATTCTAAAAGTGGGAAGTACCAAACAAATATGACTTAGCTAGAAAATTATAATTCATGATTGTTTTTGAGGTTGAAATTGATTATGAAGTTCTTTTGACTGAATATGGATCTAAAATAGGGTTTTTTAGATCTCCAAAAAAAGGTCACTAGATCTAGGTAGGATTAAAGGGTGATAGTGTCCTTATGGAAAATTAACATCTTGTATAGGTATATATTTATAATTTATATGATGGGTTTTCATTCACTTGTGTGTTTTGTTTGACCATGAAGGAGCCTTCAATCTATCATGAAAATAATTGTGTATTCTCCTTCATTTTAACCTTAGCTTAATAGATCAAGAGGAAAAATTAAATCATGGGATAAAAATGGGTTAGAATTTGAAGTTGTGTTTGGCATTAACACCCCCTTTGTTGAGCATTGCCTATATATCAATACTCCAAATAAGGATCAAACTCCATGTATTTATCCCATGCTACGATGGTGTGTGTAAAATATTGGTGTAATGCTAAATTATTATGTAATTATAAGGTGATTAAGTGTTCCAACCATTACTTATGACTTTGGAAGTGTACTCAAACTTTATCTCAAGGCTACTAAGATTATATGTATTTAGAATTGGGATAAATATGTAATTCTTTTTCAATGTGCAATTATAATTTTGGTGTTTTCAATGTGTATGTCTCTTGTGTGAAAAATGGTTTGAAAAATGGATTTATAATGGTATTTTGGGAATTTATTTAGATGGGGCTCACTAAAATTATTGGAAAACTTGTTATATGAATTTAAATTTGAGTAACTAGTTGGTATTTAGAAAGAAGACACTATTGGAAAAACTAGATGATATCAGGGAGTAGGGTTGTCAAAAGAGGGAGGTCTTGTATAGAGGAAAAAAACAAAAAAATTGAAAGTGGGGATCAGTCCCAAAGTGATTTTAGGTTACTTATAATGTTGGATATATCTATTTTGATATCATTATTTTCTTAAGATAATATGAAATATGCATGGACAATGAAGGTGATCCAAGGATCATGGAAAGAGGTATGATCTAAGTGAAAAAGAGGAGTGGTCACAAGTTTATTATTTTAGTAATAAATTTTATTTTTTTTGTCTACACTTAGTCATCATAGTTATGTCATTAGTTGGTTGTGTTTACTTAAATCATGTTTTAGAAATAACACTAATTTTGAGTTTTCATTTATTGGAATCTTTTGATTATTTATCCATCATGTTATTCTTTGATTTTTTAGAATTCACTTTTATTACACAAGACATTTTGCTTACAATCATTTGTATCTTTTTTTTTGATATAGGATAACTTCACTCATCTTACACTATTTCATGTCACTTATTTACCATCATTTTTTTCTTTATGTTTGACTTAAGTGACTTGAATTTTCTTACATTTTGGAATTAAATTTGTTTATTATTTATTCATGTTTGATTTCACCTAGCTTATCTCACATGATAGGGAATTTTTATTTTCATATCATTGCCTGATTATCTTGTATTTATTTGCATTATATATTTTCTTATAATGTTTTACATATTTTTTAATATGATTTAGTGTGTTTTATATTTTTATTTTACCATCTTTATTTTTTATTCTTTTTTACCATGCATTTGCTCACAGTTTATAAAAAATAATAAAACATACATCTTATATTATTATATTTTACCATATAATGATATTAAACAATAGTGCATGATAGAAATAAAACAATCTCATGCATATAGAAAAAATAAATGAATCACAAAAGATATATCAATACATATATAAATGGTTAAATTTTATATAATACATCAATAATTATTAAAATTGAATCATATGTATGATCTAGGATTGTGTTCCACCTTGACCCCCATTCGGAGGGTGAGGTACCATGCTAACATGGATGTTCTAGATCATGCCATGTGTATATTATATTGTAGATTATACAACCATGACTGTAGCCCTTGGACATGTCCCCATAGTCACACAATATATACCTTTATACTTAATACTTGTATAGATATATCCATATGTACAAATATCTTCATGGAACCATGTAGCTACCTCACCCACTCAAACCCCTACTAGTAGTTCCACTTGAGTAAAAACTACTTTAATCTCCATAGTTCCTTGGTAGCCTCCTCTACCAACCTAAACCAACTCTAGCATGTTATTTATCCACTAGGGCCATGAGATCTGGCATCCTTATGGTGTATGTAGACACATAAATTAATATTTATTGTTACAAAATGAACTTGTGACCATTACTTATGCACACTTAGCTCATGCCTAATTCCATGGTCTTGACCAACATTCCATCGCTTCTATGTGGATGACATATTCCTCCAAACAGCTAATGTTTGAAAAATGTTCCTATTTTTCATTCCAAATAGCTCAAGATTACACTTCAACTGATATAAATTTATATCTTAATTTACTTTACCATTTATATAAGTCAATTATTTTATTTTTATCCTACTTGTCAGTATTTTATGATTTTATCCACCTTGTCCTCCCACTAAATAATGATTAGTTACTTAAATTCAAATTTATCAAATGGGTTATCCCACACATTTTGAAATCGCCATTTTAATGAGTTAAAAATGATCACTATAAATCCAAATTTTGAATCCATTTTTTCACTAGAGGCTCATATTATTGAAAATCACTAGAACATCTAACTCCAAATTGAGAGGAAATCATATATTCTTCCCAATTTTGAGTCTGTATAATCCTAGTAGCCATGAGCTAAGTATGAATACACCTCCAAGGTCATAGGTCAATGTTGAATAACTTAATCACACTAATATTACACCAAAATATAACATTACACTAGTTTTTTACACACATAAGTGTAGCATGGCAGAAGTACATGGAGTCTGGTTCCTCTTTCGAGTATTGGCATGTAGGTAGTGCTCAACATGGAGGGTGTTGAAGTTAAATAAAAATTCAAAAAATAACACATTTTTATCTTTTATTTCATTATTTCCTCATGACCTATTGAGCTAGTTTTCCAAATAAAGAATAAGGCATAAGGTATCTTATGTAGTGAGTCACACATATCAGATCATAAACATAGAGCCAATAGGTGAAGGTGCACATGTCCATACTTTCACAAAGAGAAAAAAACAATTATTTAAATATCATATCCTTATCTTAGATTAAATTTAATCCATGTTATTGATTCATAATTTCATCAAGACTTCATACATTCAATTTTAGAGTTTCACTTAGTCCTGCATATTTTATTTCTAACTAAGTTGTTCTTATTTAGTAGTTTTCCTTTTTATCCTATTTTTATATTTAGAAAATTTGAAATTAGTTTTTGTAATTTAATGGATATATTTAGAATTATGATTTTAAAAAATAATTTATCTAATTAGGATTAAAACTTTCTTAATCCTAAAATTTGATAAAACATATTGGTAAACCTATTTATTGATTGAATATTTCAAAACCTTAGCCATTCATGTTTATAAGGTTTATTTCCTTATTTTTTTGTGTTTCTAATTGTTGTTTTATGGTTTTTATATTTGGTAAATTATTATTATCCACAATATTCTAATTTTATATTTCATATTTCATTCAATCTAATAAAGTTTTTTTAACCTATCTTTGATGAAATGTTAGATTTAACTATCTTCAAGTTGAACATTTACATATTTTAGTTGATAAAAACATAATGAGAAGATTAGTAAATATATTTGATGACATGGTAAAATAAAAATAAATGGGTACTTAACAAAGACTAAACATATGCAATATGTGTTTATAATAATAGTTAGAGAGGAAATGTAAAAACATCTAAAAGCCAACCCTTTAATAATTCAACTGCTATGGGTTCCTTACCTTTCCCCACATAATTAGGTACAACCTTTATATCTCCATTAATATGGGGGAAACCCAAGGATATTCAAAGATTAATATGTCATTTCCTATTAGTCATTTAAGACACCACCATTGGTTAGTACACATTCTCTTCCTAATGTACAATCCCTTATGCATAATGTTCAAGCTTTGAAAACTAAGGTGTTACACATGGAATAAAATGCTTCAAATCCTAATTAGAGAATTGATTCACATACTTTATTTCATAATCCATTGGATCAACACATTTTTGAATATCATTTAAAAATTTAGTTTTGGGAACTTAAGATTACATTTTATGATGGAAAAGTCAACCCCAGATAACATTTAAGATAATTTCACGAAGCATGATTGGATTATGCATCCAACGATAGGTTTTTGACCAAGTTATTTCTCATAAGTTTAAATTAATATGAACTTAGATGGTTTTATGATTTATCACATTAGTTAGTTTATCTATTCAATCCTTTATAATATTTATTTCTTTCACATTTATTAATCAATCTCAATGAAAATATTTCATATGCTCAGATTGCTCAACTCAAACAAGAATTTAATGATCCTCTCGCATAATATGTCTTAAGGTATAAGACCATGTTATCCAAAATGATAAATCCTATGGAAGATAAGGAATTTTAAGACATATTTAAGTAGATTTTTTTCCACATCTATATGAATATATTATGTTTAAATTTTTTCTTTTATTCATGGATTTATGTCACATAATTAAATAAAGAGAGGTTAAGTTTTTGGCTATCTCTAAGCTCAAGTAAACTACCAACCCAATTTATACTCAAGTAAAAAATAATATTAATCCACAATACAAGGTGATATCAAGTGATTATACATGATCAAAATGAAACATTATACATAGTCCCATAACCTAATCCATGTATTGTATTATCAAATACTCCAATTTTATTATTTTCCAACTTAACAAAATAATCCTACAAGGTATTTAAAAAGTTATTGCAATGTAACTTCATATTTCTCACTCTCATAAAAGAGGTTCATATGACTGAGCCTAATATAAAAGGATTTGATTATAATGCTTTTTATGAATATCATGGATCATTGGGGCATACTATAATCAAATGAATCAGTTTGCAACATAAGATTTAGGACTTGATAGATAATACCAATCTTGATGTGATTATACCTACTAATAGTAAAAAGACACAACCAAGTGAGGATATCAAAATGGATTTATTTATTGATACTTTCCCTAAGCATATAGGCCAATAAAAAATATAAAAATCAGAAGTATAAAACACATATAATGCACATCCTCCACCATCTTCTTATCATCTTCATATAGAGGCACAACATCCATTGAATGACATCATTGGTACGTATCATGTCTCAATTCCATCTAGACCACTTATCACATTAAAGCACAATATTTTTGATGATGATTTTGATTTATACGCCTTGTTCATTTGATCTTACAATTATCATCAAACTATCTAGAGTGTCATCATTGAAAATGGTTCAAGTGTGAATATGCACACTATCACACTTCTCTCTCAACTTTAATACACATATCAAGATATACTTCCAAAAAAAAAAACAATAATAAATGGATTAAATGGTCATGTTAAATTTTATATTAGTGATATCACATTATCACTACATTTTGGTCCAACATATGTGGCTACCAAGTTTACAATAGTATCCAATTCATGGCTATTTTATATGTTATTGGGACATCATTGGATTCAGTAGCTACATAAATTACTTTATAAATTATATAGATGTTTAATTTTTTTTTAATATAATGAGCTTATTGTAGTTTATGGTATTCCATATGAATACCACCTACAACCAAAATTTATTATTCCTACACAACAAATTACATTTGAGAAACCTAAAAAGGTTAAACCTAATCAAAACATTCAAGATAAAGTGGTCCATTATGCAAGGAGAGTTATCTTTTAAATTCCACTTAATAATAGATTTATCACAAATTATAGATATCCACTCTTTACTCCAACACATATTATATTTGTAATAAAAGGCATTCATAGTGTTCCATAAAGGTAATCAACATAGACTTCATACACTTTGTGATGAGTTTGAAAAAGTCATAGAGTTCATCATGCAAAAAGAATACATAGAATATTACAAATTATCATCATGATAGTGGAAATTATGTTATATAGTTAGAGTATTTTTTAGATTTTGAGTTAAGATTATTTAATTCATACTGGCATGATAATTTCCATTAGCAAGAGGTCATCCTTCCTATGTTATACTTTTGAACATTATTATTTATTAAGGGAAATATTATTGATCATTGTCATTAAGTGTTGAGATTTGATATTTAATGTTGTCATTGATGTCAAAAGTTCTAAATGGTTCTATCATTGATGGCAATCTAATGTTATTTGATATCAAAGGTTCTTGTGCAAATTCTTGGTCAAGTAAGCCTTGAGGTATGTATGTGAAGCAGTTATATTCCTAGCATAATTATTATTGTACCTATGATGAAACTATATTATTTTAATAATGTTATAATGTATGCACCAAAATTTTCTCACCTACATTATCATTACTAATATTATTATTAGTCAACACTAATTTCACTCATCTCATTTATTCTAATTTATTTCACTAATTTATCTCCCATTTCTAATCATCTATCTAATGTTGCCCCTTAATATTTTTTCATCTACTAAACTTATTATATCCCATTTCATCATTAATCCTTATAATCATCTCTTATCCCATCCTATCCCCACTTATCTATTATTTGGGAATTTTAAATTCCCAATGGACCACCTAATAGCCTATTCTTAGGCTCTCCTACACCCCTAGTCCCTAATCACCCACCTAATCCCTATCTAATCCATCTCTAAGCATAATTAATCCATAGGAAGATTTTAAAATCCTCTCTATTCTCGCCCCTCCTCTCTAGAAACCTCTAAATCTAGAGGCTTCAAAAGAATTTTAAATTCCTTTTAATCCTCCACCCTTGATCTCCTTCATTCAAATTTAAATCTCCACCATATATCTCTCCCTCCAAAATCTATTTAAACAACACACTTACTCCATGGAAAGCAAACAAGAATTATCATGCTATCTCCATGCTAAATCAATCCATCATCAAGCATACTTGATCAAGAAACATCATGCCATGTTTTTGAGTTTAAGGTAATCAATCCAATCTCCTTGTTTTTTATTCCATTTAATCATGGTGTAAATCATTTAGCTTTAGGATCATAGTGCTGGTTTTGAATTGTGTTAATCTATTTACATTTTGGTATTAATAGTTCTATCATTTTACATAGAGGTTTGAAGTTTTAGTGATTAAATTATGTAGTTTAATCCATAAGCTCAAATTTTAAGCTACATTTTGGTGACCAAAGTGGGAGCTTACTCCCAATTTAATAATTTTTTTGTTTGAATCATTTTTTGAAGCTTGTAGGTTTGATTGGGTAAAGAAAATCTTAGAATTTTGGAAATTTTGTGTGTACAAGTGTAGGTTACAATTTTGCACTGGTATTCATAACTTTATCTTGTGCAAGCATGATCTTGTCCCTAAGAATTGTGATTTTGTCTTAACCATGTCACCTGAATACTAACCATTGTATCTGACCATGATAGGTTTTAGCCCTTCAATAAAATTACAACTCACAAATTACAATCTTGTCTTGAAAGTTACAATTTTGTTTATAGAATAACAATTTTACTTGACATCAAACAGTCTATTTTTTTAGGTTTATATCTTTTGAAAAAACTTTGACTTTTTAAGTCATGAATTTGTCCTATAAAAGGTGATTTTGCCCTTGAGAGTTGTGATATTGTGTTTTCAAATAAAAACACTAATCATCATGCTTTTATTCTTTGATTTTTAGGCTTTATTCTAATTTTATTTATTTTATAGGGGCTAATATTCATCTACACATCACATATCCCCCTCTTTTTATTTCTTGTCTATGGTCACTTGGGTTTTAATATAAAGTTTTTGACTAACCATATATTCATAAACAAGTTTTATATATCTATAATACTTTATTGTGTG